>OZ020305.1:38067294-38667294 GCA_963971305.1 Arcuatula senhousia
ACAGGATTTATTATTTGCACAAATAAAATGTCGTCCCAGAATGTTACAGGATTTATTATTTGCACAAATATTAAATTTAATTTTTAATAGGTAGTTATTGATCCCAGATATTTTAACAACTTTCCCAAGTGCATGCATATGATTTGGGTTGGATGGGGTCAGACTTTGCTACTAGGCACATGATACGATTACGGCAAAACCGTAACAATAAGAAATTCTTATTGTTACGGCAAAGACGAAAATCGGGAACGGATGACGGGACGGACACCGAATCATTTATGACCGTAACAATAAGAATTTTCTTATTATTACGGCACTTATTCTTACGGCATGGACGATATAATTGGCATAAGAGATTTACCAAATATAAGATTTTATTGTTAACTTCTTTCGCTATTACTAATAATAATTTAATTAAGTAACAATAAAAGAATAAATTCAGTTCATCGGTAGATGGTATTGGAAATCATTCTCCGGGCTGTTCTTTTTGTTGAACAAAACTTTTTGCCGTAGTGAGTGTCCCGGCTAAAGAGAACTCCATCTCTTCTGTATACACTCCTATGTTCTTAAGAAATATTTAACACTTAAATTGTAAAGAACGGACGGGCCGGAACAAAATATTTGTTTTGGGGAAAAGTTTAAATTATAGTCCGAGCTTTGAAACTGAAGATAGATGTAGACGTACAACTTGTATAAAATCGTTACCATCGTCTTTGATGAATGCCTTGAATGGTTTCACCAGAAATGCGAAGGATTAAAACAAAACCCGAAAGCCACTTATTGGTTGCATGTGCAATAAGTTATCAAAATAACTTTGAGTTTTGCCCGCTTGGATTGCATAATTTTTTTTTAAAAAATGCCACTCTTTATTTCATATCGTCACTATATGGATCTATATCTCTTTGCCGTAATAATAAGTGCCGTAACAATAAGACAATTCTTATTGTTACGGTCGTAAATGATTCGGTCTTCGTCCCGTCATCCGTTCCTGATTTTCGTCTTTGCCGTAACAATAAGATTTTCTTATTGTTACGGTTTTGCCAAAATTTGCCGTAACCGTATCCTGTGCCTTGCTACTACCTAATTCCTTTTTTAAAAGTTCCCTCTTTACGTTACACTTAGCCGGTCGAGCACACGGATTTATTTTTAAAAGGTATACATATAGATTTTCGATGCTCGCTAAAAAGGCAGGGCCTTAATCATATTATGAATATAGAAATTGTGATTAACAACTTTGGTGGAACAGATGATGAAACGGCCCTTGGAATGCCTGAAAAGTATGGGAATCAAAGCAAGTATTTATAAAAACCAAGCTAAGTAAATTAAACAGTAACTTTAAATCATAGATCTGTATTTAACATACAAGGCTATGGTTAAATCACTCTTGATGAACGGGTCAGAAACATTGGAACCTCACAATGGTCAACATGCAGAAACTTCAGGTATTCATAAACAAATGTATGTGTTCCATCCAAAAGATCGCCTAACAAAATAACCATTTTTTCACCATAGCAATCCCCCGTATGGTCGCTCCCTTTGTTAGCACATTACGCAAAGGAAAAACCAGGCCCTACAATGGACATTACAATGAAAAACAAAAAAAAGGGTGACCTGGACTGACATGGAAGAGATACAAAAAAGAAAGAAAATGGTTACATGTGGAGCAACATCCATAAACTTTCAACGGACAGAGGAAAATTGAGAAGAGAAGAATTGCCAGTAGTCTATGCTCCATTGGGAAGTAAAATGGCTCAAGTCAAGTCTTAACTAATAGGGTCCATAAATGTAGCATCCCTATTGCAGACTGGACAAATTGATAGACATATGGATAGACAGGGTGACATTGCAAAAATTGCTTATATAATTCTTCAAAAGGTAGGCTTTAAAAACACCATATCGAGTTGATAGTTTCAATGTTAATTTGATAGTTCCAATGTTGATATATAACTATATCTGCCATGCTATATCACAACATTAACATCTAAACACAACTTACCACAATCAGATTGATATGATTAGAAATGCAGTATATTTTGTACACTCCCCGCCTGATATCTTATAACGGAATCAAGATTATATATATACATCTTATTCAATTTGATTCAGCACATATCCATTGATGTTTGTGCCAATTTGGGTCATAAATAACCTTAAATAAAAGATGATATGATTTCGTAGGTATAAATGCTATTGTGAGGCGGCTATCCTTAAAATGGCAGCCATTTTGAATTTAAGGCAAACCATCTTCTAATATATTGTTAAGAATACTTTTCACTGCCATTTTACATGATCTGATGCTTTTATCTTCAAAGCACAATTTTTAATGTATTTTTACTTGATATATTTCTTAATTTTATACCCATCTGGCTGCCATCTTGAAAATGGCCGCCATTTTGACTTTTTGAATTGGGTCCATAGCTTATATTGTTTAGTATGCTTTGTTCTACCACTATGCTAAATTTCATGCTTTTACCATCTTTTGAGATTTTTTTTCACAAATCGACCGGACTAGTGTAAGAAATTAACGTGTAAGCATTACGCGTTTGTGTCGAGTATGGTGTTTAATAAAATATCATGAATGACAGTACAAAGTGCAGTTTTAAAACGCGTTACGTCTACGATAGAATAAAGAACAAGAAAATGTGTCAAACAGAGACTGTGCCTTGTCTTTATATTTATCACACAGGTAGGTTATCTGTCAATTGCGAAACTCGCCTCGTTACGCATTATTGTCACTAAGCGGGAATCGACTTTAACTTTTCAAATCTTAAGTGATCGTCCATGCATAAAAAGGTCACAACAAGTATCTGAACCATGTATCTTTCTAATCATCCCTAGATGCACCTACCATACCACTTGGTTGAAGTGGCACTTGCCTGTTTGTAGGAATGGGTTATTTATTCTTCTGTAAGTGGTCATCCATGCAGAAAATATAGGTCACAATCAGCAACTGAAGCATTCATTGTGTTAAGCATCATTAGGTGCACCTACCATAGTAATATGCATCCTCACAATGTCAGGGCTCCAAGAGCCCTGACATTGTGAGGATATCCCGCGGACAGATATGGACACAGGAGCCCTGACATTGTGAGGATGAGTAATATGGTTCATCTGGCACTTGTCAGTCAGCAGGAATGGACGTTAACCATTCTTCCGTAGAAGTCATGCATGCATAAAATGTAGGTCACAGCCAGCATCCGAAGCATGCGTTTTGCTTAGCATGCAGGTACAGTTTAAAATGTGGCAATTGTTAGTAAGCGTGAATGAACTTTAACCATTCTTCTGTAAGTGGTCACATCCAGCATCCGAAGCATGCGTATTGCTTAGCATCACTAGGTGCACCTACCATACCAATACAGTTTAAAATGTGGCACTTGTTAGTAAGCGGGAATGGACTTTAATCATTCTTCTGTTGTCATCCATGTGGAAAATATAGGTCACATACAGCATCCGAAACACGCATTGTGCTAAGCATCACTAGGTGCACCTCTCATGCCAATATGATTGATGTGGCACTTGGAAGTAAGTGGGAATGTGGGAATATTGGGATTTTGGACGGACGGACGAACGGACCCGAATTCTACTTACGTAGGCGGGGCATAAAATTAAATACTTGATATATGGCAGGGAATCTTAGTAGTGAGGAAATGACAATTCTGCGTCAAAACCATTTTTCAAGCAGAAATTCTGCATAAATTCCAAATTTTTGGGCCTGGGGATGCAAATGGGTCTTGAGCGTCTTAGGGATGCTGAAAAGTGCTTTGGGGCGAGGTATCTGGGGCTTGGAGGGTCTTTCAACCAAAATAGATTAAAAAATTCAGAAATCCAATAAATCATGAATTCCGAATCTTCTCAAAAGACGGATCAGCAAATCCGATTGCTAGGCCCCGGACTGGAAGAGAGCGACGAGGAGGTGAGAAAGAGAGCCCAGGCTCAAAGGGGGGCCAGACGCCAACCGATTCTGAGGTGGCGCGACCTGCCTTGGAAAATATTCCAAGTGATGGGGGTCAAGGAGACGAAAAGCCAGTATGGGGACGGCATGATTCTGACGCTGGAGAGGAAAGGGGTAGAAACCAAGGTTTGGGCGTGCAGCAGGATGGTCCGGGAAATGCAGCGGATACCACGGAAAAAGTGGCACCTGCTCAAGATTGATAATTATGGGATGAAGAATTCAAAGAAGAGTGGGCACGACTACTTCGACTTTGAGGTGGTGAATTGAGGGAGCGTGGGAGAAACCTTTTCTGATGGGGGAAACCCATCGGAAAAGATATTTTGAGGGTTGAGATCAGCGAGGGCCTTGGGAATGATTGGCTAGATCTTCGCTGAAAGGGGGCGAGGGCTGGCGTAGACGATCCTTTCCATCGTAATAATTCTTCAGGCAGACGGCGGGGACGCCATCCTCACCCGGGAGCTGGGATTGATAGAATCTTGCCAAGCGGAGAGTTTCGCGGTGCTTTTTCTTCTTCTTGGCGATTCGCTTGGCAATCAGCGAGAGCACCAGGATGGTCGTAGCACTCAGGCAAGCAAGGGATCCAAGGGGGAGGGATGCCACGGCACCGACCCCGGTCAAAGCAGATCCCATGGTACCACTGGTAAGCAACAGACTGATAATGGAGGCTGCAGCTAGGGCAATGGAGACCACCTTATTCAGTCGCTTATAGATGCGAAGCATGCGAGCATATTTCTGGACCTCGGACTCCAGGAATTCCTCGAGTCTACCATCTGTTTCATCATCCATTTATTTATAGGAGCATACCGAGCAGGGGGATATTCTTGAATGGGCTATTTGGTCCTAACATCAAGCCAGAGCCATCGACGAATTGCCGACCATGCTTCAAGTAGAGCCCATCACCCTGGACGATTCGTGCGGTCGAAGGTTTCAGGTAGAGACCGCCCCCACTAGGCTTCATGGTGCAGACACACCCACCACGCTTCAAGTATAATCCCGAACCGACGGCTTTGGATACGGCCGCACTTCCCAGACCACTCAAGGCGCCAATGCCTAGGGCAGGCAGAACGGTCTTAGCTACCAAGGGTAGGGCTCTCATGGCCAACCCGGCCAGCATGGGTAAGAAGCCTCCCACCTTCTGCATATTCTCCTTCAATTGGGCACTGCTCATCTCCAGATTCATACCACCGGTGCCTTGCTGCAGGAGCTTGGTGATCTTTTGCACCTGCCGGGCGGTGAGCAGCATCTTATGATCACCTCTCAAATTTGCGCGGGACAAGCGGATGGTGACTGGGCAGCCTTTCTTTACCGCCCGCTGAAGCTTATCGGCTTGACCTTTCGTCAAGTTCAAGCCATATTCTTGATACGTCATTTATTTATACTTCGCGAAGATGAAAGCGGATGGTGAGATGCTCGCCTCTGAGATCGATGGGGCGACCGTCTTGATCGGTGAGATACGTTTCCATGCGATTGATGGTTCGCAAAGTCACGGGCAAATATACTAAATTTTTGGGGGTTTGAAGGATCTTCTCGCCTGGGGCCACGCCGGGGAAGAAGCTATAGATGGTGGACTGCTGGGTTCCGTCCACATAGCTTCCGCTGATGATATCGCTATTCACCAAGATGCTATTGATGCTGATGATATTGACGATATGCTCCCCTTCTGAGTAGCCATTCGTGGCTCGGTCGAACGTATAGATCTGCCGCTCGAAGCCCAGCACGCTGCTGATGCTATTTGGGACGTCGAAATCCACCTGATAGTGCAGGGCGAGAGTAAGCGTCGCTCTCAGGGTCGCACGATTGGCGTTGAGGATGACCTTGGTTTTGTGCTTATTAAGACGCATCTGCCGTTGGATCTCATCATTGATATCTTCGATGCCGTAGGAGCCGGTGCTCAGCCCGATGGGAAACCAGTTGGCGCCATCATCGGGAGAGTAGCGGAAGGAATTATTGCCTGCATGGATATTGGGAATGGAGTAGTAGGTCTCAAGATTCACCAATGCCATCTCATAGCTCCTTCCCTCCTTCAGGTGCAGCGGCGGGTTGAAGCGGGTGAGGATTCGGCTTTGGTTATCGGACACTATGAAGGAAAATCCCTGCTTGGGGTCGGAATTATCAGCAATGCGTTGAAGCAGCGCTTGGTCCATTTATTTATAGAGCCGGCGGTATCGACAGATTTTTTGGTGCCAAAAGGCACTGAAAAAACTACCAATGGCGGCGGTCGCCTCTAGAAGACGGCGTTCATCTTCTGACCGTCGGACTCAAATTGGAGGATCCGGTCGGAGATTACGAGGGCAAAGGCTTCGGTATTGGCGGGCACATTGCGCTCGAAATCGGCCCGGATCTGAATATCCACAGTCGACTCCTTCAATCGCTCGGACTGGTGACTCACATCGATGACGAAAAGTGGGTAGAGGTCGATGAAGTCAGAAGGGTTGATATTGCTATTGCTAATGAGGCGGTCCATGCTGAAGTAATTTTTCCTGAAATCAGCTGCACTTTTATAGACTCTGGCGATCTTATTTTGTGTGAAGCTAGCATTGAAGTCTACGGCAGGGTAGCGGTCCGCATTGAGGGTGACGTAGATATTTCGCAATCGACAGTGATCGAATACGGCCGCATTTTGGGTCTGGTCATTGCTCTTGCCGGTCTGGAAGGCCACGATGATATATCTGGGCTTTTCCCGACCGCTCTTGGCTGCCAACCGCCAGGTGAATTGGGAGGTCTGGGGGACGGCTATGGAGTCGCACTGCCGCATCCGGAAGCCGCAGTCGATCTTACCCTTGCCTTGGATGGTCTTATATAGCCGCATTTTCTCCTGGTCGGATGGATTGACGTGGGGGACGAACCAGGATATCTTACTCAGGGCGATTTTCGCCACGTCGTTGACGGCGGCTGCCCTCAGCACGGCATTGGCATCCGAATCGCGCACCAGGGAAAGTTCGTGCTTGAAGCCGTATACGATCTTGCCATAGTCGTCCGCAAAGCCGAAGATGTGCTTCAAGGGAATGGCGAAGGAAAATGACCCCTTATTGGCAGGCTTGGTGATGATATAGCCGTGGCGAGCTGAGAAGCCGGTATTATCTGCATGGGCGACGGTGGATGAATCCTTATACCATAGCTGGTTGAGACCTTGAGATTTGGAGAAATCGTCGGGGTAGGTCAGCATTCCCAGCATGGTGGTGGCGACTCCCGGATCGTTGATATGCTCGATCTGCTGGCCGGAGAGTCGGTAGCTGATCGTCCGAAAAAGATACATGATACCATTATGGACGAGCGATACCAGATCTCCATCGTCATAGGCGGTACCATCATTCTTCTGGAGCCGTCCTTCGACCAAGAGATAGCTCTCGGCGGGGTGGAGGAAGAGATCCTGGGTTTCGATATTGATACGTATTTCCGCACCGGCATTATTCAGTTGGGCCCCAGCTTGAGGCTCGTATTCGTGAACCTCATATTCCTGAAGACTTTCATCGAAGGTCAATCCTTCGGTGATGGTGAGAATGTCTGACATCATATATTTATTTATAGCGCCGGACGAAGTCGTGGATGGTGGCGATGCCGCCGCCCGAGATGAGGTTATTCAGTCTGGCTTGCTGCTGGGAGGTCTTCGCAGGAATGCTGGGATTGCTAGGTTGATTGGGCTTGCGGGGCTTCCGGACCTTGCGGGTCACCTTATCCACGACGTGGTCCACGGCTTTGGAGGCTCCCTTTTCGACCCCTTTCAGGGCTGCATTGGTAGCGGCGCTCATGGCCTTGCTGCCCAGCGTCTTCGCGGCAGAGGAGGTGAATATGCGCCCGGCTAAGTTGGCGACCGCATCGAATAGTCCCCGCCCGCCGACCGCATATTTGCGGCGATAACCGTGTTTCATCACTAATGGCATCGTATTTTATTTATAGGAGACTACGATGCAGCTGCCTATATTTCTGGTCGTCGATATGACCAAATTTCCTCAAGGCATCGAGGATGGCCACGATCTCGTTGCGCACCCCATTATTTCCAGCCCTATAGGCGGCAGCGCAAAGCTCCAGACGATCCATCAGCGAATCGAAGTCTTTCGGCAGGAATACCGTCTGCAGCCCAGAGCCATACTTATCTTGCTGGTAGATGTCCGAGACGATCTCTTTCCATTTATAGCTTCGGTTGGATTTTGGGGTCCGCGAGAGGATGGAATTTCCCTGATACATGGCTCCCGAGGCTCGTAGGATATCGCCATAGGTCATCAGATCTTCGGGGTCGAACGATTCGGGGCGCTTCTTAACCATGAGCTCCCAAAGGCCGGGGGTACCCTTATGGCGCACGCCATCAACGAAGATATCATCCCCATCGAAGGAGACGGGCGAACTTCCGATCATGAAAACGTCGTCCTCCACCCTTAATCCGAAGGTATGGTCGGCGTGAGGAGTCATGCTGAGCTTAAGATACTGAGTCGCCCGCGGGCCGAGGTGAGTGCCATGGGACGGTTCGATGGGTAGTGGATCGGCAAATTCGGCAGGTGGGGGAAGGGCTGGCAGTGCAGCGGGCGGCGCAATCGGGATATCTTCGATCTTTTTGGTGATCTTCGAGGCGGCCTCCTTTTGGGCTTCCACCACGGGCTTGAATATCTTGGTGAGGTCTCGGTCGAGCCCCATCTTTTCGAGGCGCTGCTGCATATTGCTAGTCTGAATGCTACGCTTGGTTTCCTGGAATTCCCTAGCGAGCGCCTCACGCTGCTTAGGGTCGGTGATCTTGATGAAGGTCATTTATTTATAGCATCGGACGCTTTCGAACGCCCCTAAGCGTTGGAAAGCGTTTGGGTAAACGCCCCTAAGCGTTTGAGCGAACGCCCCGAAGCGTTTGGGCAAACGCCCCTTAGCGTTTGAATATCGTCCGCCAGAGTGGAGGGAGATGATAAGGGTCGATCGATGGATTTGAGTGCCTTTTGCATTTATCTCGACGCGGCTGGCATGGATGCGTGCACTGGTGACCTCGAACCGTCTTTGCTGTGCATTGCGGCTGGGTGGATTTGCCGTAAGATTTCAACCCGGTATAGCGACCGGAATTCAAAGCGTCGAAATCTCCTTCGCCATCATGGATGGGGCGATTGAGCTGGAGTCCGCACTTATTGCAGAAACTATTCTCAAGAATATGGCGGCAGGGGCACTTGCACTCTCCGAATTCCCCCAGACGCTGGCGGATGCAGGGGCGGCACATATCGCCGAGAAGCTTGCACTCGCACTCCTCCCCGTACCGGCCAAAATAGTGATCCGCAGAGCACCCCTCGCACCTATCTAGCCATTGGGGAGGCTTTAGGTGGTATCCCCTTACCTCGGCGATGGATGGAGATCGACCTATCTCCAGCTCGATCTGATTCATCAAGAATGCGTAATTCATCATTTTTATCTTAGACTCGATAAAAATCTTCTAATTTGCATCGATATTTTCCAGCCGCCTTTGGGCTCGTGAGATCGATGGTCACGAATCCGTAGGGCTCGGCCCAGGATCGGTCGCAGAGGGCATCGAACTGGGTGGAGGTGAGGTCGCTGCAGTGATCCCGGCGGATATGATCGCGATTCTTGGCATCCTGCTCGAAGAGGCAGATGAAGTTGGCATTCTCCCGGATCGATTGCCGCGGCAGCTTGAAGTAGTTTTGGCAGAGGTAGAAGCAATCCACGTTATTATGGCGGCCGCGCACGTAGTAGTCTTCGCACTTGCTCTGCTTGCTCAGCATCAAGTCGTCGAAGACCATGAGATTCTTGCGGGCGGGGTCGAGGTCTCGAGGATCCGGCACCTCGTCGCCCTGCTCAAAGAAGAAGGCTTCGATCCCACTGGGGCGGGCTGGCGGCTTTAGGATATCCACCGCGTCGATCAGAGAGTGGGGATAGCGATCCTTGATGGAGAGAAGGTCGCGGATATCGTCTTTCGAAAATCCTTTCCCCAGCGCCTGCCGCAGCAGCTGATAGATGGGCTGATGGAGCGATTTTCCAAAGACGTAGAGTCGATCGTAATCGAGCCATCCATCGCGCAGGAGGAGATTATTCAGCAGCGTCGTCTTGCCGCAGTCCGACTTCCCGATGATCAGGCCTCTGATCGACCGCTGCGGGAGGAGGAAGTGATTGCGTCGGGCTGCAGCCGCCTCATTATAGGAGATATTTTCGACGTCCATTTATATAGATAAAGAATGATTTTTTGCCTGAAGTGCAAGCGGCCAACCGAGACGGAAGGTCGCTATGAGACCACCACCAGTAATGGGAGGCGGCGGACGGGTGGGCTATGCGTCGTATGCGGGGTAAGGAAGTCTCAGTTTCTCCGAGGGAGCGAGGGTGCGGGGCTCGTAAATAAGATGATCAATCGGCTGCCGGTGGAAATGCATCTGCCGGGGCATAATTTCACCGGGCCGGGCACACAGCTTCATAAGCGTCTAAATGCAGATGGTACTCCGAAGGCTTGGTCGAAGCCCATTAATCGGGTGGATCAGGCCGCCTATCGCCACGATCTCTGCTACGCCAAGCATAAGGATACCGCTGCACGCAATTCCATCTGCGATAAGGTCATGCTAGCCTCGCTGGACACCATTCCCAATCCCACCGTCCGCGAGCGCATGGACCGCAGCATCGTCAAGCCCATCATCGGCACCAAGGCTCGATTTGGGCTGGGGTTAAAAAAAAAATTCGTTGGTCGGACGAGCTAGCCGAAGAGCTGCATAAGCCAGTCCGACGCAAATTCCAGAAGCGTCGCGTGGTGGTGGGTGGGGTGGACGAGACCTGGGCGGCCGATCTCGTCGATATGAGCGCCTTCTCCCGCGATAATCGAGGCTTCAAATTCCTCTTGAGCATCATCGATATCTTCTCCAAGTACGGCTGGCTGGTGCCGCTGAAAGATAAGAAGGGTACCACGGTGCGAGACGCCTTCCGGGCCGTCTTCAAGGATCGCACGCCTGAGAAGCTATGGACCGATAAGGGCAAAGAATTTTATAATCGGGAGGTGAAGGAGCTGCTCCAGAAGCACGGCGTCGAGATCTACTCCACTGAGAATGAGGAGAAATCGAGCGTGGTGGAGCGCTGGAATCGTACCATGAAGGAGAAGATGTTCAAGTATATTTCGGCCAATTCCACGCGCGCCTACCTTCCCATCTTGGATGATCTCGTCCGCCAGTATAATACCACCAAGCATCGATCCATCAAGATGACGCCCACCGCCGCCAGCCAGAAGGAGAATGAGGTCAAGGTATTCTGGAATCTCTATGGAGACCTGCCACCCATGCAGCTGCCACGATTCAAGGTCGGAGATAGGGTTCGGATCACCAAGAAGAAAGGCACCTTCGAGAAGGGCTATACACCTCGCTGGACGGAGGAAGTCTTCACCATCGCCCAGACCTTGAATACGCAGCCTCCCACATATCGCCTCAAGGATTACGAGGAGGAGGAAGTCCAAGGATCTTTCTATGAGCCCGAGCTTCAGCGCACCGACCAGGACGTCTTTCGTATCGAGAAAGTCTTGCGTCGGCGCATCCGGGGAGGAGTAAAGGAAATATTCGTCAAATGGCGGGGCTATCCGAAGACTTTCAACTCATGGGTGAGGGCTTCCGAGCTTCAATAGGTAGAATTTTTTTCTGGTCCTTGCCATGGGGACCGGAAAAAATTTGAGGGAATGGCTAACCCCGCCTCGGAAGCGCCGCCTTGATGGCATCGATCGTTCTTTCGTAATCCGATATATCACTCACCGAGCGCCGACCGACCCTGTCGGTGGATGGGTGCTTGAGCCTAACATACGTCTCGAGGGCATCCAGCTTTTCCTGGTTATTGAACATCTGATCTTCGAGGGTTTTATACTTAGATTCCGCGGCGTCTATCTTTCTCTGCATCCCCAAGACCAGGTCCTGCCAATTCTTTGCGTACCATCCTTTCGTAATTGGCTCGTCGGCACCGGTCCCCTCGGGAAGATTGTGAATGGCATGACCCTGCATATCTATTTCACCCGTCATCCTCCCGCCGGCCATGGGTAAGCACTTAACCACTTCTTTCTCGATACGATCCAGACGTTTCTTCTCAGCCTCTAGCGCCTTCGAGGTTCCTTCGAGCGCCGCCTCCAGATCATCGATATCTTTCATACCATCTTTCAATTGCAGGTTGACCCAGCGCTTCGTCACGGCATCCGACCCCTCCTGAGGCAATCCCAGGCTAGTGATGCGATGATCGTTCATATCGAGATCCTGGAGCATCCGCCAGAGCGATACTCCTTTTCTTGCATGAGAACCGAATTTGTCCATTTATCTATAGTAAGAAGATCGCATCGTCGATCGATCGCCCATCCGCAAGCATCTTTAGCACGTAGAGGCAAAAGTGCCCGCATACTACGTCCCCGCGCCTCTGCAGCTCATCGGTGCTATATCGAATCTCCGGCCGCAAATAGTCGATCATCTCGTCGGGCGGAGGCAGGCCGTAGGGGTCAAAGTAAACTTTGAGTCCTCCGCGCTTATGCCAACACGTCCAGTGCGTGCCGGGGCCATGGAAGTCGTCGTGATTCAGGATGCCGCATTCGATGGGGCGTGGGGTGGGTGGTAAGGCATCGCGCATGAATATTCCTCTGAATCGAGAGATTTTCAGGGCAGATGCAGCATCCTCGAGCTCTAGGTTCGAGAGGGGCTTGTGGGGGAGGATCAAGTGATGGACGCGTATGCTGCTCATTTATTTAGATTCGGTAGTGGCCGTGTGCGAGGGTGCTGACGCCGTCTGGGAGGATGTGGCGCTTATCGTCGGAGGATGAGAGCGATTTCTTGCAGGTTTCTAGGGTGAGAATCTGGTGATGCCTGCTGCGGATGATATTCATCGAGCGGTATTTCTCCTTGCCCGTGTCCAGGCACTCCTTATAGTCTGCGAAGGTTAGTTCGGATTCGACCACGCTCTTCTTCACACCTTTAGCCCTCTTACATTCCTTGCGATCCACCTTGAAGGCATATGCTTTCGGACGGAGTCCCACGTACTCGGTCATCGGCTGGCCGGCGCACTCATCCTTGAATTTGCCTATCACTTTCTTATTCACGCCGGCCACGATCCCGGAGGCATGGTCTGGGGCATAGTTGGACGTATCGAAGCGCTGATGCACGCTCTCCGCCATATCCTTATATGCGTCCACCGTCTGGATATCGCAGATCAAGCTATCCGTATCCGTATAGCAGATGCTGAGTCGGTCGCCATACCGAGGCTTCAGATAATCATAGACGAAGTCAGCCATTAGGGTCTTTGATAGATCAAGGATAGAGAACCCTAGGTAGATGGGTTTATCGAAGACCAGTTTGGTGCGATGCAGATGGACGGCAGCCAGATCTTCGCTGAAGATCGTCCTACGCTTGAAGTTTGGCTTGGCCACTAGCTTCCGGGCGATCTTCTCGCTATTGACCAGCCGCACGTCCACCCTATTGCGGATATTCTCCATGGTCTTCCCGAATACCGAGTTGACCATGAGCTTGAAGAAATCCTTCTCGAAGTCGGTGGTGGCTAATGCCCTGCAAGTCGTATTCTTCTCCACGTAATCCCTCAGCCATGGGCTCTGGGTGAATCGGAGGACGCGATGGACCTTCTTCAGCTTCAGACCCCGGGCAAGATACTTCTTGAGATTCACGTAGTGGACCACGTATTTCTCCTTGTCATGGAGGTTGGCCACCAGCTTCCTGACTCCATTGATCACCATGGATTCCGGCGCGAGGGGATAATCGTTATGACGATCGTGAAGCTCCTTGGGATATTCGAGATCCACTTCCAAGATGAATCCTTGCTCATCCTCTTCGCCGAGCGTGCTGAGGTCTGGGACTTCCGAGGGATCGATCCACTTGAAATCTCCGGTGGGCAGGGGCCGACTCATCGCCCACCCGTAGAGATTATTGGCATCCAGATACATCAGATAGTTGGTCGGCTTGCTCGGATCGAAATCTTGCACGTAGGGATTATTCGCCCGAGCATATCTCTGAGAAGCCATGGTAAGTCCCCCGCGTATCCCCTTCTCGATCATGAGCAGCATATCGGGATCGGTGATGAGATCAAGCTTGATATTGCTTACCTTGAGTGCGGCGTCGTAGGCTAGTCCTGGCGCGGTATAGTAGTGGGCAGGGTCGAGACCATAGTGCTTCATGCAGATTTCGCGGAAATTCTCGAAGACGTCGGCGAGCAAGATCACGTCGGTCTCGAGATAGAGGTCGTGGTAATCGCGCATGGTCTTGCATCCGAAGGCCTCCCATACCATCTGAGCGTGCGCGTAGTCTTCCTCGCTGATATGCTCACCGGTGAGCGTGCTGCGGAAGGCCTCCTTGGGTGGGAGCTGGATTTCCTGGAGCCTCTCGAACCTATCCATATAGTCGTAGGGGTAGACGCCTTTGCGTAGCAGCAGATTCAAGTGATCCCCCCTCTGCCCGGTCGCCTCGGTCGGAATATCGTAGCCTTCATCCATCTCCTTGATTGTGAAGGTGATATCCGCCCCGACGACTTCCTTCACCCTCTGGGAGCAGCCTTGGAGAATCTCTGGCAGCCTGGTGCGTGGGATCTCCTTCTTATGGATCATCAGCCCATCGAATACGAGCGCCCCCACCTCGATCTCCTGCTCGGTCAGGTAGTCGAAGGCCGCCATCAGAGCCTTATTCTCCAGGGAGCACATGACGTAATTCACAGTCGTGCCCTCGATATTATAGTCCGTCCCCCTCTTCTCCTTAGATTCGCAGGCAAGCTTGTGCAGATCAGGATTCAGCTTGATCACTTCCTCCATGATCTGCCTCATTCCCCCATAATATTCCCGAAGCCATGCTGGTGCATCATGCTTGAGTCTGACGATCTTCCCATTGATGATGGCGAGTAGGTAGGTTTTGGCATCGTCCCGGCTGATTCCCTCGTAGGTCATCAGGTCCGCGATTAGCCTCTCCCGGTCGGCGATATATGCGTCGAGCCCCGTGCACGCGATGCCATTTTCATGGCAATACCAGGAGAGCAGAGTCGGATGTGCATTTTTCATATCGATATCGATCATATGATCTGCGCAGAGGGTATGCCGAATTCGGCGGCTGATATTCTGGAGACCGATCTTCTCGCCGGTCCAATATCTCCCGAAGCCATGGCGCTGGTAATATCGCATCGGGCACTCCCCCAGGGCATTGGTGCGGGCCAAGTAATCCTGCAAGAGCGTCAGCTGAGCATCCTTATCCACCTTCTCTCCCTTGATATATCGACTCCCCAGCTCGTAGTCTTCCGGGTGCGTCACGATATGCTTCAGCTTTTCCCGGTCGATCACTTCGCGCAAGGTGATGCTTCGCCCATTCTCCGACTCAAAGTGTCCAATCTTGAAGAGCCCCGGATCCATCGGCTTGGCCCCAAATTCCCACCTCATATTGGTGAAAGCATCGGCCGGCGTGGATTCTACCAGCTTCTGCAGACTTGCCCCCATGAACTTGAAGCTATCGATGAATCGCAGGTGCTGGTAGAGCGTCTTCATCTTCCCTTTCTTATCCTTGTATGAGCCAACCGCCACGCTCTTGGTGAATGATATGTAGCGCTCCTCAGTATTGGGGATGCAGTCGATCTTGCCCTCAGTAGCCCCCAGTGCCTTGATGAAGAGATGGGCATCGTAGCCTGCCAGATTATGGAAGATGACCGGGACAAATTTCGGCGCCTGATAATTCAGATTGCAATCATTGTGCGCGGCCCCTCTGAATCTGCCCGTGAAATGGCAATGGTCCCTCACCTTATCCTCCCCAAGCTCCTGGTCGCAGATGGAGCACTTGGTGGCTTCCGCGAAGGCGATCTTATCTTCCTCCGTCATCACCATGGGCTTCTTGAAATCGTTCTGCTGATGGATCTCGTGGATATCTTTCGTCAGTCGATCCACGAAGATTTGACCCAAGTCCTCCCCTTCCTTCTGCATGGTGTAGATCACCGGCTCCTTGACGAATACCGTCTCATCGAAGCACTTGATATGATAGCAGAATCCCGATGGTACGTGCTTCTGGAGGATCTTGGTATGAGATTTGGACGGCTCGCCCCCTTCTACCTTCTGCTTGATCAGCTCCAGAAAGCGTTCCAGCCTCTGCATGAGTCCGTCTACGGCAGTCTTCGCCGGTTCGGGCTCGACCTTGGTCGTGAAGCACTCGAAATCTGCGTACACGACGAATGGCACCTTCATCGACCGGATATGGTTTTGAAAGCTGACGTAGCTCCCTTCGCTGGGCATCTCTATTTTCACCGCCTTCTTCTGACCGCAGTACTCCATGTGCTGGTCCAGGAGATCCTGCCGAGTGAAGTGGTTCAGGCAGCGGCGGCAGAAGTAAGCTTCCCCATCGTGATCGCTTACCTGCGCCGTCAAGAGCCGCGAGAGATTCTTCACCCAGCAGTAATGCTTCGTCTCATCATTAGCCACTAGCATGAGATCCACGTGCTGCGCCCCGACGTCATCCCTTTCGGATATCCTCAAAGGGTAGATCTCTCCCTCCTTTCCCTCCTCGAGTCCGAATACGTTGACCTTGATCCCCTCATTTAACTTCTCGAACCTATCGATGGCCCGAAGTGAGACCGGGAAGTCGATGCCGTCGAACCTTAGCTCATCCACCCACTTTTCGTACTGCTTGACTCGGCTGGTATTGTTCTTATCCACCTCCCCGTGATGAAGGGCCGAGAGGATCGCCCATTTGAAGCACTGCTGATCCTCATTTTTCACGTTGACTATTGCCTTCTTGGCAGCGAGCTTCTTGGGGAGTGGGATATATGAGCTTCCCATGAGGGGCTTATATTCATTCAGGTGAATCTCCAGCTTCTCAACGTGCCCAAAGGTCCACCCGCTCCCCCCAGCCTGGAAATTTGCCATGCTCTCAATGATCTTATCTTCCATCTGCGCTATCACTTCGTCCAAATCTGCGGACTCTGTGATGACCCTCAAGGTCGATCGGAATTTAGGGTTAGCGTAGATATTCTCGCCGGTCGCCGGGCTAATCTTCACCATCTCCACGTGGAGGATTATTTCCGCTTTCAAGCCCTTCTTTTCCGCCAACCCCTCCGAAATCGTGCTTCGGATTCCCCCCCTGCTTAGCCTGATGAAAGTCTCCACGTCCTGCTGCGTCTTGGGCTTGATGATCACCGTGCCAAATACCCCTCCCACAGCCTCCCGCTTATCCGCAACCTCGATATGGTCTGCAGCTTCTTCATTGCTCTGCTTCACCTTCTCGACCAGCTGATCTTTCCTCAGCCGGGAGATATTGGTGATCCCCCTCCGCCTCGCAATCGCTTTGAGCTGCTTTCTGGTAAATACTTCCCTACGCTTGAATTTCCGGTCGGTGGCCGACTCGATAAGCCGTACCAAGTCCAGCTTATTTTTCCTACTATATCCCTTCACCCCTTCCTCCTTGGCGATTTTTCTTAGTTCCCCCATGGTTTCGAGCACCCGAAATTTCCCCCCGATCGGCTGATAGGCGTCATCTTGCTGCGGGGAGTGCCTCCAGCAAAGTCCATCTTTCCCCGGTTTTCCCTTGCAAAGCTGCCACTTCCTCCTTTTCAGTGGGACATTGCAGTATTTCTGCTTTTCGGGAGATGAAGTTGGTCTGCTATCTTCGCAGACGGAATCTTCGTTGCGATCCATAATTATCTTGGATGGCATCATTTTATTTATTCCATTCAATTTTTTAAATTTTTGAAGGTAGGATGGTGATTTTTCTCGATCACCAAGCTTGTGCATAGTATTACTAATAATGATTTTCGACCGGTATTTATACTACCTAATTCCAGTACTTGCTTGGGAAAAGGTGCATATTGCCTAAATAATTTGCAAATTTTTTTCCCGCATGCCTTCGGACCCTAGTAAAAATTATTAAAATCTCACCAGAAGCATATTCTAGGAAATCTGGAGGGTTCTTTCTCCTCTCCTTAGTTTACGGCGCGAATAAATTGAAAAAATGCTATTTTCCCCAAAAAATCAGGGGAGATAATTGACTAAGAATTACGCAAGAAAATAATCTTTTCCGACGAGGCATCTCCCCATCGGAAAAGACCCTCCAAGCCCCAGATACCTCGCCCCAAAGCACTTTTCAGCATCCCTAAGACGCTCAAGACCCATTTGCATCCCCAGGCCCAAAAATTTGGAATTTATGCAGAATTTCTGCTTGAAAAATGGTTTTGACGCAGAATTGTCATTTCCTCACTACTAATCTTATTTTAGAATTTGATTAACTATTGATTTGTTCATTAAATTTTATTGATTTGAATGTTGATATCGGTGAATATGTTGTGCTGAACGTATTGTTACTGACAAGCGCATGTCAAGTGATTTCTAGAAATACATTCGAGAATCGATAAGAAACTGTGAAATAAGTTAAAATATGACACCAATCCATTAAACTAATGCAAGGGTAAAAAAAAAAATTAAGTATGTCAACATACCATCTTTGAAGACGTCAATTGGTTCAGCCGTGAAAAACTTGCAATATATATTCCTATATATGTTCTTCCTTTCGGCAATTGTTAGCATTCCTTGTGAAGGGTCTATTGCGTCTATTGTCGTGAAGCCTCGCCTTCGAATCTACAAACATAAGTAAAAATATAGGCATTTACAATTTATTAATTCTTGCAAAGTTTTTATTGCTGTTAAATGGGTTTTAAAACAAGTGATTTTAGTAAAAGAAATCTTACTTTTATACATTTTATACATTAAATGACCATCGTGTTTTCCTGAGTAGTTTTTAGTGTAAGTGATGTTAAAACGTTCTAAGCATAAATTATAATATAGCCTCCCCCCTTGCTTGAAAATTGGTCAAGATGAATTTTTGGGTTTCCCATAGCAAAACATTGTCTTGGCTGTTTGACTACAAGGGATGGCAAATCTTTTCCTTGATTTAACCTAAACCCCTTGATGGATTTTCATGAAACTTTCACACAATCTTTGTGACATAATGTAAATATGCACCGCCTATTTTAAAATTTTCAAAATGATTTTTGGGGTTTCCAATTGCAATACATGGACTTACATTTTAGTTGTTCGCCTGCAAGGGAGTACCCATTCCTTATCTGCAAATCCTCCTAAACCCATCAATAAATTTTCATATAATTTTAATCTTTCAGACATTGTGTAGTTGTGCACATTTAATTTTAGAATTTAATCATAATGATTTTAAGGGTTTCCCATAGCAATATAATTTTGCCACTTTATAAATTTTCAAAACTTTGACAATTCTGAAATTTAATGGTCACAGAAAGATTACTCTTTTCTCTTTCTATATTTAATATAATATATAACGTGGCGGGGTATCATTTAATGTCCCGTTAGATGCCTTAATTTTAGGTAGAGATTTAGCTTGTATTATGCAGGTATTGGACTCATGTGAAGCAAGAATATGTATCGCCTTTTTAAAAAACCTACTTAATTAATTAGATAATCACCGATTCACCTAGAAGGCCAGTTCCAGCTCCCACGTCAAGAATTTTAATCTTATCTTTTCCTACCGTACAGTAGTTACTCATTGCCTCGCTGCACTTTTCGTATCCAACATATTGCATTACAGAAACGTCTACAAATGTTTGGAGGATTTAAAAACAAAAATACAAATTTCTTGTTTTTGTCATTGCATTAGGAGGTACAAGTATGTTCAAAACTTTGAACTTCCATTTGTACATTTTTAGCTTTTTATTTCTCCAATTTGAGTGATTTCCTTTTTTATTTATACTGGTATGAAATTTCTTTAACTTTCCATTATAAAAAAATATCATAATTAAAAGTGTTTTGATGCTCTGATGCAACGACAAAACTAGTATACACGAACAAGAAGAGCACACACAAAATAAAAAAAAAACACTGAAACAACTGAATAGCAATCAACAACGCAAACTCTAAGTCGTATAACGAGAGTGAACTTAAGTGCCCCGGAAGAGTAAGCGGAAGAAGATTTGTGTTTTAGTAATGTTTAAAATTCAAAAGTAGTCTCCTACAAAGTGGAACGTAAGAAGCAAAAGACACCAATGGGACATTCGAGCACAGGGTCTGGTGTACAGTAAAAAATATGTCAAAGTCAAAAATGGCCGGATTTCGTTAAACAGGAAGTAGGTGAGCGACATACCTGAAATTGTATCTCACGTTTTGGGACCCCACCCTGATGCTGTTTACCAGATATCAAGTGGCTGTGATTAGCAGTTGCTTGAGAAAACTGTTACGAAAATTTCTTCCCCGCCCACCCGCCACCCACCGCTGTCACGACATTTACCATTTTATAACCCGGATTTTTCACTCCGGCCAAAAAATATATATCTCCCTCTGATATATATTTTCCTACTGTACACAAGCCCCCGTGATTCAAGTGTCAAAAGTCCGAAAGAACAACGATAAAAACGTGTTTCTGCTTTATCCATGATCCGATTTTAAGTGGAAAACGTTTACATCACAACTGCATCTTTAGTCTTAAGTAAGCTCTAATGTGTTTAAAATTATTGGTGCATTAACAGTTCGCTTACAGTTTGTCTGTTATCAGTGCAGGTATCTTAAGCTTATTGAAGACCCACCGTTTTTTGTGGCCAAAGAGGAATGAAAAAAGAATAGTAAAATCCAAAAGTCAATCAACCAATCATTATTACCTTTGTCGTAATCTTCACCCCATTCATCGTATATCTTCCTTCTGTCTTCACTGGATAGGTTTGTCAAACCAAGTCTGTCCCATGCTTGTGAATCGGTCATTCTTAAGAAATAGATTATATATTAGTAATGCAAATACAGAATAATGTGCAGAAATGAAAGCACAGAATGTCGTAAGAGGTGAGGTGACTAAGGCTCAGCCTACAGTGTGATTTCTAAATGGCTCCATTGAGTAACCCACGTGCGCGAGAGTCGTCAGGACATTAAACGGAATGTCTGATCCCTGACAACGTGTTTGAAGAATATCTCGCTGTATGCATCTAAAAGACCCATTAGTGGATCACCATGAGCTCACCACAAAATTCAAAATTAGCTGCTCCTTTACTTCCCTTTAATTCGCATTATCACTTAATGTTTATAAAGTCGTCCATTTACCTATTTTAAAAAGTATTATTGTGACATGAAACAACAGCTCGCATGCATGCATTCGGAGTAGGAAGTTGCTCAAGCGAAAATGAACAAAGTGACCTCTTTACGAACTAAATCTGACAGTGGTGTAAAATGACTTATGGCACATTGTGAGTCTTTTTTTACAGCGAAGAAACCGTTTTGTTACCCAAACTGAACACGAACTCATTAAAGAACAGTTGAGATCTGTTCTAACATCTCTACTGTCAGGTTTTCCTGGCAGTTCTGGAACCAGACATCAACTGTCATAAACTGTTCTCACCCATAAAACTCATTTGTATTTGTTCAGCCCCTGACACTTCTAGAACTGTTCTAGGGTCTGACAGTTAATAACTCTTCTAGCCCCTAACAGTTCTGTTCTCTGGCAGTTCTAAATGAAGTCATGTGTTGTTTATTGTAATGTTTTGTTAGTTATGTTGAAATACCACATGTTTCAACGCGAACTGTACATTTGTTTTATTTTGTTTAAATATTTGTTTTCTGTTAAAATTTTATTCTAGATAGCCATGCAACATTTATCGCTTTGAACAAGTAATAATCTAGAATTGTCAGACCTAAGAACTGTCAGGGTGCAGAATAGATTTAGATCTGCCAGGGCGTAAGACAGCTTAAACCTGCCACTCCCTGGGCGTAGAACTGTCCAGAATTGTTCGATGACAGGACAAGGCCAGTCATATACTCTCCTAAAACTGTCAGCAGAACAGAATTAGAACAGGTTCCAATCCTGACAGTTTCTGACAGTTCTAAAGAGATGTTAGAACTGATCTCATTCGTATGCTTTATCTTCCTAATGAATGTTTAATGAAAATTGATCTCTTTGATCATACATCTAAGGTCTTTTGCTCTAATAAGGGTGATCTGACACTCTTCTACTTTTTCATCCTATTTTTTCTTTTTCTTTTGTTTTTCAAAGCACGTAATTTGAGAAATGTTCATTCAGTTGGACATAGGAAAATTATAAAATAAACAATAAAGTGTTTTCGAAGATTGAAAAATTCATTTTTTTGACGTTTTGATCTAAATTTGAATTGTGGCTATCTCTAATGCAGTTGATAAGTTTACCTTGTTTAGTCATTGTTGTAATATTTTTGGCTTAAGTGTTTTGTTTGTTCAAATTTAATGTCCTACCGGTCTTACAATCTTTCGCCCCCTAGCGTGTCTGTTGAAGGTTAGTCAAAGAAAGTGCTTCACACGCATTGAATGTTTTTTTTTTTTTTTATCATTTATGAAAATAATATCAATATGTGGATCTTTCTGACACATATTCCATATTCTTTCGTTTTTAATCATAGTTCCCACTGGGATTTGAACGAGGGTCCTCGCCATTCCAAGTCTACCTTTACATCTACTAGACCACGAAACCGATGCAAACCTTGTGTAAAAAAATGTCCATAAAGAATATTGAAAGGACCAAATAGGGATATTCTATATAATATAGAATAAAAATGTTTTTATTTGATTCCAAATGTACAGAATATTCTCAGTATTACGACTTGTTTCTCGTTATTACGAGTTTCATTTCTCGTTATTACGACTTGTTTCTCGTTATTACGACAAATGTACGACTTTCATTTCTCTAAGTGTTTGTGGTATTTAAAAATAAATCTGTTCTGACTAAATTGAATTTGTGCATGCTATTTGACCCTATTTATGATTTCTGAAATTATGTTATTATCAGTTGCAACACACAGCACATGGTATCGATGCATGTTTGGAGAATTTGACATTTTAATAAAAAGTTGGGAGAAGTTAAAATATCATTTAAAAAATTATCACTTTTTTCAAAATTAGAGACAAAGCGTCTTACATCATTATTCGCGGATTGTCTAATTTCTCAACTCGATAGTAAAATGACAAAAATTTAAGCTCAAGCTCAAAATTCTGTCATTTAACTATCTCGAATGAGAAATAAGATAATCCACTTAAAACAAAGCAGAAGCCATAAAAATTATAATCAATAGTATCAATTAATTACCTGTGTCAATATTTTATGCTTATGTCGTCCAAAGTATAGAAGTCCGAAATTCCCAAACTTTGATGATAGTGATAATTGTCAATTTAACCTTGTTGATACATGTATTAAATTTGTTCGACTTTGCAAGTGATTGTGATGAATTTCAACATATCTCTATAACAGCTAACTTAAATTCATGCTGGTTCGACACCATTCAATGATTTTGCCGAAAAAATGAATGTGTTTGTCTATTATTATTATGCTTATAAATTTCGTGAGAACTGACTACATTAGCATTAAAAATTACATAACTTAATGGTTATCATATTTCTTCTATGTCTATGTAGTTTATATGTGTGTCTTTTATTTCATTTTGTTCTTGTCTGAATAAAGGACAAGGTATGATACATGTAAGAGCCCAAGTTTGGCCCCAAATTTTGAAACTTTTGAAAGCGTAGCGAGTAAGTTACGATATCATTTCCAATATCGCAATTCACTCGTAAAGACGTCGAAAGGCACCGTTACATGCTCGTAATTAACACTTCGAAAATAAAATTCGTATCGTCTCTGGACGGGAGTGCGAAAAATTTCCGCACAATTGACGAAATCGTGACAACTCGGAAATAGATCGTAAAAGGTTGCAAGAAAATCTCACAAGAACTCGTTATAAACTATTAATTTTGAAAATAGTAACAACTCGTAAGAGAATATCGTATATGTGAAGGGGGTATAACGCGTGTCATTCACGATTGCGAGTCTTTGCGATCGAATACGAGCACAGGGACTCGTTACGAAAAATATTAAATATCTCTCTATATATTTTTTTTTATTTAAGGAATGACTGTCAAAATTATTTTTTTCATTGGGCTATAAAAAAAACTTTTGCACATTGTATAATCCGCGTCATTCCTTATAAATACATTTTCAAAACAATTAAAAAAACATGAAAATCTTTCTCATAAAAGAACTAAAATGGTGGCACTTCCTGTAAAAAGTGGGCGCTTCCCCATGATATATTTTTTATTGTGATATGAATAAAAAAAATTCGTCCAATCAAATTGCAGTATTTTAATCAAATTTATATATAGAGAGATATTTTTTTTTTCGTAACAAGTTCCTGTCACGGATACGAGTTGCAAACTTGTTAAAATAGAACTCGAATAATGTATATAACACACGTAAAATGTCACCTACTTGAACTCTATCCAGCCGTTAATTTAATAATAAATATCGGAAAATATTTGCGAAACAGATTAGTTAAGCGGTATTCTATGCATTCTGTGCACATACCGTGATTCGAAAGAATTCTGCTAAAATCAACTTGATTACACTTAAATTTCATTGTCCCTGTATATATATTTAAGTCTCCAATACGAAGACCTCCCAAGTGGACCATTTAATTCATTTTTTTCGAGATGCATGTTTAGGTCGTCATTAAACTTTGTGATGGTTTAGGAATCACTGAATTTTCAATATGAGGAAATGCCGTTTTTGGTATACGTCAAAATTTTAAAAGTGCATTGATTTAAATGCAAATTGGTATACATGTATAGAGTTTCCTAATGGTACCAAACTCGTGGTAATGCTGAAACTTGTATAAAGTGACTTTTGGTTTTTCCCCAAAACAATCATATATATTCTGAATACATGCAATACCAAAACGGGTATAAAACCGACGGTTAATTTGGTTATATATGCTGTATATCGATATTTCAAGGAGTAACCTTTGAATCTAAACATTGAAAGGTAAAAAACCAAAAGTATTGATCGAATGAAAAGAACTCAAAGCCAAAAGGTTCAAACCAGCACCGAGGATATCGACCATGTGCAGTATAAGGATGCTTTCACGTGGATGCTTTAAACAATTTAAAATATTAATGTCATAAAGCAGTCTATGTTTTACCTTTAATTAAACTTCAATTAATACACTATACTATACAATTTGACAATTGAGGACTGGCAATATTTTGACACCAGAATCAAACTAGTCGTGAACGCATGTTATAAATAGCACAAAAACAAAAATTAACGAGTATATCGCACTCATTGTTTTTAACATATACGATGGAAAGCTATGGCCTTGGTGTCTCATGAGCTGGACGACTCATATCACAAAAAGGGTCAATATTGTCACGAAGTTCGAACAATCTCGAAAGTTGAAAAAATTCTTGCACAGGAACTGAAAAGCATTTTTCGTTTTGAATATAAATCCTTTTTTTTTTCGATTACATACGCTGATAATGAAGAATACAGGCTACTAATTATCTCTCTACCCAACACACAATATTCTATTATATATCTTAATCCCGAGTCAGAAGTTATATTACAATAGAGATGGGTTATCGCATTGTTTATTGATGTTCCAATGTAACATGTGCAAGATCACTTTTAGGAGAAATCTACTACGTAGGGGGAGGGGGGAAACTATTTGATTTAAAGGGGGGCTATGTTTTTCGTCCTGTTTTTTTTTGTTGTGGAAAAATCCTAGCTTGGATTTTTTTAGCGTTGACGCGCGCTTTTTTCATTTTTTTATTTTTTTTTTTTGAATAAAAAATCATTCTTATTACATAAAAACACCATCTCGTCTTTATTTTAATTCATAATATTTTCCTGTGTTTTTATTTCCTGTTTCTGACATCTTGCCATTGTATTTCAAATTTCACCATAGCCCCCCCCCCACACACACACACACATACACACACACACAAACACATACAAATCAAATGGTCGCTTCCTAACAACCTCTCTCCAATGTTAATTTACTTATATGTGAAACTGTAATAATTTCGGTCATTTGTCGGTCACTCACACTGAACAAAATACTTGTGACAATATTTTTTGGCGCATATATATATATAAGTTAAAAGCTAGTGTTACTAATCCACTTACCTCAAGCTTGTAGAAACAAAACAACTACTAGTAATTTACAGTCCAACGTTTAAATTGAATGACATGGAGTTGTTCGTGTGGTAAAATATTATTATGTCATTAGATTCTGTCGGATTATTTTGTTTTTAAGTTTAAGCCGTCTCAGCAAATCGTCGATCCGGTTTTGGAGTTAACTACTTTTAAAACTATTTGAAAATTAAAGCGCCCATTTTTTTTTTATTTCTAGTAACACACCCTGACCTAATGATAATGTTCATGCCGGGGTTTCATAAAACATCTTTTCTTTGAGTTTTTTCCTCAAAATTGAGAATTTCCTCAAATAACTATAAGGATCCGATTCTATAGAGATAATTGGAGTTGAGGATATCCTCAAATTTGAGATGTTTTATGAAACCGGATCTAGCTATTCTATTGCATTTTCTGTTGGCCTAAGCGTTTAGAATCTTTACGATACTTCAAGATAATTAGATTCTACAATGCTGATTTCTTTGTGCACAGTTATCCTGTTTCTATTCTTTTAACATTAGGGACCGACCATTAACTTGAAGGGGAACTTTGATTTTTTATTAGGTCAGAATTTTTTCCGCATAGAGCACAGAAAAAAATATGAAATGCGTCATCACAAAATATTTAGATCATTTTACATGTAACCATTGTTTTATATGGCAAAAATATTTCATAATGCAAAAATATTTCATAATATTTTTTCCTTTACCTGTGATGCCAGAATGTTTGGTTTTTTTTTGGTCACAAATCAGATTAAAAATATTTTGTAAGGAAAAAAAACTACCCTCCTTCAAGTTAAATGGTCGGTCCGTTAGCAATTCGACTCTTGTACAACGTATATATACCGATATCTTCTGTAGTTCCCACCGAAGCCACCAAACAGGGTTTTCGTGCATTGTGAAGGCACTTAAAGACTCCCTAGTTTAATTATAGTATAACTAATGAGTGGTGGCGAATATCAATTTTAATGTCACGAGTCTCGAATAATGCCAGGATTCAACAAGTGCGCGGAACTTGTTCCGTTCACGAGTTGAATCCCCTAGCGTTATTCGACACGAGTGACATTAAAATTGATATTTGTCACCCCGAATTAGTTATACTATTTATTATATAGATAATTTGGAAAAACGTGACTAATAGATCATCAAATAATGAAAACGGAATAAATTATTGATTAATGAATTGTGTATTGCGCACTATTCTAAGCTACGTATTTTTCGCGGGAAACTTCACGAGGGTTAGATAAATTCGCACGCGAGTTAGATAAATCCTGTAATTAACTCCGTGAAAATCTAGAAATTTATTTAACTCGGAAATCACGATCTTTCACCTATATCTATATAATAAACATAAATATTTAATGATAACATGTACATGTACATACATTTATTTATAACATCTCAAGCAAGATGATTCAGAAACAAGCACTCATATAAATCTGTGTTCTGATAGTAATTTCAACTTACAATTAATGCATATATCAATTTAGAAGTCAAGGAAAGCCAGATATAAATAATGAAAATTTTTGTAAACAAGTTAATGATGATATTTAATTCTATAAACAGTTTTTAACTGAAAAAGAAGTTACTGATAGACCTTTTTCTATTAAAGAACTAAAGAGCTGTGTACAGAAATTAAAGTCCAGGAAATGTCCTGGTCCTGACCTCATAATTAATGAAATAATTAAGTACAGCTCAACATTAACAAGTAAATCTGTAGTGAAACTATTCAATCTAATCTTAGATGCAGGAAAATATCCTGAAGCATGGCGTAAATCTTATATTATACTTATCTTCAAATCTGGAGATCATTCTGACTTAAATAATTATAGAGGAATTTCCCTCCAAAACTCAATAACTAAACTTTTTAGTGCATTATCAAATGAAAGACTTATAGGTTCTTACATAAGTTCTTGGAAAAGACCGGCTGATCTTTCACGAGTGATAGAATTTTTCAGTCTTTTTGCGAGTGGAGCGCAGCGGAACGAGTCAAAAGACCCAAAAAATTCTATCACGAGTGAAAGATCATTGCCGGTTTTCCAAGAACGCGTGTAAGTACCTATTTCTTCCGTAAGAAATTAAATTTTATATTCTGAAACCTTAGAGGACTTCATTCTAAAAACCGGAAGTATAAAATAACAGTGCATTTCATTGGTCGACATCATCGATCAATATCAGTACCGGCGGTTATTATTGGATAATTGACCAGTGTGAGATCGCTGCACGTGCTCGCATCTCAACCTGGTCATCTCACACTGAAAAGAGTCATTTACGGAAGAATTAATAGTTTTTATGAACAAATATATGCAAACCAACAGTTTGGATTCAGGCACAATCATAGAACAACAGACAGCATTTTTATATTGAAAACATTAATTACTAAATACTTAAACAAGAGGAAACAAAAAGTGTATTCCTGTTTTGTTGACCTTAAAAAAGCCTTTGATTCTTTATGGCATAAAGGATTAATGTATAAACTTCTTAAGAATGATATTGGGTGTAAATTCTATGAAATAATAGACAACATGTATAACCTGTGCCAGTCTGCTGTTAAAGTGAATAATGAATACACACACTTTTTTAATCTTGAGAGGGGAGTGAAACAAGGTGACAGCCTAAGCCCCTCTCTGTTTAATTGCTACATAAACGATTTGCATAAAATTTTTGACAACTCCTGTGATCCTTTGGAACTAAATGATTCATTTATATCTAGTCTTAGTTTTGCTGATGATCTAGTTTTGGTGTCTAGTACCCACAAAGGTCTTCAAACAGCATTAAATAAATTAGAAGCTTACTGTAAAGATTGGCAACTAACAGTCAATGTTAAGAAAACTAAGGTAGTGATCTTTCAAAATAAATATGATAACGAACCCTCATTTTACTATAAAAAAACAGATAATAACAGAGTCTACTGAATACAATTTCTTAGGTAATATTATTGACAATAAAGGTAAATTTAAAAGGTCTATACAGGAATTAGCAAAAAAGGGACTTAAGGCACTGTTTGCTGTCAAGAGCAGCTTTTCTAATTTTCAGTCTCTTCCCGTAAACCTCTCATGCAAACTTTTCGATCTATTAATTAGACCAATTTTATTATGTAACTGTGAAATATGGTTTATGGAGGAATTTCTGCCTATAGCTAGAGCAAAAGATAGAGCCAGTAGAAATGGTAATATTTGTGATACTCTGACTCTGGCAGATAGATCCTCATTTGAAAAAATACACAACAGATATTGCAAATCGATTTTTGGACTTAAAAAAACGGCATGCAATATCTCATCAAAGTCAGAACTTGGTAGATTGCCTATTGAAAGTTTCATTAAAATTCAAGTAATGATGTATTTTTGCAGACTAAACTCTGAAAAGATTAACCCTTTGTTAAAAGAAGCATATATTGTAAACAAAAATCTACACAATGAAGGAATGTACTCGTGGTACACCCTTGCTTCCAAAATTTTTGAAGAATGTGAATTAGATATCACAGAATTTGAAAATTTTGACAAACCCTTTATGAAAATTAAAAATAACTTAAAAAGTAATTTTAAACTAAAAATAGAAGATAACTACAAAAATATAATAATGCAGAAATTAGCCAGCTTGACTGATGATTCTAAACTATTTTTATACAAACAATTAAAGACTGAATTTGGTTTAGAAAAATATTTATTAAAAGAAACAAGTTTTAAAAACAGACAATTAATAACACAATTACGAGTCAGCGACCACAAATTAAATATAGAATTAGGAAGATACAGAAATATTAAAAGAGAAAATAGACTATGCTCTGTATGTCAAGTTGTTGAAGATGAATATCATTTTCTTCTGTATTGTAACATTAACAAACAATTACGACAAATTATGTTTAATAAGTTAAATCTAAATCAAAACATCGACTTAAATAATAAAATTATACATATGCAACGAATTTTGAATCCCGATATAGAACTGATTCCCATTGTATGCGACTTTATAAAGCAGTTATTGGTACTACGAAAATAGGGTCCACATTGGTCAAAATGTTCTTAAAACTATAAACTCCATATGTTAATGTACTGTATACTATGTTGTCTTCTGTATATGTTTAATATTTTACATGTTTTTGTTTTTGCTTTGACCCATATGGGTGTATTTTGCAAATAAAAATTATTAATATAACATGTTCTAAATATTGCATACATGTATCAGATATTATGGAAAGGAATCAACAATAACATGAGGTGTCAGAATAAAGAAGATATGGCATGCAAAGTATATACAAATGATACATTCATTTGTAGATTGTGTGGTTAATACAGTGAAGTAGATGAAATGCAAAGTGTTGACTTGAGTTAAGCTTTGACCGGGTGCGAATCTTTTTGATTTGATTATATAAAATTTTGGATTGATTTGAATAAATCTTCGATTCCACAGTCACTAAACAGTTGAACCATATACGAGTAGTAGCACTTCGAGGCGTAAGATTTGAAACTGAACGAGCGAGTTAAACATTTCAAAACGAAAGGCATCATAGATATATGTTGGACAAAATAAAACGAAGTGATTTGTTGTTTCTTTACTTCCACAGATTTGATTTACTAGATCCTTGCAGAAAAAGTAACCACATTCAAGTACATGTGGCACATATACCAAAATACTTCTTTGGGTAAATCCCCCCCGACTCTACGGCCACGGACAATTACAAACAAACGTCGCGCTGAGGTGGGACTTGTTTCTTTTACCCAGGGATCGGCATTTTCGGTTGTTGTCTGTCATTATAAAAAGGCTTAACGGGTATAAATTGGAATCGAATTGATAATAATTCCTTAGTAAGCACATATATACGCGCAATACAATTCATGAAATTATAACAACAATAAACTATAATCAAACATAATCTTAACATTTAATTAGTGCAGCTACATCAACCTTACTCATTACTATTTAGACTTTTTATACGACCGCAAAAAATTTGCGGACGTATTATGGTATGATGCTGTCGTCGTCGTCGTTGTCGTCGTCGTCGTCGTCGTTGTCGGTGTCTGTTAACTTTTTAGTGTTTCCACAATAACTTTAGTTCCAGTTATCCGATTGCTATGAAACTTTACAATGATGTTCCTTACCATAAAAGGATGCATGGGATTGATTTTGGGGGTCCCCCCATTTTTCGTTTAGAAATTAGGGGCCAAAAAGGGGCCAAAAATACTACTTTTTTGTTTGTTTCCACAATAACTTTAGTTCTAGTTATCCAATTGCTATGAAATTTGACAGTGATGTTCCTTACCATACAAGGATGAATGGGATTGATTTTGGGGGTCCCCCCTTTTTTTGTTTCGAAATTAGGGGCCCAAAAGGGAGAAAAAATTCAAATATTTTACTTGTTTCCACCATAACCTTGGTCCTAGTTGGCCTATTGCTGTGAAATTTGTCAAGAATGTGTCTTACAATAAAAGAATGAACCTGATGAATTTTTGTGCCCCCCTTTTTCTCCGTTGTGTAATTAGGGGCCAAAATAAAAACTTTTTTATTTGTGGTCCGATTTCGAAATTTTTTTTAACATGTTTGTTCTTGTCAAATAGCGGATACAAAATTAAGAATTAATTTTTGCGACCCCCCCTTTTTCCCCCTATTACGTAATTAGGGGCCAAATGGGGCCAAAATCGAAACTTTTTTATTTGTGGTCCGATTTTGAAATTTTTGTTTGCAAGTTTATTTTTGTCAAGTAGCGAATCCAAATTTGAGAATTTATTTTTGCGACCCCCACCCCTTTTTCACCTGTTACGTAATAAGGGGCCAAAAGGGGCCGAAATTGAAACTTTTTTATTTCTGGTCCGATTTTGAAAATTTTTTTTGCATGTTTGTTCTTGTCAAATAGCGGATACAAAATTAAGAATTAATATTTGCGACCCCCCCTTTTTCCCCTTATTACGTAAATAGGGGCCAAATGGGGCCGAAATTGAAACTTTTTTATTTCTGGTCCGATTTTGAAAATTTTTTTTGCATGTTTGTTCTTGTCAAATATCGAATACAAAATTAAGAATTAATTTTTGCGACCCCCCCCCCTTTTTTCCCCTATTACGTAATTAGGGGCCAAATGGGGCTTTTTTATTTGTGGTCCGATTTTGAAAATTTTGTATGCAAATACTTGTCAGGTAGCGATTCTAAATTTAAGAATAAATTTTTGGGGCTGTAATCATAATTTTAAAAAAAATTCTGGTTCGATTTTTAATTTTTTCCCCAAACATTATTCTTTTAAAGAGTAGAATACAACATTCAAAATTTATATTTTTAGCCCCTGGGTTGAAAGTCCATCAGAGAAGCATGTGTCAAAAACCTTTGTCAGTCCACCATGGGCTGCATGTGTCCAGAACAATAGACTATCCATATTAGGCCTAAAACGTACAGGGTTCAACATGTTGCGCTCGGCGAAGCTTTTTATTTTATAAACGCTGCAGCACCCTGCTTATTTTCTACACAAATGTCCTATCACATTTCGTTATTTAGGCAATGGAAAAAGTGATGGATTTTATCTTCAATGGCATTCATATTGCACATTAACATAGATATTAATACAAATAAAAGGCCAAAATAACAAAGAAAAAATATCTTATATCGATTCAAATCAAAATAATGAAAAAGGTTTGTTTATTTTTTACAAAACAAAAACTATATCAAACTGTAACTGTTTGCTAGATTTCATTCGAGATTTTTATTCAAGTTCTCATCGTTCAACAGCTCCGAAAAGCTGAACATTGGCTTTAAGATAGTCAAACCTAAGACGAAAACCAAAGCCGATGTGGATAAGAAAAGGCCTTAAAACTTTCTGCTACAGTACGAAAAGATCGACTGCAACACAAGTTGATGAAATGATTTGAGAATTCCACACTAAATTGTATCTTGAAGGTTCCCAAAGATCTAAAAAGATGCGTCTCTTCAAGATAAGCACTGAACATGGCAAAATTTTCATATCGTTACAAACCTTTTTTTCGGTATCAGATTCAGCACAATTTTCTACCATATTTGTACTGGATACCTAAACTTCACAAAAATCCGTATAAAGAAAGGTATATAGCTGGATCTTCATCATGTTCAACTACAGAGCTGTCCGCTCATTTAACTAAAATCTTGTCTGCTGTCAAAGAAGGTCAGCAAGCATACTGCGACACTATTTATAATCGTAGTGGAATTAACCATATGTGGATTTTGAAGAACTCAAAAGATTTGTTAGATCATTTTAAATCTAGATCATTTTCTGAGGTTCACTCTTTGAAAACGTTCAATTTTTCAACTTTATACACTACCTTGCCTCACGAAAAACTAAAATGTCGCCTAAAAAAACTTCTGGAAAAAGCCTTTTCAATCTGTAGGAATTTTGTTGTTTTTGGTTATAATTCTACATTCTTTTCCAAAACATCTTTCAAAGATAAAATTTGTTACACACTGGAACAAGTTTGCAGTATGCTTGATTTCCTCATTGACAACATATTTGTCACCTTCGGAGGAGAGATTTTTCAACAACAAATCGGCATTCCAATGGGCACAAACTGTGCTCCTCTCCTCGCCGATTTGTTTTTATACTCTTACGAGACTGAATTTCTTCAGGGACTCGTAAAGAACAAGAAGATGAAAGAGGCAAGGTCATTTAATCTTACATTCAGATATATTGATGATGTCCTTTCTGTCAATAACACTTCATTTGGTAGATGGATTCCTTCAATATATCCTCCAGAATTGGAGATTAAAGAGACCACCGAATCAAATTGCTTCACGTCTTTCTTGGATTTGCACCTCGAATTTGACCCAGGTGGTCATCTCAGTACAAAAATTTACGATAAACGAGACGATTTTAATTTTCAAATTATTAATTTTCCTAATCTACAGAGCAATATACCTACTTCCCCTGCATACGGTGTTTATATTTCACAACTTATTCGATATGCCAGAGCTTGCACACATTTCACAGATTTTTTGATCGGACACCGATTTCTTCGTGACCGACTTTTGGAGCAGAAAATACGTCTGATACGATCCCTAAAAAAAATCTTTCTTCGTTATCAGCCACTAGTAGAAAAGTTCAAAATTGAGTTAAAAGATATGGTAGTTAATTGTTTTAATTAGTGTTTGACTGGTCTGCTGTACATAGATAATCACCTCAATATCCCTATGTGGTCTCACAACTATGTTGTGTTCTATGGTCATTACCGGATCCTAAGATCGCAATGGAAGAGGTAGGTTTGGCGCCATAAAACCTGGATTAACCCACCATTTCGTTTGAAATGCCTGTACCAAGTCAGGACCATTGCGATCCATCAATTCTCCGGTATGACTGATTCGTTTTTGTCATTTTCTCTGGACTATGAGATTAATCATTCAAGTTCGGTAGTTTTGTTATTACCTTTATTTACATGTTATTATGACCATTTACTTGCCTTTGCTGTTTTGTTTTGCTTTGCTTTGGTTTTGGTTTTTTTGGGTTCTTTGTTTGTTTGTTTGTTTGTTTGTTTTGTATTTTGGTTTTGTTTGTTTGTTGTTTTTGGGGGGCCTTTTTTGCTTGATCTTTCAAGAAACGGGAAATGAATATATATAAATTCATAACGCCCCCTAAAAAAGATAAAACTAAAGGGAATGGAAAAAATAAGATAATTTGATTAAATTAAAAACATTAAGAATATTCAGATTATAACAAGACATGTCTATGTACAAAGATATGTCGAACTGAAGATATTTGTTATTCCTGTACTGCGTTTCTGTTTTCCTTTTTCCGAAATTTCATAAAATTCCAACCGGACATTTCTTTATTCCATCGAATCAATTCTGCAAGTGACGTCGGTAGCTCTTTGTTGCCTGTTTCAGGTAAAATAGTGATAAGGATCGTCGCGATAATACAACAAGCACCGAACACAACTCCTGGTCCCCAGATTACCTTGGACGCCTAAAGAAATAAAGAAAAAAAATTCTAACGTAGTTATAGATATTTACGGAATAAATTATGCAGGTTTATGAGGACACCGCATAAAAGATGCAGAGGCCCCATTGTGTTTACTTTGTCCTTCCGTCTGTATTTCTGTCAGTATCAGACAACAAATTCAATTATTTCATGCGAACACTGAAACTAATTGACATTACAGTTGTCTTTTTTTACAGTTGCTATGCAGTATGCCATACTGTTTTTATAAAAATATCATGCAAATTTGTGAAAATTTTGGGGGAAAATTTGGAATATATAAAGAAAATAACATGTCTTTTGAAAATAAGACTGTGCACTCTTAAACTTAAAAAAAGGATACTGATAAAACAGATAAGAAATTTAGAACAATTGCTATGCTGAATGTCATGATGCGCTTAAAAAAATTTCATGTAAATCCGTTTAATGATTTTGAATACACATAGATTTATTGACGACATATGTCCCTTTCTGACTTAATCAGTTTTGTTGTATGGACGAGCAATGAAACGTCTTTCATCGCCTTTACTTATGTGTGCAAATTGGTGTTTAGAAAAATAAGTATAAATTGAAAAAAAAACACCTTTAAAGTAAATGATATGTGTATGGCATGTCTGAATTATCTACGATTATCGGTTATTAAGAGTTGTTGCAATATAAATATATTCATCAATTAAAATTCCGAACAATAGTTACAGTCTACGAAATGATGTTTCAAATTGTCCTCTTAAGGATGGACACTCTTCATATTTCAGTACTTGTGTCAGATTTTGGAACTCCTGTAAAATTTATCTTTAAATACTGATAAAATTAGCTTCACACTAGCCCAAGTATTTTAATGGCTTTTTAAAAAATTATATAGGCCTTAGTACATAACTGTATAAAATTTCTTGAAATTCTTGATACAATTTGGCAAAATATGTCTCAATGTTAAAGAAATGTAAAATCTAGAGAAGTCTGGTTTCCCGCCAAATTTTGTACGTCATGTATCTCGGAAATAAACACTGATCTATGGTTTTAAAGCATCGTCGGTCACCCACGGCTGAATGGCCATCCCTTAAGGATTTCTTTCCTTTATAGAGACTTCATACTTACAAGCAATGCAGAGAAAGGTGCGAGCATTCCCCCGATACGTGCCATCATTGACGACGTTCCCATTCCTGCTGACCTGAAAGTATTCCAAAATTGTTAAAACATTACGGCTGACAAGTTCACGTATTAATACGATAAATATACAGTTACTCTGGGACACTAAATGAAGGCCTTCTACGCTTTCAAAATAAAATATATTATGTACATTTAATTTGAATTTTGAAATTCTTGATCTTTATTTAACTGTTATTTTTAAAAGGTGGTTTTCAAAAACTCGGTTGAAATGTTGCAACATGTTCAAGCTATCACCTGAAAAAGAATTGCGATTGGTTGGTGGACGAGCGTATCCGTGACGAACCACTGGTCTAAGAACGTATAGCAAAGAATATTGGCAATCCTTTTTTTTTTTTTTTGGTAATTGAACTTTTTGTACAAAACTTGGACATAACATCTCAAGCTATCTTGTATGTTGTACATCTAAAAGCTACTGGTCTTCGTAGGACTGCAGGTTTCATTGTAGGCCATTGCAAATTTCGGAATTAAATAGACGATAAAGAATTGTGGAATAAGTGTACGCAACACAACCAACAGAAAGAAACGGCAATTTAAAAAATCAAAATGGAAAACAGCCAGCAGTCTTCAACATGAACAGAGTTTGCTGCTCGCTGTCTTGCATTTGCCCAAGACTTCAAATACAACGCATATAAGATTTAAAACCGATCCTTAAATTATCAACTAAAGACCCATTTCTGGGCAAAGATAGATGACAAGGACAAGCAAAAGCTTTGACCAGGATTCCTGGCTTGGACAGGCACATACAAAACGTGGCGGGGTTAAACTTGCTTTTGGGCACAACCTTGCTTCTATTGCTAATGTTGTAAAAATCACAAAAATAACACATTCTAAAAATCAAACATGGATTTTATTCATTTAAGGTGATGTTTACCTCATATTAGTTGGATAAAGTTCCGGAGTGAATAACCAAACAGCATTGAACGATGATGATATTGCAAACTTTCCAAGGAAGCTGAAAACTGTGGAAACGATTGCAGCTTTTCCTCCATCATCTACCAAAAAGAAGAACAAACTAGTACTGAAGTATTCCATTATCATTTTCTATAGGTGTAACATATCATCTTACCTGAAAAGTAAATTTTAGTATCTTCTTTTCAATTTACTATGACAAATCCAACACATTTTTTCAAATAGTATGAAATAGGCATTACCTAAATGCGAGCACAGCATAATTCTGTAAAATAAATGTAATGTTTACATGTTTAGTGCCATTGTTAACATTGTTTAATGAACGAATAAAAAAGATTTTATTTCGAATCGATGCAGTCAAATAAGTAGTTATTTTTTTGGTTCATTTTCTAGAACATTCAATTTGGGACGAGATGCTTGGGGCGATTGAACGTTAAATAGAAAAGCAAGAAAAAATCGATAAAATTTGGTTACTACAAAAAAATGTAGCAACTCATCGTTATCAGAATATTTTTCTCTTTACACATTATTACATAGATAATTTTTTTGGAATGCGACTAGCAAAAAGGGTAATTATTTTCAAATTCACTCCGTTCCTGTAAAATTTAAGAGCCTTTCCGGACCATGAAAAAACAATATCAGCATTAGGCAAATTTCTCGCGGGAACAAATACCGTAGAGCTCTCCGTTTGCAAGCTGTGCTCGCTATTATCAATATATAAAATTCACAAACTTTAAGTACTGAACTTGCATTTGGATGATCAATCTCAAGCACCATGAAAAATTTAGTTTATGGTTCAATAAACCAAAAAAATATTACAGTTAATTCTTAAATGTCCGATAGAAAAGACAAAGCAATGTAGACACGCCGAAGATATTGTCCTGACTTGGTTCAGGTAATTTAAATGAATAGGTGGGTTGAAACTTATCCTTTCCCATTGAAGACGTCTATATGTATTTTTCTAAATTTGAGGCTTAACGATATTTTAAATAGATATCAAGAAACTTCTAACTATCAGAGTTTAAAACCATTTTATTCCATTGGATATTTTTAAGTCTTAAAATGTAAATATTATTGCGGAATGTTACCTTTAATTGTAAGAAGTGAAACTGATATTATCAGTGAGAGAGCGGCTACCAGGTGGAAAAATACGGTCAACGTCTTTCTTGAGGTTCTGTGGGTTAAAACGAACAATGAAATAAATAAATAAAGCGCTGAGCAAAAAGAATAATGTTTAAACATTATTTTTGGCTTTTTGGTTGGGTTTTTTTCCCTTTTTTTCAATTATTTTTTTGTCCTTATAAATTTTTGATCCTCAGTGAAAATGTGTTAATTTTCAAACTGTCACATTTAAATAATACGAAATTATTCAGTTCATTTCTTTGATTCTAGGATTTTTATAACGTTTCAAGTGTTTTATTTATAAACTTAAAGTTATAAACTGGTAAAAAAAATCAAATTTATGTCAGACGAAATAATTTTTAATTGATATAATTAGTTTTTGACTGTTATACTGAGATGATCACCTCAACATCCATATCGTGTCTCACAACCGTGTTGTGTTTTGTGTTTCTACCGGACCTTAAGATCGCAATAGATTGGAAGAGGGAGGTTTTGTCATGTCAGACCATTGCGGCCGCCTCCAAATATCCAGTTCTTCTTTGCATGTTCTGCACTTTCTTCTTTGACATACCAAAATTCAATCTATCACCAGAGGGAGCGTCTATCAACACTGACCCCTATACTATCATGTAAAGGATCTGGGTAATTTCCCCGATTTTTAGGATTGAATTAAGTTGAATTTTTTCCCAATCATCCTGTAAGTAAACGCGATTGTATAGAGGTCAGTATTGATAAACGCTCCCTCTGGTGAAAGATTGTATCAAAATTAATTATCCCAATGCGGTAGTTTCATATTTGGAGAAATTCTTTTGCATGTTTTTACAACTCTACCATTTAACCGTAATTTAGAATTGTATAAATAAATAACAAATTAATTTTATTTCCAGGTTGTCTGTCCACTTGACGACGTTTCAGTTATACAATGCAAGTGTTGCATTCTGAAAACTGAAGATGACATGTGTGGCCATATTTGTTAATCTTTTTCTGCATTAAATGATTAACGTTACCTTTATGTGTTGACAATATTATACAAGAAAAATTAAAGTTCATGTCGTTTTATGATATCCCTGCTTCGAATTACAGAGGGTATACTGTTTTACCCTTGTTTTTCCGTCCGTCCGTGTGTTCGTTTGTCGGTCTTTCCGTAACATAATTTCTAATAGAAGATTATACAATTATCACCCTAGTTGGTGTGTGACCCGGTGGTTTCTTTCCCCGAGAAAGTAAGGTCACCCGAGGGCTTGCCCCGAGGGTGACCTTACTTTTCGAGGGGAAAGAAATGCCGGGTCACATATCATCTAGGGTGATAACTGTTATATTATATCGAATATTTAAATGAAACAATTTAATATCAAATTTTAAACATATTTCGGACATTTTAACCTTTTTTCCATTAGAAAAAATACAACCCATACAATGTTGAAGAAAACTCCTGGGGCTCACGTGCAAATTCTCACGAGAGGGTGACCTTACCATGCGACCCAACGATTACCGGTTGACCCAGCGAATTATCACATGTCATGTGACAACGTCTAAGCTAATCACAATAAAGATTTCTATATGAGCATATATAATGAGATCTGTAATAAATGTACGCGACACAGCCCCCTTAAGCAAGCGGCTAATAAAAAAAGCACAATGAAAACCGGCCAGCAGCCTTCAACGAGGCTAGTACTGAGGCGCTGTTCGTTGTCTTGCGGTTTGCCCAAGGTCAAAATAAAATGCATTCAATTGAAATCCAGTCCTTAAATAATCAAGAAAGACCCCCTTCTTAAACAAGGAACAGAAAACATTAAAATTACAATTACAAAAAAAAGCTTTGCCAATTGAAAGATGACTTGCTATTAAGCAACTACATGATGCAGAGGTCTGTCTCTGATATTATGCATATATACATGTAGCGTTATCCTATAGTACACTTTTGTTTATATATAGCGATTTCATGTTCTTATGCCATCTATCATCTATGTCCTGTTAACCGAATTATTTGGTATTTTCACATAGTGAGTTTTGTATACAGATTTCTTAGCAACTATGCGATGCAGAGGCCTGATGTTTGGTATATTGTTTATCCTATAGTACACTATGATGCATAAAAATTTATGCTTTATATTTACTTCCTATTAAATGATTTTAAATGATAAATCGGTCAGTCTGTAAACTCACAGAATCACTATATAAAAGTTTTATTTGGTTTTTTTTTGTGTATGTATGTTTGTTTGTTTTGTTTTGTTTTTTGGTGTTGTATTTTTTTTAAATTTACATTATTTTTATATATTAGTAATTAAATGCAAAACAAAAAACCTGTTGATCATTATAAGGAAAAGTACGTTCGAAGGAAACTCTACAGCGCTATTGATGACGTAGTTTACAAATCTATTTCCGGCTAGCGATGAAGACGTCAAAAACAGGCCGTAGTAAGTCATGCTGTTCACTGCCCTTTTGAAATTAAATAAAAAACAGTTATGAAATGATACAGTTATGAAATAACACAAAAAAATATAAAAAAAAATTATGCAAAGAAAGTAATCACTTTTACATTACACATACTATAATAAAAAAGATGACGAGAATCATTTCTTTTTTCAATATCATAAAAACTAGGCATTTGAAAAATTAAAAATGAAATTCAATATATAATTTTGAATCTTTAAATGAAAAAATCTACTGAAATGGATTTTAATCCATCAGAATTTGATCAAATTTTCATAGTTTATTCTTTTGCTATACAGTTATAGAATGGAAGAGAGAGGTTGATCTGTAAACCTTCAAAACTATAATGTATCTTTTATCTTTTGTTAATTTAATGTTCATGTTGTTTGTTTCATCTTTGTATTTCACGGTAATTTATAATGTAACGAATGCTGTTCTCCCTAATTGGGACATGTTTTGCATAATTAAAGCATTTTCATATAAGATCATATATAAAACATTTTGTCGTCTGTAATATTTTTAAACTGACTTTTCAGCCAAAAATACCATCTTCAAATTTCACCATAGCCCTACCCACTCCGTAAAACCAAATGGTTGCTCCCCAAGACTATTTGTACTAGCCCCGGTGCCATAAACTTTTAAAAAATACTTTTAAGTCTGATAATATTTTCAACTCAATGTATTTACTATGGGAGTTGAGAATATTCTCAGACTTAAGAATTTTGTTTTGTTTTGTGGCATCTGGGCCTGTTTATGCTATGACAGGTTAAATTAAGGGAAAACTCAATTTTAATATTTTGAAAGCGAGGCTTGTCGAGCTGTTAATAAAATATCCCAAATTTATTTTCTTTTAAAAGTTAGAATTTCCATAATTATCGAGAAATTAGTTGTAGTAGCTTGTTCTGTTGTCAATAAAGGTAAATATTGGTACACCACACATTTGATATGAACTTCAATAATTAATTGCACGTGCAATAACGCTTTGGGTAAAAAAAATATGGGTGCTTTTTTTTTTTGTATTCTTAAACATTCCAATCTTACCATGCAAACCATAATATCAACGAGTTTCTTAGAAGAAGTTTATGTTTTATAATATCCAATAGTGAATATTGTTTAGTGGTGGATTTGGCCGTTTTTAAAGAAGTTTCTTTTTCGATGAAATCTTGATTTTCTTGGTTTTCTTTGCGTCCTTGTGCTTCGAATAGTTCCGTTTCCTCCTCTGTGTCCAAAGCACTGTTCTTTCTTGGTGTGTGTCTTGTGATTTGCTGTTTCTCGAACTTTTGTTGGTGAAAAATCGCCAATATCGTATTTACATTCATTTTATTCACCCTTGCTATTTTCTTCAAAACTTTTATAGCCTCTTCTGTTCTGTTATTTGCAACCAGCCATCGAAAAGATTCATCTACAAAGCTATAAACAATACCACAAATACAATACATTGCCATGATTCATATTGAATTTGTAACAGCTTTGAGCTGCCGATTAACTGTTCATTTTTTTCATTATTTTGTCGAACTTGAACTTGTTAAAACTTTCTTAAAAAATACTTATTTTCACATTTATTATGACCGAACGTATATTCTGCTAATCTATGTCTCTAGATCTGATGTTTTCATCTTTGCTTAGTTTCTGAATATATAGCTTGTCGAGCTCGCAAATTATACAAAACCTTAAAACGTTTTTTTTTAATCTGAAGTAATATAAGTAATGGCAAAGGATGAGTGGCAATAAGGCCCATTTTTGGCCCAAGATTTACCAAGAAATTAAAATTGAGCATACAGATGCCTTGAGTTGATGAAACATTGGTAAATTACTAGGCTTAAAGAAAATGATAAGATTATGCCATATCAGTTAAGCTGTCATGCCTATCACTTAACTCAAAAAGCTGTATATTAAAGAAATTGTCCTATTTTCATTGATTTTTGCTGATTTTCACACACTGTTTGGTCCGAAAGAAGGTGGGCGCATCAAAACAACAACTTCATACTTGACAAAAATGTGTAAAATGATGAAATCCATCATTTCTGAAAGTTTGAAGTTGTTGTTTTCATGCGCCCAATGTTTTCTTACGGAAAATATGAACTGAAACCATTTAAAATTGCAGATTTTCCTTACTTTGTCAAATAAGACCACTTAATATGATGTCATAATTATGTCACAATGAACAAAATTTGTCTAATTTGATGTGTTTTCTTTGTAACCACATATAAGCTTATATTTCTCATAAATATCATAACAATTGAACCAACTTCATTTTCTTGGGCCAATTATGGGTCTTAATGCCACTCATCCTTTGAAGTATTAATTGTAGAAGGAAGCAAAGGACTATTATATCAAATTATCAAAGAACAAAAAGCGAAGATAAAATAAGTTAAAACAAAAGACAAGACAAAATCAAAAAGGGGAATCGCCCAATAGAACAAAACAATACACACAAAACAACAAATGGAATCGTCAACGCAGGCACTCAAATTCGAGACGTAAGTGAACTAAGGTGCTTCGGAAGGGTAAACAGTTCCTGTTTGTTAGTATACATCCGTACGTTGCCAACGATCAATCTAGTGTATGTCGAATCTGGAAAAGGATGTCTTCTGTAGTGTTCTATGATCATCATATTCATATGGTGCTTCTCCTTTGGCTAGTGCACCTATAAGGGGTCTTAGATCTTAGGTTTATTCACGTTTCTCCAACATTTGATAATTAACAAAAACAACAATACATGTATTACCTGTGGTAATGTTTTATCAAAAGCGCGTAAAGAAACAGGTCGGCACTTTTCTGGTGTCTGGCTCTTTGAAAAAGCTATGCTTATGTTCTAGCTTAATTTAAATTACACCGTATTATGTCAAAGCAGCTTCGGATCATAATAAATAAACAATGTATAATTAATGTTCAAAATTGATATTTGAAGCATTCTATACATATCTTACTTACAAAAACCCCAGAAAGCAATGCAGTGACAAAAATGCAGCTGCCAGCTGCGTATAACGCCAAGAGTAGGTACGTAACGGATAGGCAAAGGCTGCAATTACTAAAACAGAAAGTGTCCAAGTGAAATTGGTAAATGCTCCAATAGTTCCCTTCTGCTTCATCGGAAACAACTCTAACATCATCGTTATCAGAGTGATTGCAGCACCCTAAAATTATCAATTTGAAAACGGTTTATGCTTCAAATATTTTTATGATATTTAAAGAGTTTTTCAGAGTATCTTTATGATATGTCAAAACAACGGCAATAACCTTACATTATTGCAAATGAACTGGATCATTTAAGGAGGTTTGTCGCCACCATGAATTAACTTTTAGACCATTTTGTGCATTTTTATCTCTGGAATGCTATAATATTAATTCATTCTGAATACTCTTTTGGTAATTTGGTAGCGTTCGCCCATTTACGATAATGTTGTTGTAATCCTTATTGACTTCATTTGAATATAAACCAGACATTTCACTTCAAGGAAATTCATTTTCAGGCTCTGCATCATCAGACTTCTAAAAAATCTCAAATGTTGAAAAGTTCGTTTTTTTAGGGTTTTGTATCATGACCTGAACATTTAGATTTTTTCATCTCAAATTTGTGAATTTTCGTAATTGCAATGATTAGCAAAACAATTTTATTAGTCTAATCCCAGACTAAAATTAGATGAAGGTTTTGTGGTCATATTCCAGATCAAGTAGATAAAAACCACAAGAAATTCATTGAAATTAACGTGACAAAATTGACGTAAAAGCATTGCAAATTTGTTGCCAGTTTATGGTGGTTGAACTTGCTAGATATTTAAATATCCCAAGAGAACAAAGACTGTAAATCGTGAAAAATTATTGATGATGAAGCTCATATCTTTTTTCATTGTAGAATTAATAATGAAATAAGGAAGACATTTATTGACTTCATAGAAACAAACTAAATATGAAATGACACGATTTGATTAATGTACTTAATCCAAATATGAATGTTTTGCCAATGGTTGTTGATTTTGTAAAGCAAACATTTGAGTTGCGACAATGAGATCCACATTGGTGAAGCCGTACACTCATATATTTGTAAATACATGAACTTTTGTATCATTCTTTGATTGTATTTGTACTATGTGTCTGTAATTGTATGTTCATTGTTTTTTTTTTTTTTTTTTTTTTTTTTTTTTTTTTTTTTGGGGGGGGGGGGTTGTGTTTGTGTTTGCATTCCTTTTGGGGTTTTATGCAATAAACTGATAAAGTTCATTATTAACTTAATAAAAAAATAACAAACCTGGTTTAATGATCCAAGTAGAAGCCGAGAGATAGCAAAAATTGTGTATGACGGTGAAAAGAACGAACCAGCAGATATCAAAAACAAAGCTATACTGGAAAAAAGTAAAACTGGTTTCCTTCCAAATCTATCCGCCATTGAAGAAAATGCTACTGCTCCTATACATTGGCCCGCGGACATTATCGTTTGAGAAAGCGCAGCTAAACCAGCCCGTGAACACACTAGATCCCACTGTTAAATATAGAATTGGAAAAACTTTAGTTTTATTTTGGGTTGTTTTGTATTAGAGGTTTTAAGAATGCCCTTATCTAGTCATTCCTAGTATAGAAATTAAGATTTTAGTATGATCTGTTGAATGCATTCAAATGCATTTTGTTTAATTTTTGAAATCATTTTTATAGCAACTTTAAATCAAGACGTTAGTCCCTTTTACAGGTAGTGAAGTCATGTGACTTGGCATGCGCAAGACTTCAGAATCCACAGTTCAATGCTGGCAGTCAAAATTGATTACACTTTTTAAATAAAACTATTTAATTCTTATTTCTAAAAATGCCCGATTATCTTTAATATTTATCTCTTTAAATAAAACATATTTTAACTATTTTCCACATGCTAAAAATGCCATAAAGTTTTTTTTATTCAAGTTCTTAGTCAAACGCTCGCGTGACCAAAACAAATATGGCAGACGACAGGAATCACTGGAAAGCAACTCCAAATATGCTGGCCAAATTTGAAAACTGGCACGTAACGGGCTGAATAAACAGTACATGCAGTGGTAAGACAAAGTACGACTTACGTCCCTCAAACAGGTGTGCCTGTCTCAATGCAATAAAAGTTTTTTTTATTCAAGTTCTTAGTCAAACGCTCGCGTGACCAAAACAAATATGGCAGACGACAGGAATCACTGGAAAGCAACTCCAAATATGCTGGCCAGATTTGAAAACTGGCACGTAACGGGCTGAATAAACAGTACATGCAGTGGTAAGACAAAGTACGACTTACGTCCCTCAAACAGGTGTGCCTGTCTCATATAATCTTACTTCCGAAACTATCGTTTCTCCTTCAGCTTCGTACGTATACCCATTTACACACGTCAGTGTCCATTTGTCTGACGTCACGTTCGTTGAGTTGGAGTAAACGTTGATTTCACATTGTCCATAGTCTATCGTCAATGATGACTCGTTTATATGAGCAGGTATTCCATAGAAATGTAGACTTTGATCTAAGGTTTTACATTTATGAGGAGGTGTGTATCCTGAAACATAATGATTTCAGAGCATCTGTTAGCTAAGTTGGTCACACTTAATTTTTTTTTTAAATAGCTCTATAAATATGCACTTTGAATTACAATTATTACATAGATGCATATTAAATACCGATTTTCCCAGTGAAATAAAATCTGGTAACTTCAAAGTGTGAAATAACAAAAATATTTTCACTCTTGTGTCCGTTTCCAGTCAAACTCAATAATGACGTCGTGAAATGTATTGCGTTGTCGACATGACTCCTGTGGTCTAAATGCATACGCCATTCAAATAAAATCATTAAAAACGATTAATAGCTGCATTTTATCTATGTAATAAATACGATAATCAATTATATTATATACTCATATAAAAATCTTTATTGTGATTCACTAAGACCCGGTCACGTGGCATGTGATATTTCGCTGGGTCAACCGGTAATCGTTGGGTCGCATGGTAAGGTCACCCTCTCGTGAGATTTTGTCCATGTTTGTTTTTCAACATTGTATGGGCTGGGGTTTTTCTAATAGAAAAGGGTTATAATATTCCGAAATATGTTTCAAAATGTAATATTGAATAGTTTCATTAAAATATTCGATATAATATAACAGTTATCACCCTAGATGATATGTGACCCGGCATTTCCTTCCCCTTGAAAAGTAAGGTCACACTTGGGGCAAGCCCTCGGGTGACCTTACTTCCTCGGGGAAAGAAACCACCGGGTCACACACCAACTAGGGTGATAATTGTATAAGGTCTCATGAATAACCAGAATATGATCACTCGTGCGGGAACGCACTGAAATTTAACTCGTGCGCGGAACACTCGTTTAATCATGATGCGTTCACCGACTCGTGATCATATTTTGGTTATTCACTCGATCCAATTAGTTATCCTATAATAACCTTTTATAACACGTATCATTTCATTTTTGGTCTTTTTGAAAGCTTATATGGTTTATCGTTTGTATTATTTTAGTTTTTTTTTCTGTTCATTTTGGTCATCCTCAGGCCTTAATGGTAACGTGGTGTGTAGAAAGTTTTTTTTTCAAAATCACTTCAACGCTTCATGAAAAAAAACCTAAAATAATACAAACGATAAACCATATAAGCTTTTAAAAAGACCAAAAATTATGTTTGCTAAAATTGTTGAAAATAAATAGTTTCAAATTTGAAGCCTTAACTGGAAAGATAAGAACTAAATGTATAAGATGAGCAAAACAAATTTAAAGTTTCATGACCTCGTTTTCAAGATATATGACTTTAAAAGTTTGGCGGAGAAAGGTTTTCTCTGACCTTTTCATATGTTTGGCATTAGCACTATAACACTGTTAAAACCCATAACAGAATAAATATGTATTGATAGATTGTGTAGATTTTTAGCAAAATTGGTCTGGAACCCCCCCCCCCTTTTGGCCCACAGAACCCAGTATGTGGAACCCCCCCCCCCCCCTTTCGAAAATTTCTGGATCCGCCCCTGACTTCTTTTGATATATTAAAGACATCAATCAAAAGTAAATAGGTGATTTCAGGGCAAAGAATTTTACACTATTTTAATGGTAAAAACCAGAGGATCCCGAGGCTAGACTAGCGAGCATCCTTAACAATCCATTGGATCATGATTGTGAGAGATGCTATACCAATCACCTTACCCTTATCGAAATTTAAAGTTTTTTATGCTAACCAATTTGTCAAAAAGTCAACAAACTTAAGGTTCCTTTCATTGAGATAATTTCACTGCAAACCTTGTTTCTCCCTAATATTGAAAGCAAAATTGTTTATTTTAAAAAAAAGATACGTGTATTGAGCACCTCTATCAATATTTTGTGACAGTCAATGTGCGGTACGAAAACACGTGTTTTTTTTTTCGTACCGCACATTGACTCTAACAAAATATTGATAGAGGGGAGCAAGTCCCTGTGTATTGAGAAACAAATGACTGCTTTCTGCAAAGTACAAGAAGTTCAGGTGATAGTTCTGGTAAGATCACATGGAGGAGTTCATGAGAGATCCTCAAGTATTTTTTGAGTCCATATAAAGTTGATCATAAAATAAATTCTGTTTTGTACCGATCAGATAAAGGAAACCAAGATTGGATCAGGTCTGTCTATGATTTTCTAATTTTGTGATTCCTCTTGAATCGAAGCACAAAGGAAACCAAGTTTGGATCAGGTCTGTCTATGATTTTCTAATTTTGTGATTCATCTTGAATCGAAGCACAAAAGGAAACCATATTTGGATCAGATCTGTCTATGATTTTCTTATTTTGTGATTCATCTTGAATCGAAGCACAAATATTTTACTAAACCCAAACTAGTCCTGGGTATGAAAAGGAGAAGGGAGATGTTAAGCGATAATCTTTAAGTGGTTAACAAAATGTAAATCCGGACGAATACATTACCTATAAACACGTAAAGAAGAACGACATTAGCTATTCCAAACATGAACGTGAGTCCGACAAAGAACAGTTGAAATAGTTGGTATCGTTTCCATGGCCCTAGTATCGATATGATCGCTTCGACGTCTACGTCCATGTTTTTATCGATACGTGTGTATGCGCTAAAACGGTGTTCTAGACTTTTGTAGTTAATAAGCTTTTAAATATACAACATGGATCGTGATTTTGAATATATTCAAGGAAACAAACCTGTAATGTATGCAACTGTTCATTAGTGAAGATTTCATCTATTTAGTAAGTGTGAACGTTTAGTAAAGCCTCATGTTTAAGATGTTATGTTTATTACCAACGGACATTTTTTTTAAAATATGTAAGAGTAAACACCAAGCTTGAGGTTTGCAAACTACCAACAAAACTTTAGTCAAGCCCTAAGATGAATCCTGCACTTATCTCAATCCATCACATATATGGTCATCTCCCCCTCAATTTCGAACCCGAGCGCAAATCTTCAAAAACATAGATGTAAATATAGTTTCTTTTCCTTCTTGTGCTTGTCCTGTTTATTGACAATTATTTACTGGTGGATGGTTTCTTCAACTCACGACAGTGTCCTTTGAGATTCATTCCATGGTCAGTCACTTTGTCAGCAACGTTGTGCTTGCTGTTATACTGTGGTTTCATTCGCGGGGAATTCACATGTTGTAGTGGGTATGCCCTGACACCTGCAAACTTATATCCAAGTTATGGGTTAAATAGCATATCATTGTCTTGTTATGGACTTTTTAATCAAAGGCTATGCGGAGAAAAGCAAGCAAGAAAAGATGAGACTGTTAGCAGGGTTAATGCAATCATCTACGGGAAGGACAACAGAGAGAGAAACCAGGTCCACCAGTGTGGATGTTCGGCACGGAGCTATAGCTAACAACCCCATACTACATAAAATTTCAATGATAAGGCTCTTACCATGTACCTGTAGATGACAGTTTTACCATGAATAGTCTGTGAATAAGGGTTTGCTGTGTCCTAAATCTACAGTTAAAGTAGGTGCATAAAATATACAAACTATGTTTGAGCCATCAAAAAACAATTCAAGTCACCAGAGAGATGAACGCGTACAATATTGATCTTCTAAGTGTGAGCCAAACTCTTTGGACAGATACTGGGAAGAGCATAACATATGACGAAACAGTTATCCTACATTCAGGACATAAGAATGAACATATCCATGGATTTGCTACCCGTATTAAGATAGCATGCAAAAGAGAAAGCCACCATTCTGATGGAAAGGGCACCAATCAATATCGACAATATACGTGCTCAGTTTAATTTTTAAGACAGCAAACGAACAACATTTTCTTAAGTGTCACAATATGATGTATCACTGGCAAAAGGTGATTGGTATAGACCAATCGCGAGTTAATCCATTCCGGAACATTCCGGATATTAGAATGTCCAAATGTCAAAGGTCAACTGAGGTAAGATCTGACGTCAGAACATTGGGAGCAATGGAAGCAACATGTTTACCGATTTATTTTAGGAAGAATTGAAAGAAAATCAATTAAAAAAGTTTGTTCATCAATTTGTAATGGTTAAAGAAATATAAAAACAAACATTTCCAAGGGATTGGAGTGAAGGGACACGGTTTCCCTGTTTGATTTATCACAGAGTAGGTACAAGTTTTCCAGTAAAATCGAGGTAAAATGGCGGCTATTTTGGAACTCGCGATCCGGGTATTCCAAAGTAGGCAGTAACAATACCAAGTTTTAGAAAGTTCTCGGAAGACATGTGTATGGTTCCATTGATTACAATGGTGAAAGACTTGTCAAAAACCTGCCAAAATAACAACTTATATGTAGGAAATGCCATTTTCTCTCATAAGAACATGCATACACCTACATGGAGTCATCAGACGGTACAACAATCAATCAAATTGACAACATCATAATCAATGATAAATGGAGGAGACATCAGACTGTATCTTGGAGCTGACATCAGGTCTGATCACAACTAGTATCTTGTAGGAGCAACAGTAGGACTTAAGTAAAAAACATTACAAGTCAGCCAGCAAGAAAACTTGACATCCAAATGTTACAATCAGCTGACATTGCTGAAACAATTCTAACTTGAACTCAGAAATTGTCCTTGCAACTGACATTGAAGCTGTAGAAACAGAATGGAATACAGTATCAAAACAGCTTATCATGAAGAACCAGCAGAAAACTATGTTTGAGCCTTCAAACACAATTTAAGTCACTAGAAAGATGAACTCGTACAATCTAGATCTTCTAAGTGTGAGCCAAACTCATTGGACAGATACTTGGAAGAGCATAACCAATGACAAAACAGTTAACCTACATTCTGGACATCAAAATAAAAACGTTCATGGAGTTGCTATCCGTATCTCGACAGAAAAAGAGAAAGCCACCAATCTGATGGAAAGGGCATCAATCAACAATCGACAATATACGTGCTCAGTTTAATTCTAAAGACAGCAAACGAACAGTAATACAATGCTATGCGCCAACAAATCACACTGATGAAGAAATAAATGATGTATGGTACGAACAGCTCCGAACAACATTTTCTTAAGTGTAACAATATGATGTATCACTGGCAAAATGTGATTGTTATTTCAAAGTAGGCAGTGACAATACAACGTTTTTGAAAGTTCTTGGAAGACATGTGTATGGTTACATCAATAACAATGGTGAAAGCCTTGTCAAAACCTGCCAAAATAACTCAGAAATTGATTTTAAGTTTTACAACTTTTAAGTTTAACAACTGACATTGAAGCTGTATTGCTGTAGATACAGAATGGAATAGTATCAGCTTATGAAGAATCAGCGGAAAAAGTTCTTGTTTTTAAAAACAGATGGTCAAAGGAATGGATAACATCTGGAACCTTCATAAAAGTGGACAAGAGATAACAATATAAAGAAAAAAAAACTGAGTGCAAAATCTAAAAGGGTAAAAGAGAAACTAGGGAGAGAGAGTGACAAAGAAATGGTAAAGGAAGTTAAAAAGAGTACCAGAAAAAAAAGAGAAAAAACTCTTAAAGAATGATCATTGAGCAATGCATTGAATGGAACAGCCCTCTGTATGTCAACTTCATTAGTTTCAAAAAGGCTTTTAAGTAGTGGACAACATCTTGGCATTGGACTTGTCATAAGAACAACATTTCTTCCATGTTCGTTTCTTTCGTTTTTTCTTCTTTTTTTCGTAGACCACTTTTGTATTCAATTATGAATGCTAAAACTCAATGAATGCTTGTTTCAACTTTTTCGAAGTATTTCAGGCATGCAAGCCATGGCAGAACCACAGGGGCTTAAATTCTGGTCATTTATATCGACTTAAAAAATCCACTGTATTATAGAGTAGGAGGTAGTAGTCGATATAAATGACCAGAATACAAGCCCATGTGGGCAGAACAGTGGTACATAGGTCTTTTGGCTTAAAATTGAAATCAAAGTTTACCCGTGTAATCTGGTTAAACCCTGTTTCTCTCGGCGTTGGTAATACTAGTTCATGTATAAGAGATTTTGCTGATATTTTTAGCTTTTGAAACCAGAGTAGAACTGTCGCATAGAGAATCAGAGCGTGTGTCTATCATAAAGCTGTACGAAGAAAATGAGCAAGTCATTATGAGTCTTCAATGCTTTTAAGTCCGCATTGATCCAATATCGATTGCTGACAACATGGCCATAGATTACAATTAATCTTTGTTAGATTCACAAAACGTACACATGCGCTCCAAGTTCATATCACGGAAGACTAGGATTTGTTTCTTTCTGTGAAAATTTTAAAAGCGGTTAAAGGTCATTCCACATTGCATTAAAACATTTACCATAACATATGTACAGTATGACAGAATAACGTTGATTCAAAAGCCTACCTAAAGTCAACTACTGGAGTGGAATTCATTAAAAGTGATAATTAATTTTTTACAATAGACTTTCTTTTCAACTAAAGAACAGTATATCTTATGGAACGCCATAGCTGCCTTATGATGATGTGTTTCATTATGTGATGATACTTCTTCATTATGTGATGATACTTTGTCATTATGTGATGGTACTTTGTCATTATGTGATGGTACTTTGTCATTATGTGATGGTACTTTGTCATTATGTGATGATACTTTGTCATTATGTGATGATACTTTGTCATTATGTGATGATACTTTGTCATTATGTGATGGTACTTTGTCATTATGTGATGATACTTCTTCATTATGTGGTGATACTTTGTCATTATGTGATGATACTTTGTCTTTATGAGATCAAAGTTTATTATTATGAACAGCGCTAAAAAAATATTCTTTTCTTATGACAAATATTTTGTTCGACACGTAGTTTTTCTGTGTATCCCCCCCCCAAAAAAAATAGTTTCCTGATGGTTTATTCTCGAATTTCCAATCCATAACCGATACATAATTTATTAAATATTTAAACTTTGTAAACAACATTTTTCATCTTTAACGGCTTGCTCCACAAGTGGTAAGCTTAGTCTGTATATTTGCGTGTGGTAAGATTTTTATTGTCTCCCTTAATATTTTTGATTATTTAATATTCCGATACTGTATCAAGCGGATTTACGAAACTTTACATATACTATTTAGAAACATATTTTGATAATGACTTATTAGAGTTATAGATTATTAATTTACACATTTAAAGTTATTTTGCTATTTTAATCACGCAAATACACCTTCATATTTTTATATAAAGTTTTGAGGTTGGCTCAATGTCGTTCTAATCACTTTGGAATGCGATATAAATTTTTAAAAGGTTAAATGTACTATAACAGATCGCACCTGTTCTGTGTTACGAAAGAGCTAATAAAACTTACAAATTTTACTATATTTTTCTGTGATATTGTTATACTATATTGATTGATTGTTACTTCTATATTTGATACTTGATTTGTTTTAAATTTCAGAGCCATGTAATATTTGGTAATAAAACGATTGAACCCTACGCAGAGTTTCTTTACCCCCAGAAACAGCCCCTGCAACATTAATATATAATAAATTATATATTGGTTATTGATTTGAAATTCGAGAAAGCGACCTTTTGGAAACGATTTTTTTTGGGGGGGGGATACACAGAAAAACTACCTGTTGAACAAAATAAGAAATGACTATTTTTTTTCAGCGCTGTTCATAATAATAAACTTTGATCTCATAATGACAAAGTATCATCACATAATGACAAAGTATCATCACATAATGAAGAAGTATCATCACATAATGACAAAGTATCATCACATAATGACAAAGTATCATCACATAATGAAGAAGTATCATCACATAATGACAAAGTATCATCACATAATGAAGAAGTACCATCACATAATGACAAAGTATCATCACATAATGAAGAAGTACCATCACATAATGACAAACTATCATCACATAATGACAAAATACCATCACATAATGACAAAGTACCATCACATAATGACAAAGTACCATCATATAATGACAAAGTATCATCACATAATGAAACTCGTCATCATAAGGCAGCTATGGCGTTCCATAATATCTCGTTGAACATTATTGTGTTATTAAAAGAAATTGATTTTTTTTTTTGGTGCCATAAATTAAACTTGATTTAACCAACTCTCGTTGAACATAATTGTGTTATTAATAGAAATTGATTTTTTTTGTGCCATATATTAAACTAGATTTAACCAACAATTTTTTTTTAAGATTCCTTTACAAAGTTTCCTAGGACCATTCAAGTTGTCTTTTCTCTTGGACATTGATTGGTCCTGCAAGTTCGGTAGCTTGTTTATAATAAAACAATAACATCTATTTGCATATATCAGCTTGTGCCGGTTTATTTTCAAATTTGTCAAGTAAGCAGTTGGTTTTTAAAAAGGCATTGTTTTAATCAACCCTACTTTTCTATATGTAGAACTCTATATATAATGTATTTGGTTTCATTAATGAATAATGGTAACATGTAGTTTTTGAATTATACGTGTACAGTATAACGATAATAGCATGTTTTCTGTACAACTGACCTTGTTCTATGTAGTTTGCAATTAGATCATCCTGAAATATTTGAGATTCGCGATACATGTACCTAAACTTAACACTATTTGCAAAAGTCGCCAGCAAAAAAAAATGGAAAAAAAACAGTCATTTTGTTCATTCCGGTAGCCTCTGCTTTTTGTCTTTGAGATTAAATGTCTCAAGGCAAATTAACTAGATAGATACATTGTACATTAGTCAAGCTTGTCTGGAAAAAAAGCCGTAGGACGTCAGAGCAATCTCGGACTAATTGTACATGTATATAATGCAGATGAATCAATACCATTTTAGAACTATCTTTTTTTGTTTTTGCTTCGAGAGATAAAAATTGTTCTTTCATTTCTTTGTGCAACTTTTGTTCATTTTGGTAATGCTTTTTCTTGATATTTTACAGTGACGAGTTTTCAATTATGATATTTGTCTGAGAAGAAAACTAAATCTATTTCAATTAACTTTATATATAAATCCTTTTCTTGCACTGTTACAAACAACTAAATGTCCCAATGCTGGGTTGTAACGAACACACTGCGGGCAACATATACCGTCATTTTCAGATAAAAGAGTTTTACTTTTCTTTCCATCCCTGGAAATTAGCACCAAGTTATACGAACTGGCACCAACTACAAATATTCCTTCATCCCCATAAAAGGACAAGCCAATAGGGCCTTTAAGGGTCTCCTCTTTAAATTCCCATAATTCATCACCCGCCATATTGAAAGATTTTACACAGTTTAAATCTTGAGAAGAGAGAATAAGTTGTTCGGTGGTTACTATTAGGTTATGGAAGTCACGAGTTCCTGTTTCAATTATTTTGAATGTTTCTCCATTGTTGTCAAACACATGCACTTTGGAATCAGAAATTGTGAGAATGAAGTTATCGTAATATGCTATCCCCCAACAATGTTTTGGGGTATTAATTTTACGTAATGATTCGTTGCTGTTGATTTCGACGATTTCTATGCAACGTTTTGAACCAAGAGACACTGCGACTTGACAGGAACCGACCAAAGCCATTCCGAATGGAGGAGCACATAGCGGAATGCTTCTGGAGTATTCACCATTTTCAGTAAACAGTTTTAATTCATTCTTCCCATAGTAGTCTGCAATTAGAACTTGGCTACTTGGAAGAATCATACAATCTGTGATTTTCATTAATCCACATCGTCTTACATTGATCGTGCATATTGGTTTAAGGGTCACTTGTAAAAAGTTCGAATCTGATTCTTTTTCGTTTTGTTCGATTCTTTGTGTCAGGAATGGGGAATCCCTTTTTGAAATGTCAATGCAGACTTTTCCATAATTATCAACATAGTTCGGAAAAGAAACTAGTTTTGGATTTATTTCAATATCTATCTGATAACTCTCGAGTATTCCGAAATCAGCCGACAACTTTTGGGAAATTTTGTTGACGGATTTTCGAATGTTATAGACGTTAATGAACGTTTGCACTTCGTTGGGTAAATCGTTTATTTTCTTTGTCTTTTCATCAAGGATTTGAAGTTTATTCTCAATTTCGGTGCATTCCTTGACAAAATGGTCGATATTCTTTTTATGTGTTCTACATTGCTTTGATAAATCCCTTAATAATTCCTGTTCAATTTCATCCAAATGGCTATTGATTATTTCCCGGAATATTGCTACTTTTTCTTTGATGGAATCGTGCTGTTCTTTAAAATCTTTCAAGACGTTTTCTCTCTCTTCTTTTAGATTTTTAACATTTTGAAACAGACTTTCAATAGTTTCGCATATGGCATCTACATCCGCAGATGGTTTCATGTCACGCGAAGCATCTCGAATGTTCACGATATTTGAACATGTTGCATGCTGGGTAGAAACACATGATTTACAAATTATTTTGTCGTGAAAGGCACAATATTTCTCTAAGTGTCGATTGTGTTTTTGGCATATCACCTCAAATAACCCGTTTAAAAATTTCTTGGGATTTCCTGGATTTCCATTTTGTCCAGAGTGGTTTTCGAGGTTAAGAGCATTTTCTGAAAGCATTCTATATTTTTAACTGTTTTCCAAAATTAATCATCTATAGGTTTATATCTGAAATAAAATAAATAACTTATATAATTTTTGCTTCAGTTTTTAATACTTAACTAAATGTCATTGGTGTGGTTTTTGTGTTTTGTCTTAAAGGAGTCAAATTCTCCAAATTCTCCAACGCTCATTTTGAGAATCTTTGTTTTGCCGTTTACATGTAATTGTATTTGTCTATAACATTACACACTACAGTATGGATTAAAAATGTTTTCTTCCATCCTCGGAAACCAAGAGGACTTCTCTCGTTTACTCATTCATTTTTGTGATGAATGAGTGAGCGAGAAGAGAACCCTCATACTTGGTACTTTATTAAGTTAATATATATTATTAAAATATTGTCCATTTTTTTGTTTTAGTCTATTGTCAGAAACAAAACGAAACTAAATTGTCATTGCGAAAGATATTATCTTTCGTTAAAAAAAGTGTTTTAATGTTTGCTTTTCCTCTAAAAAGTCACAATAAATTTGAAAAATAATGTGTGTATCATAAAGCCATTCTTACCAATTAGACGCCATATTGTTAAGTATGAAAACGCCACAAAGTCATTGTTTTCGGACGAAACTATTTAAATTACTTATACGTCTTTAAATCTGAAAGGAGTATTTCATAGTTAATGAACAAATTGAAAAGCTTATAAGTGTATTTATATATTCATTTAAGCTGTGCTTAATACTAATCTCTCAAAAATATTTAAAATATTATGCATGCACCTTTGAAATAAACAATATCAATGCGTCACTGGTACATTATGAATAACTTGGTTTTTTTTTATTATTAGTTACACTTATTTTATTTAGATAAAAATCTTTAGAAACTTATTTAAATAAGGTTCCATAACTACGGATTTGCATCACATCATTTTAGATATATATGTTGAATAAGGAAAACACGTACAATTAAGGGCTCTATGATTTCATGCGATTTTACGATAGCTTCTTGGAGGTTTAGTAGATTACAGTCCCATTTTTCACATTTCCTGATGTTCCCAACCTTAATTATTAGGTCAAATTCATCAACTTCAGATCACTTTATGTCAACTTGATGTCCGCTTCGTGCGAATGGTCCTCCTTTTTGTGCTGAAAGATACCTTAAAATTCGTCCGCTCAACGCTGCTTTCTACAACTCTCAAGCCATGCCATGCAAATTCTCGCCAAAGTTCAACCTGACACTTTTTAAAACCAAGCATGTATCAATCGAATGCAAATAGTACCATAATCTGAAGCATGGCAATAAAATAAAAACCAGATTAAGAGGTTTTGATCGACTACAAAATAGACCAAAATTCAACCGTAAGGGCTAAAAATCAAAGTACTGAAAGTACTGTACTGGATGCCGGGATATCATTGGCTACAAATTTTAAATATTGTTTAAGTGTTTAGTTTTAAAGTAATAAATACCTTACCATCACAAATTTAGATAACAGGTACTAGCAGCTTCATTGAACCGGAAACCGGACAAAAAACTGATGACCTCTAGCTGACCGGATGTATCCCGACACTGACCTCTCAACCTCATCTTTTTTCCGGTTTCCGTTCCTTGCAGCACGTGAACCACGTTGAGAAAAATATTTTCGAAACTATAGACAAATTTAGCATATATCCTCTAAGTATTTGTTGTTATATTAAGTGTATTATATACAAGTAATATAATTATACAATTATTATCATGGAAAGTCAAGTGTTAGAAGAGACTTTTGAAGACCAAGGTTTAAATGGTTTTGTTGTTTGGTGAACTCCCGTGCACTATAAGCGTACATTTAGTTTGGGGCCCAGGTTATACCCCTAGTCTTAGTTTAGGGGCCTTTACAAGTCAGGAGTCTCACATAGGTGTTACTGCTGTGTCTAGCCAGTCTTTTTCTGTACCTAGATTGCCCACTCACTAGAGTATTAGACCCCGCACTACTTTTGCATTGGGCAGACCAGTTAACTACTGCGGTATCATCTTGTACTGGAGTAAGAAGTTCTTCTTATGTCAGGTCTAGGTGGTCATAACCATATCCCTATCATGACCCTTACTCCATGCCTCCTTTTTGGCCTAGTATGATGCTGGTACTCATAATAGCAGGGAGGTAGATGAAGCTCTATTTTCCTTAGCTCCTAGGAGTCAGGAAGGTAACTTTTCTGAGGATGATCTTATGGAACCCACTTCTCCATGTGCTTCTCCAGGTTGTTCAGGGCCCCATTCTTCAAATTTCGTCCTTTGTTCCACCTTGTAATGAGTCAGAAAGGGGAGAGGATGTAGATCCTTCTCCTTCTTTGTCTGACATGCACCATTTGAGGTCAAGAGTTTATGCATTGAGACTTAAGGATTGCCCGAAGGGGTATAAATTCGTTCCCGAGTTACGTCACACTAAGGCGGCAAGATAAGGTAAATGAGAAAATTGTTTAGCTTTCATTCTACCAAGTATCCATCCGCCAAGTTTATTGGTTTTGGTCTTAGATCTTTGTGCCCTATTTTTTCCTTTAGATTCAAGGATTTTGAAATCCATGATTCTTCTCTTGGTAAAGGCTATCCTACATTGTGTACTTGTGACAAGTCGTATGCCTCAGTGATGGGTACAAAGTTTACTGAGGGTCTTATTTTGAACCAGTCCATGTGGTCTAAGTCAGAAGCCAACTTGAGGTATTCCAGTGATGCTTTGGGTACAGCAGACCACTTTTTAGCTGCTGCTGGTGTTTTGTTGAAAGATAAAGGGGAAGAATTCGATGAACTGAAATCTTTTTTGCTTCAAGTGGACAAGAATTTAGGTCTTGTCCAGAGATTGATTCATGGCACCTTGGCTAATTTTACTTCATCCAAGCGACAAGAGATGCTGAATAAGACCTCTTTGTCAGAGCCTGTCAAGGAGTCGTTATTGTTTTCTCCTCTGGCTAAGGAAAGGCTGTTTAGTTACTCTCTACCTAAACTTCAAGAGGAAGTTAATAAGGCGCCTCAGAATGTTAAGGTTAACGTAGCCTTTTCAGGTGATCAGAGGAAAGTCTCTGCCACCCCTTCCTCTTCTTCTTCTACCCAGTCTTCTTCTTCTGGTCAAAAAAGGTTCCTTTTTTCTGGTCAGAAGCGCCGTTCAGGTGGTTTCAGACAGAATGCAGCTTCTTCCTTCAAGAAATCTAAGGTGGAGAAGGGCTTTAAGTCTAGTAAGTGATGTATTGTTTCTCCTGTCAGTACCTCAATTCCTAGGCTTAGAGGAAGAGTTCACAGCACCTCTTCCTCAAGTGCCAATAGAGAGAAGGTTATCCCATTTCATCGATCTGTGGAAGTTGATCACTTCAGACAAATGGGTTCTCTCAGTACTACATGGGGTCTAGAGTTACAGTTTCATGAGGTACGCCCTCTGTTTTCTGTTCCTTTCAATTTTTCAGTGACCAGGGATCAGCACAAGAATCTTCTTTTGGAGGAGGAACTTCTTCTATCGTTTCAAACGGGTGCCATAGAGGAAGTGAGTCTTCCTTGTTCTCCAGGTTTCTACTCTCGTCTCTTCCTTGTTCCGAAGCGGTATGGAAAGATGAGACCTGTCATAGACAGACATTTGGTTGTTCCCAATTTCAATATGGAAACAAACAGATCTATCAGGCAGACGATTCTTCCAAGGATGTGGTCGACATCCTTGGATCTGACCGATGCCTACTTCCACATTCCAATCGCTCTGTCATTCAGGAAATATCTTCGATTTTTTTGGAAGGGTAAGTGTATGCCTTCTAAGCATTGCCCTTCGGTCTGTCAACGCAGTGCCTATAGTTTTTACCAGGGTTTTCCAAGCTGTTGTCTCATCTTCACATTCGTAATAGAAGAAAATGAGATGTGGAATAAATGTACGCGACACAACCTACAATTTAAACGTTAATTTAAAACATCCACAATGGAAAACAGCCAGCAGCCTTCAATGTGACCAGTGGTCGTTGCTCGCTGTTTTTCAATTGGCCCCTGGATTGAAAATAAATTACATATGATTCAAGCCCAATCCTTAAGTGCAATGAAAGACCCTCTTCTTGAAAAAAAAACAATTAACATAAATTCGACTAAATACAAACATAAGCTTTGATAAAGATTCCTGGCTTAGGACAGGCACATTACAAATGTGGCGGGGTTAAACTAGTTTTTTGGCGCCAACCTTCCCCCTATTGATAATCAATAACAAAGCACAATCAACACACATTTATATTAAAAAACTTTTATCTATATTTTAAAAATAGAGTAGTAATTGGATATTGGAAAAGGAACTATACTGCAAGCATGTATTGATATGTGAATTGATACCGGTATGTCATGAGGCAACACGACCATCAGCAAGGCTATCGTAACTATAACGATTTATTCCGTCTAAAATTGCATAACATCCATAATATAATGCATGAAGAAAAATAATTAGTTATTGCAATGGATATAAAACAAATATTAAATACTTGGTTAAGAATACCCTTCTTTTTATACAAATGTTAAAACCATATACTCAGCTTTACAGCCAAATTAATCTTCACTTGACATATACCGCTTAAGAATTCGAGTTTTTGTACTCCAAAGGAGGTCCTGCATGTATATTTCATTTTTAATAGACGATAATGAGGTCTGAAATAAGTGTTCGCGATACAACCTTCATAAAAAACGGCAATTTAAAACAAAATCCACAATGGCAGACTGCAAGCAGTCTTCTACATTACCAGCGTCGTTGTCTTGCATTGGCCCAAGACTAACGATATAATACATAAGATTCAATACATAACCCCAAAATATCGACCAAAGACCCATTTCTAGACACAGATCATTTAACACAAAAGCACAGGGAAAACTGGCTTTAACAAGGATTCCTGGCTTCGGAAAAGCACATAAATATGTTGCTGGTTTAAACTAGATTTTTGACCAAAAAATTTGAGTGTATGCACAGATGCATTTTCTAAAAAGGTATAAGTAAAATTACAACCATTTTGTTGAAGATTAATATAACCATGAAACTTAATAAGTGTTATTACTGTTCTTTATAGGAATATATATGTAGTACTAGTATCAAATTCTATAATTTTAATTGTATTATTAAAAGGCTGATTCACGACAATGCCGCTAGATAAAGAATTGTACAATAAAGAATGACCTTTAAAAGATATACGAAAGATATGCAGAATTTACAATATTAACTTTACAATCGCATAAATCAATATAGATTTTTAAGTTTCAAATATGACTATGTGTTAAAGAAGTAACTTTAAAATGGCAGAATCCGCAGGACAAAGTTTTCAATCGCAAATGAATTGTCAATTCTGCACAGAAAAGGCAATCAAATATAAGTGCAGTGACTGCAAACGTTTGTTATGTGCGGACTGTAATACCAAAATACATAAACTTGAAAGTGCAAAAGGCCACAAAATTGTCTCAATCAATTCACTTGACCAAGAAATTGATTTTGCTAGCATCAAGTGTCATAAACACGATGGGAATTACTGTTGCTTATTTTGTAAAGTTTGCGACGTTTCAGTTTGTCCGTCGTGTATTGCAAAGGAACATGCTAGACACGAAATGTTGGAAATAAACGATAGCTATAACGCGAAAATTGAACTATTGAAGTCGAAGCGAGGTCGTTACGAAAAGGAGAAGGATAGTTATGGTCCTGCACTTTCAAACCTTAAAGATTTGAAACTTAAAGTGTCAGAACAGTTCGGCAGTATTGACGATGCGATTACGGAACACGAAACAATTTTGAACCAAAAACTTAAAAAATATATCGAATATTTACGGGATGAACTTGTCAAGAAGAAAAAAACCAACGACATCTATATCGAAAGTGAGATGACCAAAATTTTAACTTTTACCAATCATATCGACAAGGGTATTATTCAAGTTGAAAATGTGGTTGGGTTAAAAGATGCAGCAAAATTCTTTGAGGACGCCACATCCATTATCAACCTTCAAGATGTCTCGCAACCAATAGTCAACGCAGTCAACGTTACAGTTCCGAAATTCACTTCCAGTGATTTCAGCATGTCAAACGTCGGCCGTCTGGAAGAAAGTGTTACCGATATGAAATTAGAAATCGTGAATCAATTCCAAACTAACATGTCATTAGTCGGTTTCGTCTCCCCCTGCAGCGATGGTTCATTATGGATTGGATATAACAAAGATGAAAAGATACATAGAGTACAGACAAACGATGATAATTTTAAGGTACTGACGAGTGTTGACTCAGAGGTCTATGGTATGACTTTATCTAGTGACAATAACTTGCTCGTTTGTGCAGATGGTACAATCCTAAAACAGATAAACAAAGACACTGGTTCTGTATATGATACTCTTTATAATATTGATCCTTTTGATTCTGTATCTGTACATGTAACAAATGATATGAAAATCGTAATAGGTGGTTACGATAGTGAAAAAGAGAGAAGTGTGGTTGTTGTGATGAACGCGGAGGGCGAGCGAGAAAGTGTGTATGAAAAGAATAACACCGATGTCCCCCTATTTCGATATCCTTTAGCCATCACTAGCACAAGTAACAACTGTATACATGTTGTAGATTACAAATTATCTGATGAAAAAGGTAGAGTGGTAGTGCTGTCGCATGAAGTTCAAGTAAACATATACACTGGTCACCCTGCAGTCAATAAAGACAAGCAGTTTAGACCAGCAAGGATAGTAACAACACCTGCCGATAATGTTATAGTAGCAGATGTAGACACTAATATTCTTCATGTATTTGACAACTTCGGCAATTTTCTTAGGTATTTTAATACAAGAGATAGGGGTATAAAACGCCCCCTTTCTTTGGCTTACACATCTACAGGGCAATTGTATATAGGGTGTTCAAGGCCTGCAGGTAGTCAGAGAAAGGAGGCAAAACTTTATCTTGTAAATATATCTGGTTGTTAAATATGCTGCTTCATACTGAAATCATGTAATTTGCATATTGGTAAACTTTGTACATATTAAAAGATTGCACAGCTAGTATTTTTATTTATCTAATTTTACTTCATTTGACAAATTTCACTTTTATAACAGATAGCATGAAACTTCACTATATATCACTTACTATATTACTTTATTAGAACCAATATAAAAACAAATCTCGTATTTTACGTTTTGCAGCTAATTTGTTATTCCAGTTCTTGTGGAACTATAGCGACTATCTTGAAATAAAAGACCGTCACATATGAAACATAAATTGCCTACATAGAGTTATGTTGCTCCTCGGTTGGTTTTTTACTCAAGAAATAAGGGAATCTGCTTTTTTCTTTTATTAAAAAGGGGCCAAAATGGAAAAAAAAACTGTTTATGTCCCACTCCCAAGAGAATGGGCTAATTGTAACCACATTGTCCTTCTGTCCTCTGGTTCAAATAGATTTCTCCGCTTCCACTGATAGGATTAGTTTCAAATTTGGTACACAGCTTTAGCGCGATGAGCTGTATCGATATCGTGAATCCCCTTTCCAGGTCAGTCGGTCATCTACTTCCTGTTTTTAAAGGTCGAGAGGGGTATGCTTATCACGACTTAGTACAGTTCCTTATTTAATTATGATCTGATTTATTATTTTTTTTTGCATGTTAGTTTTTTGTCAAATTCAAAATGAAGGATAACTTTCTAGAAACCTCTTTTTTTCTCTATAGAATTAGTTCAGTAAAATGTCGAAGTCAAAAATGGCCAGATTTCGTTAAACAGGAAGTAGGTGAGCGACAGACCTGAAATCAAATCCCACGTTATGGGACCCCAACCTGATGCTGTATATTAAATATCAAGTGGTTGTGATTAGTAGTTGCTGAGAAAACTATTACGCAAATTTCCTAAAAAAAATGGTGTCACCTCCTGAACAAAGTGGGCATAATTTTTAATCAAAGGCCACGTGAGCTTATGCCATCACTATGCGTCCGTCGTCGTCCGTAGTCCGTTAACAATTTCAAAAATCTTCGTCTCTGAAACCACTGAACCAATTTAACTGAAACTTTGCAGGTATGATATTTGACATGTTGGCAACAAACGATCCTCATTTTAAAATGATTTGATAAAAAAAAACAAGGCCGCTGTTACTAAAAATAGATCATAGGCTAAAATCACTTAAAATGGCTTAAAACTCAGCAAACATAACAGATAAAATAAACCGAAGGATCGTAGGCTCTTCAGAACCAAAAGCTCTACAAAAGTCCCCATTGGGTCGAAGTTGTCATATGACCCTTATTAGGGGTGTTGGCTCTTTAAAGGTCATAAAGAGCGGGGTTTTTTCATGTTTTTGGCGTATATAATGAAAACTATTGCAGATAGAGAAAAGCTGTTGCTTGCTTAAATGTTCAGCTCATTTATCTCTACAAAAGTCTCCATAGGGTCGAAGTTGTCAGATGACCCCTTATAGGGGTAATAGACCCTTTAAGGCGAAAAATAAAGTTTTTGGCCTATAGAATGAAAACTATTGCAGATAGAGAAAGGTGCTGCTTGCTTAAATGTTCAAGTCATTAAGCTCTAAAAAAGTCTCCATAGGGTTGAAGTTGTCAGATGACCCCTTATAGGGGTTATATCCCCTTAAAGGCGAAAAATAGTGTGTTTGGCCTATAAAATGAAAACTATTGCGGATAGAGAAAAGCTGTTGCTTGCTTAAATGTTCAGCTCATTAAGCTTTTCAATAGTCTTCATTGGGTCAAAGTTGTCAGATGACCCCTTATAGGGTTTACAGCCCCTTAAAGGTGAAAAATAGTGTTTTTGGCAAAAAGAATGAAAACTATTGCAGATAGAGAAAAGCTGTGGCTTGCTTAAATGTTCAGCTCATTTAATTTAACTCTACAAAAGTCTCCATAGGGTCAAAGTTGTCAGATGACCCCTTATAGGGGTTACAGCCCCTTAAAGGTGAAAAATAGTGTTTTTGGCAAAAAGAATGAAAACTATTGCAGATAGAGAAAAGCTGTGGCTTGCTTAAATGTTCAGCTCATTTAATTTAGCTCTACAAAAGTCTCCATAGGGTCGAAGTTGTCAGATGATCCCTTATATGGGTTACAGCCCCTTAAAGGCAAAAAATAGTGTTTTTGGCCCGTAGAATGAAAATTATTGCAGATAGAGAAAACCTGTTGCTTGCTCAAATGTTCAGCTCATTTAGTTCTAGAAAAGTCTTCATAGGGTTGAAGTTGTCAGATGACCCCTTATAGGGTTTACAGCCCTTAAAGGCGAAAAATAGTGTTTTTTGCATAAAGAATGTAAAGTATTGAAGAGAGAGAAAAGCTGTTGCTTGCTTAAATGGTTAGTTTATTTAGCTCTACAAAAGTCTCCATTGGGTTGACATCAAGACCAGGTGAGCGATTCAGGCTCCTGGGAGCCTCTTGTTTTTCATTGGGAGATAAAAATTCGTCCAATAGAATTGCAGTATCTATACTACTAAAATAACGAAACGATTTTTGTTAGCCGGGTTGCCAGTTCAACAACAAACAAATTAACTATATAATAAAAAAAAACTAATTTGGGGTGGCGAATATCAATTTTAAATGTCACGAGTCTCGAATAACGTCATGATTCAACAATCCCCTAGCGTTATTCGACACGAGTGACATTAAAATTGATATTCGTCACCCCAAATTAGTTTTTTTTATTATATAGTTAATTTGAAAAAAAACACGTGACTAATAGATCATCAAAATAATGAAAACGAAAGAAGTTATTGATTGATGAATTGTGTATTGCGCATTAATCTATGTGACGTATTTTTCGCGGGAAACTTCACGAGGGTTAGATAAATTCGCACGCGAGTTAGATAAATCCTGTAATTAACTCCGTGAAAATCTAGAAATTTATTTAACTCTGAAATCACGATATTTCACCTATATCTATATACATGTAATAAAAAATTATATTGGTACAGATGCATTCGTTCGCACATTTTGCTAATATACCTACTTCTCCTGCATACGGTGTTTATATTTCACAACTTATTCGATATGCCAGAGCTTGCACACATTTCACAGATATTTTGATCAGACACCGATTTCTTCGTGACCGTTTTTTGGAGCAGGGCTATAAGAAAATACGTCTCATACGATCACTAAAAAAATTCTTTCTTCGTTATCAGCAACTAGTAGAAAAGTTCAAAATTGAGTTAAAAGATATGATAGTTAATTGTTTTAATTAGTGTTTGACTGGTCTGCTGTACTGAGATGATCACCTCAATATCCCTGTTGTGTCTCACAACTATGTTGTGTTCTATTGTCATTACCGGATCCTAAGATCACAATGGAAGAGAGAGGTTTGGCGCCATAAAACCTGGTTTAACATGTTTAACCCACCATTTCGTTTGAAATGCCTGTACCAAGTCAGGACCATTGCGATCCACCAATTCTCCGGTATGACTGATTCGTTTTTGTCATTTTCTCTGGACTATGAGATTGATCATTCAAGTTCAGTAGTTTTGTTATTACCTTTATTCAATTTTGGATTATTAACAGTTTCAAAGAAGATATTTGAAAGGTTGGACGTCGGACGGACGACGGGCGCCAAGTGATGGCAATTGCTCAAAACCGTGTAACATACAAGACAACAACATGAAAAGGTCTAGAGGGTCCAAGGAGCTTGATTCGAAAAAAACATGGCCATGCCATGGCTAAAAGTAGAACATAGTGATACATTGCATTTTTTGGGCAAATTACTGAAAAACGGTTACAGATATCATTATTATGGCAAAGGAAAGTGACCAGCAAATCACGATCTTCCAGCCCCGAAATTTTGAAGAACATATGACTACTAAAAATTCTATGTTAACTGTTTTATGTCAAGAATTGAGTCTTTCGTTGATGATTTAGGGATTGGTTTTGATACTTTTGTATTGTATTATAAGTCTTGGGCCAATGCAAGACGGTAAGCAGTGACCTATGGTCATGTTGAAGACTGCTTGCTGTTTTCCGTTGTGATTTTTTGAATTGCTGTTTGTTTATGTTTGTTGTGTCGCGTACACTTATTCCACATCTCAATAACGTATAATGTAGGAGTTGTTGTCGCTATATCAGATAATTATTTGAATAAATTCAATTGCATACGGATAAGTATATAAAGATCTACAAGTTATATAACAGAATCAAAGTCGTAAGACCTTTCCTTTTATAGGGGTTGTTCTCTAATAACGTTAAAATAGACTATTTCACAGACCAGTGAGCATATAACTTTGTATTTCCAGCTTTTACGTATCATTGAAGACCAGTTGAGCGATTTAGGCTCCTTGGAGCCTCTATAGTTTTGATCATTATAGATTATTTTACAGGTTTACAACATAAAATTTTCTTCATTATCAAATTTTCTAAAAATTAAAGAAAACTATAATCGCTTCATCACTCCATTCACTTATCATACAAACGTAAAATCTTAGCTAAAAATGCATGTAAAAGTTTTTCCAAATCATCGTATTTTGCTTGCAAAGCTGGAGAGGGTATAAAGAATGCTAACGAAATACTATTAAGTATAAATGGGGTCTTGGTTTAGATACGAGTCTTCTGTTGCATTAGTCTTCAAAGGTGATCTAAAACCGGCGTGCCGGGTGCGCACCCTTCCATTTGACATGTAAATTTGATGAGGGACTGTATGAAACAAGAGGTCCCAGAAGATTTTTTTTAAATTGCAAGCCCTCCCGTTTAAAAATTTCTAGATCCGGAACAGGCCTTTATGTGGAATATCAAATATTTGTCTCTGGTCGAAGTGGAAATAAAGGCGCATTATTGAAAAAATCACAATAAAACACTAGAGCTCACGAATCCTTATATGTATTCAATTTCCTATATCTTTAAATGTCCTGTGAGGCTTTTTCATGACAATACCGACATTTAAATAAAGCATATAGATAACGATTAAAATTGTTCAATACCTTCATTTCAATGGCATATATCGATTCTGAAGTTCAAAACAGGGCCGTATAGAAGGAAGTTATAGTGAAGGAACAGACCAAATTCAAAATGGCGGAATCAGCCAAATTTACAGTGCAGTCGCCAATAAATTGCCAGTTTTGCACCGAGAAAACAATAAAATACAAATGCATTGAATGTAAACATTTGTTATGTGTGGAATGTAATGCCAGAATACATAGGCTAGAAAGTACGAAAGGTCACAAAATAGTCACAATCGACTCTTTCGACCAGGAAATAGATTTCGCAAACATTAAGTGTCGCAAGCACGATGGGAAATACTGTTGCTTATTTTGTAAAATTTGCGGAGTTTTGGTTTGTCCGTCGTGCATTGCGAAAGGACATTCGAGGCATAAAATGGTAGAAATAATGGATAGTTATAACGCGAAAATTGAACTGCTAAAATCTCAGCGTGATTGTTTTCAAAAAGAAAAGGACCATTTGAGTATTAAACTTTCCAGTCTGGAGGATATAAAGTTGAAAGTGTCGAAAAAGTTTGACAGTGTTGATAGTACAATCAAGGAACATGAGAAATGTCTTAAACAAAGACTGAAAGCTTACATCGAAAATTTGCGGAGTGGGTTAACTGAAACGAGAAATCAAAACAATAATGCTATTGAAAAAGAGATTTCGAAAGTCCAAGCTTTAACAAATCAAGTCTGTACTGCATTAAATCACGCAAATATAGTGTTAGAATTAAAAGATGCCACAAAATTCTTTAACTACGCCGATTCTTTAATGGACTGTAAAGACTTTTCGCGACCAGAGTCCAGCCCGTTCGACATAACTGTTCAAAAATTTGCACCTGGGGAGTTTACCAATGAAAACGTAGGCCGTTTGATGAACTACAAAACTTTAATCGATATGAACCTAAAAATCACGAACCAATATCAGACCGGTATGACAATAGTTTCGTATATTTCTCCATGCAGTGATGGTTCAATGTGGGTTGGATATAATTTGGATGACATGATACAGAGGGTACAGACAGACGGAAGAAATCTTGAGGTTCTGACGAGTGTCGACACAAAGGTCTATAGTATGGCTTTATCTACTGAAAACAGCTTATTAGTGTGTACTGACGGTACAAAAATCAAAAAGATCGACAAAGAGACTGGCAAGATGGCTGATACTGTATATGACCTAAAACCCTTTTTACCCACGTCTATCTATTTAACAAACAATAAGAAATTGATAGTTGGGGGGTTCAATAGTAATCAGATGAGGGGGTGTGTAGTAGTTATGAACAAAAAGGGAGATCATGAAAGTGTGTTTGAGAACGATGAGAGTGGCATCCCTTTGTTCAGATATCCAAGAGCCATCACTAGAACAAGTAACAATTGTATACATGTGGCTGATTATGATTCGAGTGAGGGTAAGGGTAGATTGGTAGTATTAGGGGAGGGAGGCAAAGTTGTTAACATATACACTGGCCATTATGTAGCCAATAAGAGCAAACCATTTAAACCCGTCAGTGTAACGCGAACGCCTTCAGATAATGTTGTGGTGGTAGGCTTGGACACTCACATCCTTCATGTACTTGATAGCACCGGTAACCTCCAAAAATATTTCAATACAAAGTATGTAGGTATGAAGCGTCCTTTTTCCTTGGCTTTTACATTCACAGGAAAGCTGTGTGTGGGATGCTCAAAGCCTGAAAGTAGCCAAACCAAGGAAGCCAAACTCTATATTGTAGATAAACCTGGTTGTATAACTTAATTGCATGTAACTTTATGCACTTGTCACGTGCATCATAAAAATGAGCTAAGCAGTTGGACATATTGTCATTTGCCTAGCGAATAAGCTCACGATAAACATTTAACAAGAGTTCGCGAAAGATGGTTTTGGTAAACTAACGGAATCTGTTTAGTCCGGTTAAGGAAAATGAAAACGGGTTTCGATAACATTTGCACAAGGTATTCTTAATAATTAACCGTAACGAAACTCAAATCTTGAACAAAATTGGTTACGTGAAATCCCCTCACTAGGCGTAATGAAAGACCTTATGAAGTTCAATTGTTGCTTGACAGATTGAGAGCATGTATGACTAAGGGTGAGTGTCACTTTAAGTCGTTACTTTGAAGATGTATGTTACATTTGAATTTTCTTTCACGAAAAAGATGTGTACTTTACAAATTTTTGTGATTTTGCTATAAACTCCAACTTTACTTAAATTTTCAATTTATGATTAAAATAAACTTTCTAAATATATTTTGTGTTCTATTTGTAGTGTGGTTGAGCTTGTGGCCCATCTCAGCGATTTTCGTCAGTTGACAATGGTTGTTATTTTATTTTACAATTTTATCATGTTTACGAATGTCTGTTAGAGTTACTCGGAACAAAACGGGGGCGTTTTAAATCTAAAGTCTCACTGAGTAAGAATCAAGCGACATTCCTTGTCGCAATCTCCATATTGCATGAAGGTAGGAGTATATGCCATACGCGCTATAGGTTGTCATTTTCAGCAACTCTCATGATGTCAAGACATTTTCCATCTTACATTGAAAACATATTGTCGCACTTTCAGATAAAGCACCAAAAATGTTTTTGTGGGCATAAGACATAATACATCAAGTATCTGTTAATGAACAATAAAGTAAAACTGTGATAGAAGCTGGTTGTACCAGTAAAAGCACAACATATATGCATCTACAACACTGTCCATGAAAAAAGTTGTTGACACTGACTCATAAACATGTACATATGTACATCTATTCCCCCTTTTATCCCTCGTGTTGGCAAAAAAGCATGATAACGTTTCATCCTAGTATTTGATTTTCTTAAAGCACCCATACGGGTTCCGGGTGGCGAAAAGGCGCATGGCATCGCTAAGCTTGTCGGTAAAAGTCCACTAAAAGGGCCCAGAAACCAGACAACGGTTCAGGCTTCTTTGTCAACAAAGACAATGGGGTGTGTGTCTTATGTGGTTGAATTGGGCAGCCCTGTCACAAGGGATGCCAGGGTCGTTGGGGGAAAATGTTACGTTAGTCGCACGTTTAAGAACCCTGTCGCAGGTCTCGGTATGAGTAAGACCCGTTTGATCCCATGCAAGAGGCTAACTTTTCTTATCTTACCCAATCCTTCTTTTTAAAATGATAGTCGAAACTCTTTAACCTGATTGGCCTTGTATCCCAATTTTCTCCAGTCCATCATCATTTCGTGCTCATTTTATGATCCCTTTCATGTTCATCTACATAAACGACATGCCAGTAATGTTCGCCTGCTCACTGATGACGCTACATGTAATGTTTATCTGGCCATCTCCTTCATAACCGATTGTCAAACAGTGGGTAAGCTAGACCAACAAGTAAACTTGAAAAGTGAGTGTGAAATCACAGGCACTTGGAGCATGGATTATATATGAGCACCCCCTTTTTGCTCTCTAGTACCCCATTGGCACCAGTGACTGAAAATTGAGATAGTATAAATCACCAATATTTTGACATAAAATGTTTAGAAATGACAAGAAAACACTTATTTAAGGATGATCACTCTTCAAGATTCAGAATTTCAGTCTGATTTCTGAATACCTCTAGAATTTACCTTTAAATATTGAAGAAATTTTTTGGCACACTGACCCCGGTCAACATTTTATAATATATTCTGATTATATAGACCTTAACAACCAATCGTATAAAATTTCTTGAATATCTTGGTGCAACTTTATGGTTTTTAAGGCCAAAAACGTCACAATGTTAAACTTATGTAAAATCTAGAGAAGTCTGATTTCCCGCCAAATTTTTAGATGTCATATATTTCTAAAACGAGCACACGGACCTATCATTTTCTTTTTCTTTCATTGTCATCACTTGGCGTCCGTCGTCCGTAAGCTTTTTAAACGTTAACTCCTCTGACACCATAAGTCCAATTGCAACCAAACTTAATATGGTTGTTTATTCACTGCTTAGAACTGGTGTAGGGATTTTTGATTCGTCGTAAAGCATGGCCGCCATGGCTTAAAATAGAACATAGGGGTAAAATGCAGTTTTTTGCAAATAACTCAAAAACGGGTACAGATATTAAAATTCTGGCAGGGTAAAAGTGATCAGCACATCAAGATCTAATAACCCTGAATTTTTTAAGAAAATTTAAAAAAACTTGAAGGAGTTATTGCCCTTTTTGTGGATTTTTTTGCAAATTTTGCACCTGTTTAGCTCAATATCTTGAAAACTATACACGATATTTGAGAAATTTACATTGCATATTGTTAAACACATCAAGATCTACAAAATGTGAAATGGGTCAACGTTGTAAGACCTTTTTTTAGGAGTTATTGCACTTAGAACGTCAAAATTGAGCATTTTAACAGCATTTCCTCATTACATTGAAAACGTTAACTCCTCTGACACTTAAAGTCGAATTGGAACCAAACTTGGTATTGTTGTTCATAAGCATTCGGTGTATAGAACTGTTGTGGGGATTTTTGATTCGTTGTAAAACATGGCCGCTGTGGCTAAAAACAGAACATAGGGGTAAATGGCAGTTTTTTGCAAATAACTCAAAACGGTGACAGATTTTAAAATTTTGATTGGAAATTTAACTGATCAGCACCTCAAGATCTACCAGCTCTGAAATTTTGAAGAAAATCCAAAAACTCGTGTAGGAGTTATTGCCCTTTTTGTGGATTTTTTGCAAATTTTGCACCTGTTTAGCTCAATATCTTGAAAACTATACAATATATTTGAAAAATTTAAATTGTATATTTTTAAGCGCGTCAAGATCTACAAAATATGTAATAGGGTCAACGTTGTAGGATCTTTCCTTTGAGGAGTTATTGCCCTTAGAACGTCAAAATTTAGCATTTAAAAAGCATTTCCTCATTACACTGAAAACGTTAACTCCTCTGACACTTTAAGTCCAATTTCAAACAAACTTGGTTTTGTTGTTTATTATGTCTCCCCCCACTTTTGTGGGGAGACATATTGTTTTTGTCGTGTCTGTCCGTCCGTCCGTCTGTCCGTCTGTCCGTCTGTCCGTCACAAAGTTTGTCAGCGCAACCCCTCTGAAACTACTGAACCGAATTCAAAGAAACTTGGTAATTAGGAAGGACGCCATATGTAGTTGTGCATATTACCAGGAAATTTTGATCCTCAAATTTTTGTGAGAGTTATGGCCCTTTGAACTTAGAAAATTGCTGAAAATCCTCATTTATCATCTTGTCAGCGCAACTCCTCTGAAACTACTGAACCAAATTCAAAGAAACTTGGTATATAGGAAGGACACCATATGTAGTTGTGCATGTTACCAGGAAATTTTGATCCTCAAATTTTTGTGGGAGTAATGGCCCTTTGAACTTAGAAAATTGCTGAAAATCCTCATTTATCATCTTGTCAGCGCAAATCCTCTGAAACTACTGAACCAAATTCAACGAAACTTGGTATATAGGAAGGACACCATATGTAGTTGTGCATGTTACCAGAAAATTTTGATCCTCAAATTTGTATGGGAGTTACGGCCCTTTGAACTTAGAAAATTGCTGAAAATCCTCATTTATCATCTTGTCTGTCTTTTTACATTTATACCAAAGGGTTGAAAAGTGCCTAAAAAGTTGATTTTTCTTTGCTCAAGAAACTGTCTTTGTTTTTCGCCGGTGCATGTTTCAAAGTGAACGGTTACCTGCATATCCTGGACGCTATGGTTTGACAATGAAAAGTGCTGGCCGACTGGGCAATCGTCGCATTTGAGAACACTTCTCCTGTGTTCAGCAAATCTGTCACCCAGTCTACGATAGGTTTCTCCTACGTAAATTTTAAGGCACTTAACACAGCGGATGGCGTAAATGACATTTTCGGAGATGCAGGTAAAACCGTTCTTCAACTTGAAAGTGTTGGAGGGGCCAACTATCTCATCAGTCTCCCAGGTAAAGGCACATGTGACACAGATGGATCGACCACACCCCCTGATGCCTGAAAAGTATGGCAAGCCGTTTTTACATTTATTCCTCTTTATAGATATCTCATAAACTTTATAAGATATCTCATATACTTTATAAGATATCCCATAAAGTTTATAAGATATCTTATAAACTTTATAAGATATCTGATAAACTTTATGAGATATCTTATAAAAAATAATTTATAAGATATCTCAAATACTTAATAAGATATCTTATAAACTTTATGAGATATCTAATAAATTTTATAAGATATCTTATTTACTATATAAGATATATTTAAAAGAAAATGAGATATCTGCTAAAAACAATGTTAATAAGATATCTGATAAAATTTATAAGATATCTCATAATGTTTATAGGATATCTTATAAAGTATATGAGATATCTTATAAAGTATTTTTTATAAGATATCTTATAAAGTTTATCAGATATCTTATAAACTTTATCAGATATCTTATAAAGTATATGAGATATCTTATAAATTTTATGAGATATCTTTAAAGAAGCCTTATAAAGATATAAGATATCTTATAAAGTTCATAAGATATCTCATTTACTTTATAAGATTTCTTATTAAATATATAAGATATCTCATATAAATGGGAATTTATAAGATATCTTATAAAACATATGAGATATCTTATAAAACATATAAGATATCTCATGAAACATATAAGATATCTCATAAAGTTTATTAGATATCTTATAAAGATTATGAGATATCTTATATAAAATAATTTATAAGATATCTTATAAAAGTTATAAGATATCTTATAAAAGTTATAAGATATCTTATAAAGTTTATAAGATATCTCATAAACTTTATGAGATATCTTATAAAAAAATAACTTATAAGATATCTTATAAAATATATAAGATATCTAATAAACTTTATGAGATATCTTATAAACTTTATAAGATATCTTATTAGTTTTATAAGATATCTTATAAGTTTTATAAGATATCTTATTAATTATTTTATATGAGATATCTAATAATCTTTATAAGATATCTTATAAACTTTATGAGATATCTTATATGTTTTATCAGATATCTTATTTGTTTTATAAGATATCTCATATGTTTTATAAAATATCTTATAAACTACCATTTATATGAGATATCTTATATATTTAATAAGATATCTTATAAAGTATACGAGATATCTTATAAATTTTATGAGATATCTTTAAAGAGGAATAAATATAAATATGGCGTGCCATAGAAAAGTCAGAGTGAGGGCGTCTCTTGGATTTGTCAAATGAACTGGAGACAAGATGTTGCCTCAAACTCTTACCCTTGCGAAAAGCAGTCAGGGGCGGTGAGTCGAACACTGTCGGCATGTGATCGTCCTTCAAGACGATGGACTTGAAATTGCGCTACAGAAGGTCCCGTATAACGATGTTATGAGGGTGGTATGTAAGTACCAAGGGTATACGGTCATTCTTGCGTCTTGACCTGGGATCCAAAGCCTTGGGTCGTATCACCCGGGAAACTGAGTCGATAGCTTTATCCAAGATGTTGTTAGGATATGCCCTTTTGACAAAGTGCTGCTTTGAACTTTAAAATCATCCTTACTGCTGCAAATACGTTTAAGTCTCAGAAATTGAGACCTAGGGATGGCATTTTTGCAGCTCTGGGGATGACAAGATTGATAGTTCAGGTAGAAGCGTGCATCAGTGGGTTTATAGAACACAGACGTTACTATTTTGCCATTTTGGATGCTACATTCCAAGTCAAGGAAGGAGAGTTTCTCTTGCGAGATAGTAAAGGTGTACTGGATGGCAGGGTGATAGGAAGAGACAAAGTTGATGAACGAGTTCAAGTCATCTTCACTATCAAAGGATACACCGAAAACATCATCTATGTATCGTTTGTATAGGTCAGGGACAGGACCAACGTATTCAGAAAACATTTTCTCTTCCAAATACCCAACAAACAGACAGGCATGGATGTTACTGCGTCCAGGATATGCAGGTAACCGTTCTCCTTGAAACATGCACCGGCGAAAAACAAAGACAGTTTCTTGAGCAAAGAATAATCAACTTTTTATGCACTTTTCAACCCTTTGGTATAAACGTAAAAAGACAGACCTTTTCCTAATATCTACAAATTAGTCATCAAGTTCAGGATTAAGATACCATGTGATGTTCTTTGAGTCATTTTTATGTCATTCTGTCCTCGTCAGTCGATGTGTCAACTTCTTTTACTTTTAGCCCCTGAAGAAGGACTTTATGTCCAAAAATTTAGGCATTCTTGTTTTAGTTGTTTTAAAGGTTTTATTTATTTATATTTCTTATTTGGTTTTTACCTTTTAAATGTGGCTTCACCGTCCATTTATTTTTTTTTTATTTATACACAAGCCACAGTGCAACATATTTTATTTGTTTGAATTTATCTAACCCTGGCTCGTGAAGTTTCCCGCGAAAAATACGTAATAGATTAGTGCGCAATACACAATTCATGAATCAATAATTTCTTTCGTTTTCATTATTTTGATTATCTATTTGTCACGTTTATCCATAGACCTGTATATTTAATAATCACAACGAGCAGTGTTTACATAAGTGGTGCGTTCGTGTGATGGATGCATATGTCTGCTTCAAACTTCACCAGTACTCTGGATAGAAATGGCAAATTGGCGTACGGTCTACTGGTGATTCACTTATTCACGTTTTATCATTTTATGTTTTTACCCTGCACATCCACGACAGTAGCTTTTCCGCACATTTGCTCTGTATACGCTGTACAGTGGTACTCCAGACATTGGAGGGACGAATTTTACAGAAAGAAAGAAAAGGACCCCTATGGTTTATCCAAATTATCTATATAATAAATAGTATTAATTTTAATAACGCTAGGGGATCATTCGAAGAACTTGTTGATCCCGGCGTTATTCGAAACTCCTCATAAGATATACTATATTCCACAACTGGTTGAGAGGTTAAAGTGAAAATTAGAGAAACTGTAGTAAAAGGGGGATAACTCTGACATAGAAAAACTAGAGTTGCTGTTCTTATTGTCGATAGATGGCAGTGCAGCTAATGGCCGACGGTCCAAACAAAGTTAGTTGTGTTCAGACGAACGTTATTTTTTGTGTTCACGGTTAAGTGCATTAAATGCAATATATTGCTCGCAATCAATAACTTATCTGTGCAAATACATATATTTAAAGCTTTTCAAACTAACACCTTTGAATGGTAAACTCACACTCAAAGTATTTTGTATCAAACAACTCTACAATCACTGAATCAGCTAGGAATTATTCTCCGATTGGGAGACTTTTCATTTAGCAGTTACACATTTCTACCTCTAAATCAGAAGAGTGTCTCTTGACTGGGAGATGGTCTTCATGAAATCGGTTGTATGCTAACATTGGTTCCTTGGGGCATTTTTAGACTTACTTTTACTTGAATCCGGGTCCGTCGCCCTAATTCACATTTGCCCTGGGTCGGTTCGCCCTATATATGCCATATAGAGTCATATGTTTTGTAGAATATTATTCTTCAAGGAAAGAAAATAAACTCTGGTCAATAGTGGAAAAAAATTCAGAATATGTTGAATCGCAGAACATACATGTGATTCTCCCGACGGGAGACAAAATCTCCCGACTTTTTTATCCATCTCCCGTTCTCCCGCTTTTTCAAGACATGACAAAATTTTAGTTTTATAGACATTGTAATTGTTCAGTCATAAAACATTTCCGGTAGACGTAAAATTAACAGGTATAGGTGTTAATTAAAGGTTAATTGCCATAATTGACCTGATGATTGTATAAACAGTTTGAGATTAATCAGTGAAGCCATGTATATTTGGCACACGCTAGTGCCCTCAATTGACATTGAAATACAATTTTAATGAGCGTTGAAAATCTCCCGCTTTTTTGTCCAATCTCCAGCCAAAAAAATAAAAATCTCCAGCATTGTCATCACAGATCCGTCACATGTATGGCAGAAACGCACCACTTACCGGGCCATAAAATTTTCATGTACAGTTGCCAAAATAATCGTCCGGTGAGCTTTTGGCACCAAGTATTTTTCTTCATCACATTAATCTATGAAAATTTTGAATGATTCTAATTTTGTTTTTTGAATTTCGACAAAAGGGTTTTTTTACCATTCCAAAAATGAAAAATAATATCTTAAAATTCATTTGTCTAGTTAAAAAATAATGTAGAAATACCGTTGGGTTTGTAAGCAAATTCATCTTTGCTCTAACGGTTTTAAGGTATTACAGATAACCACCAACAAAAAGTTCTTACATGTTGTATTTGTATCATGACATGTATTAGTTATACTGTGCCTCCCCTTTCCAGGTCAGTCCATCATCTACTTCCTGTTTTCCGAGCTGACTAAGACTTAGGCTTTTTATGGGTCAAAAATAGACAGTTTTTCGTAACAGATTTCTCGGCTTCAAGAGAAGGGATTGATTTCAAATTTGGTATACAGCTTTAGCATGATGAGTTGTACCGTGCCTCCCCTTTCCAGGTCAGTCGGTCATCTACTTCCTGTTTTCTGAATGGCCAAGTGGGGGTATGCTTAGCACGACTAAGTGCAACCCCTTGTTTTTATTTTTTTTGTTATCTTTATTCTGAAAACCATCTGCATATAAATGCAAATACATTTTAACATGTATAAGCACACATGCTTTGCATTATCAGTAATTTAAAAATATATCAGTATTCTTTCTCCAGTCAGGGGATTTCAATGTTCAATCTATCTCAAAAGCATATGTATTTTAAAAATTTGTATCACCAATTTTAACTTTTTTCGTATTACAAAAAAAAAACATCTTCTTGTATTTTAAATATCCAAGTCTAATAAGGTGAAGTTTCAGATGACGTTATCCTAATTTATAATATAGGGCGAACGAACTCAGGTGAACGGACTCAGGACGAACGTAGGACAGGGGCGAATGGACCCGATACCCTTTTACTTTTAGGGGAGGAAAAATCCCATCTACATGTATATGCAATTTTTGAAAGAGGTTATTTTTATTTACTGACTTGTATACGCAAATTATATTTATGTACAGTCAGTCTTAATACACTAAGGTCGAATGGATTCATTTATTGGTATGAAACGACCTGGTACAAACCGTAATCAGTACCAAGCGACCCAAACTCCAACACCCTTAACATGCCAACGGCTAAGTTGGAGGCCTTAAGTATGACCTCTCTTTTATTATATGAGCAATTTTTGCCATTTCTTTAAAAAAATGTTTTGTGATATCATTTTGCATCATGAAAAGAAGCCATTTGTTCTTAGGCCAAACCAAAAAAAAATGTGTGTTTCCTTCATGTATTACATGTCTAAAAATATAGGTAGGTAGGTAGGTTTATTTTTATGGCCCGACCATGTACATGTATGTGGAACAGCCATATAGTTTTACCCTTGTCCGTCTGTCCATACATACGTAGTACGTACGTTCCATGTTCTTGGTTAAGGTCCATTACTTGGATACTACATGTAGATGTGGGGGGTCATTAATGATATTTCACTTCTAGATGGGTTTTGTGTAGGGCTACACCACCCACTAGAAATTAGGTCACTGTGACGGTGTGACATATATTTTATGCATGAACGACTCGGACTTTGGTTGAGGTCCATAACTTGGATACTAGATGTTTGGGGTCAATAATATTTTACCACTAGATGTGTCATGGGTAAGCCGTAAGGTGACACCACCCACTAGAAATTAGGTCACTGTGACCTATATTTTACGCCTGAATGACTTTGGTTAAGGTCCATTACTCGGATACTACATGTAGATGTTGAGGGTTGATGATATTTCACCGCTAGATGGGTTTTGGGTAGGGCTACACCACCCACTAGAAATTGGGTCACTGTGACGGTGTGACATATATTTTATGCATGAACCACTCGGACTTTGGTTAAGTTCTTGGTTAAGGTCCATAACTTGGATACTAGATGTTGGGGGTCAATAATATTTTACCACTAGATGTGTCTTGGGTAAGGTGACACCACCCACTAGAAATTAGGTCACTATGACATGCATTTTATGCATGAATGACTTTGGATAATATAAGTTCTTGGTTAAGCCAATAAGGTAGATACTAGAGGTTTGGGGTCAATGATATTTCACCACTATGGTAGATATGTCTTGGGTAGGATGACACCACCCACTAGAAAAAGGTCACTGTGACCTATATTTTATGCATGAATGACTTTGGTTAAGGTCCATTAATTACTTGGATACTAGTTGTTGGAGGTCAATGATATTTCACCACTAGATGGGTCTTGGGTTGGATTACACCACCCACCTGACATGGTGTTACAGACAGAGTATATTCATAACATAAATTAATAAATAAAACAAAGGCATTTTTAAGTTTATTTTACAATTTAGAGCCTTTCCAAGTGCTATGAAGGTTTGACATAAAATATCATCTTGCTTCGTAACTAGAAATCATATATAATAAGTCTGCTTTGTAGCTTGATCGTATCAAAAATACAAAAACAGCTTCATTTACAATTACATGCAAATAAGAACAGATTTTCTATTGTGACACATACTGCAGGCCTTATTTTGTGTTTGTTTCTGCATATACTGCACTGCAAGGTAAACGTTTAATTTACTGATAAAATATATCAAACTAGAACTACAAAATGTATATGCACTTATAACTTTAACAATATATCAAATACTTGAAGTGGTATATTGCATCGTATGTGAACACCTTCATGACCTACATTTGTAGATGTGAACACTTGTAAAAGGAAATAAGACAATACTTTAATAATAAGAATGTATTGCCCATTAAAAAGCATTTCCCCCACCTTTGTTAAAAGTACTGAAAACTGGAATAGAATTCTGGTTTTTGTCCATTCCCTCAATAATTGAATTCTGGATCTAACTTCTCGCAGTTTCATAGAACTTTATAAGCTTAAATGCACAAATTGAAGAAAAGAAGACATTTAGAGTTGGACTTAAGAGGTTGCCAAGGAATCCTATTTTTGGACAAGGCTCATGTAAAAATTAGCTACCTTATACATTTAATTTCCAAAATTTGTATACACATATAAATATAGCTGTCTGTCACAGCATACAATGGATTCAATCATTTTTGTGAAATACAGCTGTAGGAAACATTTTTATACTATACAATATTGACTATCCCCATAGGGACTCTTTATATTAATATTCTTTGTGTACAAATTTTTAGCATTGATTTAAAATGGTTTTGGGTCTAGTGGACAATAATGGATATGAAGGTATTCGTGTAATATGTTGACAAACCATTTTTGAATCCCACTGGGAAAGTTCTATGTTATTTTTCAGTCTTCAAAAAACTTTGTTACTGATCATTTTATAACTTTCCCATGTCCAACTTAGTGTAAATTTCTAAAAAAAAAAAAACAACCTGCTTTGAAAAAGCGATATACAATGTACATGTACATGTAGTTGAAAAAGTGTTGCAGGGTACAAAAATGTTTTTTGACAGATCATCCCTGTCAAAATAGAGTAAAGAATCTGAGATACTATATAAAGCAAAAATAGTGAAAATTTGCATCGGGGGAACTTGATCAACACCAATTACTTATAAATAAAGGATTAAGATTACATTGACGAGTTCATTAATGAATATACTTTTTCACATTTACATGCACCGAAATTGGGTCATTGGGGTAATGAACTTGTAGGTCAAAGATCAAGTTTGTATAATCTTGCAATCATTTTGATATAACAGATATTGAGTGATTGTCAGATGGTGACCTTGACATTTTCATTTTATATTTATTTTTTCACTATCTTGGCTTACATTTGTATTTACAAGATAACACATTTATATAGAATTCTATATAAACAGAATTCTTTTACATAGTCTTATTATGGTAATTGGATTAAGATATGACATTAACTTTAATTAATTGTAATTTTTTAAAGTCACATATGCAATTGCTTTAATTAATTCTGTAGTAATTTTAATTGGTTATTGCCTTAAAAAATCTTTGAGTAAATAAAACAGAGTGGACGAATAATTTGTTTTTCCCTTAAGGCTTTTTAGTAGAGCATAATAACTTTGTTTATGGGTCTCGAGGCAGTGGTTATTTTTATGTTCTATGGACCATAACAGCAAGTTTTAGGACAATGTTATCTAGTTCAATGTGATCAAATTTCAGAATAATGGGAAAATAGCGTGAAAAATACATTATAAACATGTGCTTCTGAAAAAATTTAAAATGCAGGGTTAAAATTAGATTTTTTTCATTGCTTTTATGCTTGAGACATCTGTAGTTTTGTTTGTTAAAATGTATAACATATTTTATGGAGATGGATTAAAAATGACTTTTATAAAATGTTTGGATTCCATATGGTTTGTATAATTACATGTATTTTTTTTAAAGTTTAACAGGTTAAGTACAATGTACTACATCAGAGGCTCAAAACATTTTGCACTAAATTATTTAAAGAAGCAAGATTTTTGGAGTTTCAGATAAATTGCAAAAACAATAATATAAGTATGTATTTTTCAAAGTTATAAAATTCTCAAATTTATCCAAGCATGAATTTACAAAATTAAGTTGATTTTAACTCTATAACGGTAAGATATATGAATGTAAGAGGTCAATGCATGACAATGAACATTAATATGAGGTTTGATTTAAGATGGTGTCCTTATAATTTATTAATACACATGGTTAAAAGTCCATTTTACTACAATGCATTTGAATGCACATGTAATAATTTGACATGTTTTATATAAACATAAGACAGTTTGATTAAATATAGCCAATATAGAAATGCAAAGGCATGACACACCCAGCTCTCTCGCTCACTCAGGGGCCTGATAAGCTAAGTGGTCTAAAGTGCAGGTTTAAATACCACACAATTGATCACTAGCTGATCACCTCTCAGATAGTGTTCATGTTTGGCTTGCTATTTAGAAAAACAGGCCTTTCCCACCTGTATGTGATTAGGTTTGTCAGTAACCTGCCCAAGGTCAGTGGTTTCATCCAGGAACCTCCAATATTTAAACTGACCACCCTATATGGCCTAAGTGTTTGGTAAAGGGCGTTAGACCCTAACTCACACTCGCTCACTCATGATTAAAAACCATGGTCATCCTTTCATTGATTTAAGCCACTCTTTACATTAATAAATGATAGTGTGTTTTATGTCTTTTATCAATATTTGTTGATGGATAGATATATAATTATTGATAATTAGGTATCTTCTAAGGTATAATACAAAATGAATATCTGTTGGGAGTTCCTTGATTAGATCTCAATCTCTAAGGCCAAAGAAATAATTTATCTGCTTTCTGTTTCCAAAACATCTTTATTTTTTCACCCTACCCTATAAAAGACGATATTCCCATTTTGAAACAAGAACTTTTAAAATCTACGATAGCTTCCCCATTGATTGAGGGTAAAATAATTAAGCATTATTGACCTGATTTCATGGAGTGAAAAACCAGGTTATGAAATGGTGAATGTCGGGCTAAGGAAGGTGTGGAAATGATTTTTGTAACAGTTCTCTCCCAGCCTCTTGATATTTGGTATGTAGCATCAGCATGGGTTCCCATACTGTTTGATTCAATTTCAGTTCTGTCGCTCACAGACATTCTGTTTAACAAAATCCGGTCATTTTTCACTTTGACAGATTTTTTTAGGGTCTGTAGAAATAAGATAATTTGCATATTTTTCAAGGCTTTGCAGTAGGAAACAAAGATATATTTTCTTTGGTCTAACTGAAAGTTTTTTTCCTTCTTAATCTCAGTTGGTTATCGAAAAATAGAAAAAAATTGTCATTAATACATCATGTCATTCTCTTCTATAGGTGTGACAACATGGATTACAATGAAGAGGATGTGGTGTGGATTAAAATCAGCCGATACCCCTGGTGGCCAGCCGAGGTGAGCCCCATATTTTTTAAGTACTGTGGATTCATTAATTTTCATGGGACAGGGTAACGATTTATATGGTTTCCCCCAAAAAAGACTTGAGTTTGATTTCTTTCATGGTTTGTCAATGTTGCTGGATTTTTACCTGAGTGACCGAAGGCGAAAGCAAGTCTAGTAGTCTAGTCATTCCTTCCGTCCATCTGTTGCGCTATGAGGTGCCTGTCTTGTGCAAACTGAATCTCAAAAAACACTAGATTTTTCTGAAATTTTACACAGTGATTACAGATATATTGAAAATGTGCACCTCCCCTTTTGGGATCATTTAATAATTTGGTTTAGAAATTAGAGGCCCAAAAGGGGCCAAAAAGGCAACTTTTTTATTTGTTTCCACAATAACTTTTGTTCTGGTCGACCAAATGCTATGAAACTTTACAGTTATGTTATTAACTACCAAAGGAAGGGATGGGCTGATTTTGTGTGTTCCATTTTTTCTGTTTAGAAATTAGGGGCTCTAAAGGGGCAAAAAAAATTTACTTTTATATTTGTTTCCACAATAACTTTTGTTCAGGTCGACCAAAGGCCATGGAATTTTACAGTTATGTTACTTACCATTAAAGGAAGGATTGGCTTAATTTTGGGTGTCCCCCTTTTTTCGTTTTGAAATAAGGGGCCCAAAAAGGGCCAAAAAAGATGTATGCTCTTTATTTAAAAAGAGCCGAAAAATGTTACTTTGATTTTTTTTCCAACAATAACTTTAGTTGTTCTTTTATATTCTTGTTAGATATAAGGATCTTAAATATTTTTTTTCTAAATATTCATTGTCAGCTTATAAATAAGGTGGCATGTGACAAATTTGCTTTGTCAGTCCTTCATAGGATGCAAGTGTTAAAAACTATTGATTGTCAACATACAGGGTTCAACATTTTGCCCTGCAATGCCGGGCCAGACATCCATTGGTCTTGTTATTGCTACGCAAGACTGTCATCTGGCATGAAAAACACAAAAATAGTTACCCTACAAATAATAGTGAATCCACAGTATTAAAAATGCTCATTTATGCTTTGCCCAAGACCTGTAATAAATTTCAATTACAGCTTTGGCGAAGAAAACTTTGGGTCTGACTGACTGACTGAGGGTTTAAATTTGAAATTATAGATTTTTCTGTAATTTAGCATACTTATAGTCATTTGTGTATGGATAAAGAAAATGCAAAAAAAAATGGGGGTCATCGTTCATTTAAGCCTGCTATTAAGGTTCTCAAAATAGGCTATGTCCCATCTATTTTATATAGATTATACAGGAAAAATGATAGTTTAAAGCATAAAAATGACACAGGAAAAATGGAAAAAATCTAAAGAACAGAATTTCTTCAAATTTTCAAAGAATGTGTGTTTTAATGCATTCTTCTAATTGAATCAATAAAAAAACTTGGTCACTGTGCAAATAAAAAATTGAAATTAAAAAAACTGTTGGAATTTTGCCAATTTTTCACACAAAATATAAAGAAAATGAGGGTTTCAATGTAAATCACAGCATACAGTAAGAATTGAACGATAGAATTTCTTCAAATTTGCACAGAATGTGTGTTGTTTAATGTAATCAGTGACGGTGCTGCAGGATCAGGGGATTTACCGATACAATACTGCAGCTATGAAAAAAAGATGCGCAAATTTAGACCTGTGAGCCTCCTTAATGTAAAATATGTACATGTTTATGTAAATGACGATCTTTGCAATTATTGTATGCACTCATCTTTACAGAAGAAAGTAATTGATCAAAATTATTGGTTATTGAAGATAGTAAACTGGCTTTTATTGCTATTTATAAACATTTCATTGTCAAGGAGAGTTTTCATGCATGTATAATCAGTGAAGGAGTTCAGTATTAACATCTTTGCCTTGTATTCCATACATTTCATATGCATGGTAAATTTTAATTTTAGCATGTGTTGATTTCCAATATTTTATTGTAGGTCACAAAGAAACCTGATGAATCTACAAATGGAGTTCCAGTGAGATTCTTCAATGAGGATTGTGTGTATGTATACCATGTAAACTATTTTAAAAATTTGGCTGTTAAAACTCTATAAGTCATTATGGGACCTTGGTGGCTGAGTGGTCAAAGGCACATGTTTAAAAAACACCCTATTGATCACTTTTCAATTGCCCCTTCAGGTTGTTGGATCAACTCTTTGTTGGACATGTTATTTACAATACTTTACTTTCCCATCTGTCTCATTAACTTAATGGTTGATAGATCGTGGAAAAAGAGACATAAAAAGTCTTAAAGTTTAACTGCAGGTTTTAGTTGCTTTTCTATGAAGAAAGTGTGATATATCATCATGAAACTTTATGTACAGTCACATATACATCAGGTTATGCAGTAGCAGATGAAGATGGGGTTCCAGGGGTAGTAACGCCCTTTGCCTCAGAAAATTTTATAATTTCATGCAGATTTTCACATGTTTCAGCAAAATCCTACTGGAACTCCTCTTTTGTTCAAAATACCCAATAGGTGGAACCTTCTCTTTAAAAAATCTCTAGATGGGCACATGGGTTAAAATGTTGTGAACATACAAAAATCATCATGAAATTGTTGTACAAAATGTACCTATATATCTCATCAACTTCAGTTTGATTGGTCACATACAAAAGGTTCAATGTTAAACTGAAGTACTTTACCATACAAACTCTGGTATAGCTGTCTACTTATTATGGTGGGTTTTTTTTAATATTTAATGGAATACATTAAAGTTAAATAGTAAAAACTATTGGTAAAAGCAAAATCTAGTAGATAATGAAATTCATTTACATACATTTGTACCCCCAAAATTCTTGAAGTTTTGGCTTATTTAGTTGATATTTTACGTGATTGGTTTTTTATTTTATTTTAGGGAATTAATTACATCAAGTTCAAAGATAAAGCCATTCTTGTGTCCTGAGAAAGATGCCTTCATATCCAAAGGTAATAAATATTCAGAATTTAAACTAACCTCCTAAGTTGTTTTTTTTTAATTTGAGTTTTGTTTTATATACTTTACCTACATGTATGAAAGTAAAGGAGCATATAATATCATGTACATGTATTGATATTAATATCACTGTCAATAGCATTGTTACAGCACCACAAAATTACACAAGAAATCAATTCACAACTTAAAATGTTGATACCTTTGCATTCATTCACTGTATGGATACATGTACTATATACTATATAGGGGATATTGATAAATGTACTATATAGGGGAAGTTCTAACAATGAAATATTTTAGGGTTTATTGGGACAAATGAATAATTTAACCAAAAAATACATACCACATGAACTATTGTGATTCTTGTGTTCGTAGAAATTGTAGAAATTTTATTTTATCCATTGAATTACAGTACAAAAACAAATTTTTGCTCAGTCATTAAAAAAAACAACTTATTTTGCACTGAGCCACAATAACAGGTATAGAGCCACTCAAATTTAAAAATCCCTTAAAAATCTTCATTTGTTTTCTTAAAATGGGACTTTCCCACCTGTATGTGATTAAGATTGTCAGTTACCTGCCCAAGGTCAGTGGTTTCCAGCGGGTACTCCTCCGCAATTAATTCAAATTGACTGCCCTATATGACTCAGGAGTGGGGAAAAAGGCCTAACACAAATAGTTGTATTGTTCTTAGAGAGAACTTATCATGTTTAACATGTTTTATTTATATTCTTTTCAGGGTTACATTTAAAAGACAAAAACAAAAAAGAACTCTTCGATGATGCCTTAGATATGGCCTTGGTAGCCGCAGGCAATCTTAAAAAAATTGTAACTGATTTTAGACATGGTAGAAAAAGACTGGAAAAAGAAAAAATCCCAACAACAAATCAATATGAAGAAAATGGAATTGATGAAGATGAAAAATATAGAATTCATGAAAATAAATTGACACCAAATAAAAAGGGGGATGGGTATGGAAATGTTTCCCATTGTTCTAGTCCGTCGTCATCGCCATACCAAATGTTCAAAGCGGCTAAACTTAAAGAGGAAGTAAATTGGAATATCTCTGGGGAGGAGAAAGGAACAGCGATTGAAATCAAAACAAATATAACTCAGGAAAATAAGGGAGAAGTCGATGTTGAACGTAAAAATAAACAATCAAATGGTGCTAACAAAAACTCAGGAAAAAATATTAGTAAAAATAATAAAAGCAAGAAACGCAAACTGACATTTGACTTAGATAATTGTAAAAAACCCAAGAAAATAGGGAAAGCCTTAAAATTACCCATTGTTCAAGAAGAAGAACTTGATCTACCAATTTTATCCAGGACTTCAACACCTAGATTTGGTCCAAAGAAAAAGAGCGGGTTTCATAGTAAGCTTACGATTAAAAAGGTGTTTACTAAGCTTTCAAAAAAGAAAGAACCTGTCACAAAACCAAAGAAAGGGACAGGAAAATCCAAGAATCAGCCAAAGCAAGATGTTGTTATTCCTAGTGAAAATGCCATGACCCCTAAAGCGTTAAAGATAGATGAATCGTTTGAGTTACCAACTCCATCCATTAGCCATACAGCATCTTTATTGTAAGTACATGATTTTTCTGGACTGCATAGTACCCGATAGGGGTAAAACTTTCACAATATCTGTATCATAATGTTTGTAAAAAAATTTGTGTGTTCTATTTTAGCAGAATTTGTATATATATAATCTCATTTTACTGTGGTTTCTCAGCGTAAAATTTTTCAAATTGTTTTTTTTTTAAAGATTGTCAAAAGCAATTTGCATTGAAATGTTAGTTCTTTGTGCAAGGAAAAAATATGTGATAATAATCTTCATCTTCTTCTTCACAACAGAAGTCAGTGAGACTTATTTCTTGTACAAGTTAATGTGGATAAGTAATCCTGTTTATTGCATTGCCCAGTATTAATAAAATACAAAACACTAGATGTGACATACATGACTTACATCATGTACATTGTACACAACTGGTAATAACTGTGATTTCATCATTATTTGTGGGGTACCAATTTTCGTATTTTTTGTTTGAAACAGTCAACAAGATAAGAATCCAACAAAGTGTTATTTTAACATTGATCCCCTATATACATGTACATGTACATGTATATAAGCAACAGGATCAAAGCACTAAATTAAGAATTCAACAAAATATCTTTTGGGGGTAAGCCAACAAAATCGAGACCCATGAAAATAATATAATCCACAGTATTTTTAAAGGTATTTTCTTTGAAACACAGACCGGACAAACAAATTTCAATTTATCACCACCAAGATAAATAAAATTACAGAAAATTGGTATAAATGTTCAAAAATACAAGGGTCATATGTGGAAAATAACAAAAAGGAACTACTATGTTTTGCATTATTGGACAGATTTCACAGAGTAAAAAACAAGAGGTTATAAAATGGTGAATGTTGGATGGGCCAGTTTTTGCCATAATGTGGGATTCAATTTCAGGTCTTGTTACACGAAATCCTGCCTTTTCTTTTTTTTTTTTTTCATCTTAAGCATGTAAAATGTTTTACAGGAATGGTAGTATTGACCCTTTCTTAGATAAGAATGAATGTGATTACAGCTCAGATTCAGACACAGAACTTCCAGAAGGATTGTCTCCTATTGTTGGTGGTGGTTAGTACATTTTATATGATACCTTAAAAAGGGATATTGAGGATATATGCATGACACAAAATCACATTAATAAATATTGAAACAGAGCAAAGTAACAGTGCTTTTATTGCTGTTTTTCATCCCAAAGACACAACGTGAAAACAAGGACTCAGACCATTCTGCAAGTTTAGGACCACGCTAGCACTAATTTAGGCAGAATTCTTTGCTCAATGTTTTAAAAATCTACACCAGTTGTCATCCTGTGTTTTGAAGTTCACAAATAAAAAAATTACATGATATCTGACCATCAAACTTTGTGCCATTATTGTTGTTTCATTATTATTCTTAGGGTACCAATTTTTGTGGTTTTCATGGGTGGTTCTGACCCATGAAAATTATACTCACAAAAAGGATTTTTAGGATTGATCTGTGTGTTCAGACTTTAGAACCATGAATTTAATGATTCACAGACTGATACTTTTTCACTAAAATATAATAAAAGAGTCAATTTTATGTCAAAATTAAAGATGTATTGAAATGGTAAATCAAACTTTTGGTATCTCTTAAATGTTCAAAATGTACTTTAAAATCTTCATTTTAATTTGATTACCTTTTGATAAGAAAATAGGCTAAATGCTTTAAATTGGCTGGATTTCACTGAGTAAAAATCGGGGTCATTCAAGGTTAAATGTTGGACAGGGGGCAGAGAAGAAATTTTGGTAAAAGTATTCTCAGCAAATAAAAACCACAGCCTCTGGATATTTTGTATATAACATCAGGGTTTGGATCCCAAAACATGGGATTATATTTCAGGTCTGTTGCACACCTTCTTCCAGTTTAAAGAAATGTCCATTTTCGACTGACAGATTTTTATTGTCTCGCCTGCGACGAATGTCCCAAAAGGCAAGACTTAGGTATGGTGATTCCGGCGGCGGCATCCACAATTGGTTAAAGTTTTTGCTTAAGTCTGTTTTGTGTGAACTAGTTATATTACACCATTGATATTTGGTATGCAGTTGCATCAGCATCAGTACAGATCAGTTTTAAAAGGCTCCTGCAGTCACGGCCTACTGACTTTGAAATTTTACACTGATTTGGCCGAGGTTAACCTTTTTTCTTAAGTCTGTTTAACATGAAGCAGTTATTTTACACCATTGAAATTTGGTATGCAGTTGCATCAGCATCAGTACAGATCAGTTTTAAAAGGATTTCACCTGTGTGCTCCTGCAGTCACGGTCTACTGACTTTGAAATTTTACACTGATTTGGCCGAGGTTAACCTTTTTTCTTAAGTCTGTTTAACATAAAGCAGTTATGGTTCACCATTGATATTGGGTATGCACTTGCATTAGCATTAGTACAGATCAATTTCAAAAGCATTTCATCTGTATGCTTCTGCAGTCACGGTCTACTGTCTTTGAGATTTTACACTTTTTAACTTTTTACTTAAGTCATGAGTGTTTTATATAAAGCAGTTATGGTTCACCATTTATATTTGGTATGCAGCTGCTTAAGCATCAGTTAAGATCAGTTTAAGGAGGATTTTTACTTCATTTTATACTGTGTACAGTTGCGACAGGCGAGACATGTCTCTGTGTTAAATGTTTATTGACTATTATTAGCCTCCTAGAAATAAGTCTTCAGAATGTGCCAAATTGATTTGGAATATGCCGGACATTCGGTCCGACAAGGTTTAATTCCTTGCCAGACCGAACAAAACTTTGTTTGACCAAAATTTTACCTTACTTTGTTATTATGGTCAAATTTTTGAAATTTTTCATGTTTTTCAGAAATCAACACAAATTTGTACAATTCTAACGATTATGCGCATGTGCGGCACACCCTAAAATTTTTATTAATTTTTAAGCAAATTCATACTGTTGACAAATGATAAAGAAGAAAACCATGAAAAATGTAAAAGGCTGAACAATAAAAAATGAAACTTACAACAAAGTAACAAAAATTATTGCCAGACATTTGCTCCAGTAATGAGAATCAGTTTACCAGACCGACTCAATTTTTGCCGTTCAGGTCCGTCGGTCCGACGTCATTTGGGAAAGACTGAGTCTTGTTTTTTTTTTTTTTCAGAACAAGCAATACATGAGAAAGACATTGTATGGATTAGATGGAAAAAGTTTCCTGTGTGGCCAGCTTTTGTAAGTTTCTTGTACATACCACAAATGCATATTTGTGTTCAAAACAGGGTCTGAAAATAACAAAATGGTCAGAGGACAGTGTCGCCAGTTGCTGAAGTTTTAAAGCATAAGAAAATTGTTATTTTATATATTTGCATGCTTTCATTTCATTTCAAATATTTTATTGATCAAACAAAAGGATTAGATAACAGGCAAAGCCTCTCTTCATGCTTCAATAAAAACAGCAAATAAGATAAGAATTTTTTACAATAACCCCCCTTAGTTTGAAAAGTGTGGAGGTATAAAGTAATTGGGGTGTCCTTTTGGGACATTCTACGTCAATATAGGAGACCCATCTCATCGGAAAAGGGGGGAGGGGTATTTAAATGTGAGCTGAATCTCTGAAGTTTTTCATGTTTCTAAAATCATTTAGCAAATATCATTTTATGAGAATGACATAAATGGAATGTTCTAGGGACATGAGAGGTCTAAGTGGCCAAGTGGTCTAAATCACTGATCCTATATGGCCCATGTGCATTGAAAAGGATGTTATAACTTCAACACCCATTCACTTACGTTAGGGTCATTAAAGTAAACATTGATAATGAATGCTACTGTATTTAGATAAGTGAGTTTTTCATTACAATGGAAAAAAAAAAACAATTTTCTCTTTTTTTTAAGGTCAGAAAAATCTACAGAAAAAAGAGAAGAATACACAAGTTGTCACTGGAATTTATAGAAGGCTGTTATGGGATGCCAAAAAGGTAAGAACAAATGTTATTTTTTGTATTCCAGGAAAATAAGACGGTGGAATGGCATTCAAAGTTGCAAGTATAACAATAATTTTGGGGAACAAGCAGTTCCATTTTAATTTTTAATTTATAGAGGATTTCATGCATGACACACAACCATATCATAAATATTGACACCAAGCAAAAAAAAACAGCATTTTTAAATTGTTTTCTCCTAGAGAAGATAAGTAAGTGAAGTGAAAGTAATGGACACTTGTAGTTTTCTGTTTTGTAGCATAAGTATATTGCATCAACTGCTTAATTTATGAAAGGATATGGAGTAAATGAACATGAGACCACAACACATATGTTAACTCCAACTGCAATTAATTTTTATGAGCTGTATGGTCATTTGGGAAAATTATTCCTCATCAGCAGCACTAAAACCCCAAAAATGAAAATCCACAATTCAAAAGATGTTAAAAATGCATAAAGCCAAACGAAATCCAAATATATATACATGTAGCTAAAGGCAAAACTACGAAGGAGGGATTTAGATGTACAATGTATAAGCTTGTTGATTTTGTATTGTATCAATTTTTCAAAAGCTATAATTTGCCTGTAGAATCTTGATGAAATTTTGAAACTACTACACTTTTCATTACTGTACAACTGAATTGAAAGGGTCTTGTTTCAAATACATGTCTGTGTCAAGGTATTTTTTCTTTATGTAAAAAATATATCCCATTATATGCCACACATCAAAATCATGTTAGTATTGGGATAGGAGTATCATTATTTTTATGTCTCCTGCAACATGTTGCAAAGCAACATTTAGGAGTCACTTTGACACTTTCCGTCCTCTTTTGTCATCCTTCATCATTCCCACATGGTCACAAAAATTTCAGTCACAGTTTCTCGGCAACTACATGTCACAACCTCTTGATATTTGGCATGTAGCTTCCTCCTATAGTACTTTATGGTGGAAAGCGGTTTTATGCCAGTAACTCATCTGCTACCTGTTACCCAATATTTTAAAACGCAGGCGACATAAGTCTTCCATGGAAAAACACCATTCTATTTAATACTACATCTGGTTGTTTGATTTGTTTTATTTAGGATAAGAGTGACATACAGAGCCAAAGCAGTTGTTCCATTCATCGACAAACAGAAACACAGTTTTATGGTAAATATATCAGATTTTAATTATAGTATCATTAATTGGATCGAGTGAATAACCAAAATATGATCATGAGTCGTGAATACATCTGATTTTAACGAGTGCGCGGAATTGTTCTGCACACAAGTAAAGTCTGAGTGCGTTCTCCCATAAATGATCATATTTTGGTTATTCAGAAGACCTTATTGATTATCGTATTATTACATAGATAAAATGCTGATATTTATTGTTTTTTAACAAATGGTATTTCATATGCATCTATGTAATAAGGCAGTATATTTCATTTATCAATAGATGGAAGTGAAATATTGTGATTTGTTTAATCTTTTATATCACTCAGTTGAATACTTTCAAAATCCTTGGAACATTAAATGTTCAACAAGACATTCAGAAAAGTGCTGATTTTGTCTTACAGATTAACTTTAATTTGTTGTTATCTTTAACATGTTTAATGTTGTTGATGATTACATTAGAAAATTATTGAATGTGATGATCTCTGTAATAAAAATTATTACTTATTGAAGATTAGAAATTTTAACTTGCGCCCAAATAATACTTGTACATGTAAAGTATTCATTTATTCTGTGAAGTGATGCATGTAACTTCATTAAAATTATACTTATATGAGAATAGAGATGACAGGAAATTTTATTTAGGAATTTTCCAATAAAAAAAAAATGTATAAGGGGGTCTGACCTCTCTTCAATTTCTATCTTCTTGGTGGTGAGTTTAACATGTTTCTAAATGCTTAAAAGATGTTAAAAAGATTATTAAAATTCTGGTGGTGGTACCCTAAATTTGGAGGTGAGTTCCGACCCCCCCTGTACATTTTTTCCTGGAAGAGCCCTTGTTGACAAACCTAACATTCAACAGCAATTTACAAACCTTTAAGATGATTGTTGTGAATTACAGGAAGAAGGACACTGTATAGCAGATGCTGAGACAAAATCGAGGTTTATGAACGCTGTTGAAAAAGCTGAATGTTTCTTACATCAAAAGGCCCTGCAGTCTGTCAATAAACTGGAATTCTCATTCTTCAATCTTAGTGAAGGTAAGTTATAAATGTAAACTAGGGGCAGATATGAAAATTTTTGAAAGGGGGAGGAGTGGCTATTTGCCTATAGGCTACCGAGAACAAAAGAGGGGTAGCTGAAAATACTTTATTCATTAAATTTACAATATTTTCCAAGAAAAGTTAGGTTCCAACACCCGCAATCCCACATCTGGATCTACCACTGTATATGGCTGATACAAAATAAAGTTCTACCAAATACTGTAAAACTTCCCTTGGAATTGAAATATTTGTTTAGTACCAGTTTCTATACAGGTGATCAGTTTATTCAGGTTTGAGGTTGTAGAAATTAACAGAATGGACTGAAAAGGTTGATGGTCCCAGAGGGGTTTTCTTTTATACATGTTGCCATGTATAAGCATCGACTCCGTTGATCAGCTTTCTCATTCAAACTTCCAAATAGAAGATAATGAGATGAGGAATAAGTGTATGGGACACGACCTACAATATAAACATTTTTAAAAATCCACAATGTAAAACAGCCATCTGCCTCTGATGTGACCAAAAGTCCAAAATTGGTTCCCTTTCATTATTATTTGTAGTACTAATTTTCTTGTTGTCATGGGTGACAGTCAGCTTCATACATATAAATAAAAATACATTGAATATGCAATAAATTTAACATTGAATCCTTGAAGCAAGATTTGCAATTTTTTGCGAAAATGTCATTTTTGGAGGAAACCATGAATATTTACACAAATCAAAATAAATGAATCGTTATAGAATTGTTAAACAAAGCTAATATTTATAACTCATGATTTTCTAAATCTTTTAATTGTTTTTTTTTGTTTTTTTTCAGACGAAGATGAAGTAAACAGTGACACCAGTGAAATCATCCCGTATCCTGGAACGGACGATGATGTTATGGACTCTGATAAGAGGTTATCTGCCCCTGATGAAGATGGTATTGATGTGGATTCTAGTTTCTGTGACCAGTCAGCCATTAATTATAATTCACAAGAACCAAGTGCTAAGGAAGTTGAAAGGTACTTTTAAAGTAAGATCAAACCACAAAAAAAGGAATTTTCTTTATGGAATTTGAATACGAGTTATGATTTTACCAATTCATGTGCCTCTTAAATGTTGCATTGTTGTTTACTCAGTGGGTAGGCCATCAACCATCGAAAAAAACAACTTATCAAAGTGCCAATTTTATAATAATTTCTTCTGGTAACATATATGCAAACATCTAAGCTTAAAATCCATCAACAAACTCTATTTTCCTTTTTTAGGGGGAAACAAAAGTTAATTCTTATGAAAATTTATAAATCCACAGTAGTCACTTAAATTGTTATGTCAGGCTGCATGTAAATTACTGTGGATTCTTTTATTTTCATGGCCATGGGTACCAATTTTCATGGATTGATGAAAAAATAATTTTTTAAGTGAATATTTGATATTGTAGTTTTACAATGTCTGCATATATTCTGACTTCTATGAATATTAAAATTAGAGGATCACCTATACCTACCATTTAGAAGTTGGTATACCCCAAATAATAGCGAGCATAGCTCGCAAGCGGAGAGCTCTACGGTACTTGTTTCCGCGAGAAATTTGCTAATGCTGATTTAGATTTTTTAATGGTCCGGAAAGGGTTATTATTTTTACAGGGCCGGAGTGAATGTTAAAATAATTTATAAGAAAAGAAATAATGCTTAAAAAAATAATAAATTGTGCTTTTTACAAGAAAATAATATTCTTAAAATAATATATACACATAAGCTGCTCGTTTCGTCTTGGTTATATGCACGTACGAAATTAACGTGTCTCGAAGCTTAATCGCCCCATACCATTTTGCCCCAAAATAAGCAAATGGAAATATTGGAAATTAAATGAAAGCGATAGCCCTGAATGTCGACATTTAGAACCAAATGTACATAGTCCCTTATAGCTATGCTCGCATTTAGGCAATGCCTACTCCATATTATTGAATCAATAGTACATGTATCTAGGTTTTTTTTTGTATCACAGTAAACAAATATTTGGTGTTTTTTGTGTTTTTTTAAAGCTTTTAAAAATAGGTATACTTGATTTCCACAGAATGTGTATTGCTTTAATATCAGATCATCTGTATGAATGTACACATGTATTGTTTGTTTACTTTCAGATTAAGAAAAATGACGGCAAAACAAGAAAATCTAGTTAACTTCATTAAATCAGAGGAGATGAAGGTAAAATTAGATCAAAGGCCAAATTAAAAAAACTCATTTGTCTTTTCAAAATTTTACTCTATGTGCAAGAATTTGCTTATTTTCGCTAGCCCTTATGAATTTTTACTACCAAAAGCTTTTGACTAGTTACAAAAGGAACAGGATGTCAAAAGCATCATACAATATGCCATTTTGACCTGGTAATATTTATTTAGATATAGAAAAAATTGCTATTTGACACAATAAAAATACTGTTGCCAATCATAGTGTACAATTTGAACAAAACTCTTAAATTCACATATGGTAATGGGATTTCTTCATTTAGAATTATTTTAAACAAGAATTGAAAGATAATTAAACATTTTTTTTTGTCTTTATTATTTTCAGAATTATCTCTTAGATATATTTTACAAGAGAAGAAAAAGTGACCTTCATCACAAATATTTTTATGGAACAGCCAAAGAAAAGAATAGTCTCAAATTTTCTGGTTTTGGTCCCATTTACAATGAAGAGCAGGTATAAACTTTGTAATTCCATTGTTGTATGCAACTTTAAACTTATTTAGTCAGCAGCATTTTTTATGCCCCGTGACGACATGTCAGGGGGATTAAGTTTTACTCACGTATGCCGTCCGTCCTTACGAAATTCCTTCAAGCTTTTTTAATAAACTGTACATGGGAATGATTTGAAACTTGGTAGGTTGGTTCAGTATGACAAACTGTACGTCCTCAGCGATTTTCAGGTCTGTGGGAAATTTACTTCCTGTTTGGGACTAAGCCGATCTGAAAATCTGTGAAAATCAACTTGAAAATTTCTGTCAAGCTTTTCTCAGAAACCGTACATTAGAATGATTTGAAACTTGGTAGGATGATTCATTATGACAAACTGTATGTCCTCAGCGATTATCAGGTCTGTTGGACATTTGCTTCCTGTTTTGGGCCTAGCGGGGGCATCCGTCTCCCATGGACACATTCCTTCTTTTTTTTTTTTACTCTTTTGACTGTCCAAATCTTTTACAATATAAGTTAAGACTTATTACAAATTTAATCAGAATTAATGGAACTATAAAGATAGTTTTGGATAAAGTTGGAGTGTAAACCATTCACAAACCTTACTAAAAATATAGTTCTCCAGACAATTCTGTTTATAAGTGAGTCACTGAGTATAATAGATGGGACCAGGATGGCCTAGTGGTCTGTTGATCACTAGTCAACCACCTTTGAGTCCTGCATTTAGTTAACAAAAATTGGACTTTTCCAACTGTATGTTATTAGGTTTGTCAGTTACCTGCCTGAGGTTGATGGTTTTTTTTTCCACCACTAAAACTGACCACCCTGTATGGCTTATGTGCGTTAAGAAGGGTGTTGATCTCCAACACACAGACAAAGTTAACACATCGATGGTTTTCTCTTCCATAATAACTTACCACCCTGTATGGTTTAGGTGTGTCTAGGAGGGTGTTGATCCCCAACACACAGACAAAGTTTACGCATTGATGGTTTTCTCTATCATAAAAACTGACCACCCTTTATAACCTAGGTGCATCTAGAAAGGCATTGCATCTCAACACCCACCAGGTTTACACATCAATAATTCCTTCAAAATGAATTTTAATACTGAAGCAAATTTTCCTGTAGCTGTATTTAATCTCAATATACATATTACAACATTTCCATTTCAACAATTAACTGATAGTTGTGTTGGATTTTATCTATATAGAAAAAAGTGACCACTTACCTTGGTGCTGCTGATAGGCTTGGATATAGACAATATGCCATATATTTTCTCTCCCCCCAAACCCTTAAAAAAAAACAAGTTTACAATTGTGAGATATTTTATCTAATTGTCATTCACTGTTACCTATCACGTCATCTTTAATGTCGAAAACCTTTGTACCAACTTTAAATTTTTATGTAATTCAGCCAAAATTGTGTTTTCAATCTATGTTATAAACAGTATAACTAATGAATGATTCTGAATATGAGAAAATATTGAACAAGTGACTGACCAATCCAATAATTTACAAGCACATTTAGTAAGTGTTCAATTGTATTGTCAACAGGAAGAAGAAATAGTAGAGACGACCAAAGATTGGTTGTTCAAATTACCAGAACAGGAAATTCCAGACATTTCCTATATTCTAGATGTCTGGATACCTGAGGTAAGAATAAATATTATATACTCACATAGAACTCTTGATAATGCTTCATGGAGATGATGTCACATGATACTGTAAAAGGGGAAATTTTCGAGAGGGTTTTTTTTTTTCACTAATTTCGCGATCATAACAAATTCGCAAAAATATCCCCTCACTTATTTTACATTTAGAAGGACCCAATATTCCATGATCTAATAAATGCGAAATTAAAACCTCCTGAATGCATGTTGTTACTGAAAACGCCACACGAAATTATCCCCTTTTACAGTATTTAGCCATTCTTGGTTCAACTGGTATCCTATGTATCTTGGTAAGGTCATCATTTGTTGATATTTTCCACTTGACATCTTATTGTTTTACCCCTTAAATGAATCTTGTTTATATTTGATATAATATAATAATTATCACACTAATTATTGTCTGACCCTGCGTTTCTCTTACCTCGGAAAGTAAGGTAACCTTGGGGCAAGTCCTCAAGAGACCCTTCTTTCTTGGGAAGAGAACCCACCTGGTCACACACCAACCAGGGCAATAATTGTATACTGTGGTTTCATTATTATTTGTGGGATATGAATTTTCATGGTTTTTGTTGGTGGTCTGACGAGTGAAATGAAGGCTTTATTAAAGTCTTTTGTTATTAAATAAAGTTGTATTATGGAATAGAAAGTACCACAAATGATTATGATAAACCATTATTTTTTTTCAGGCAGTTGTATATGCTTTAATGAAAGTTAAAAAGTACTGTAGAAAGAAGGCATGGGAACAGTTCAGGAAGGGAACCAGAATGACAAAGGAGGAGCTAGAGCGCCACCACCAATCAATGTTAGAGTTCAAAGGTTATTCAGAGGAAGAAAAGGCGGAGCTTAGAGAAAAGTCACAGCAAAGATTTGACACCTATAGATATAAACATGGTCTTTTATCCTAGTTGAGAGTTTGCAAAGAGTTTTGCCTTCATCTACCTGCATATGTTTAAATGCAGTATTGAAATTTTTATCAAATGTAAAAAAATAATGCAATTTTTAAGTCACAAAGCTTGTCATTAAATGACCTTGTAACCTTTTCTATTGTAACATGTAATCGAAATCAGTCACTTGTTAGAATACATCCATAAGGGTGCTGAAGAACTTTTAACGACACAAATTAATTTTGAAAAAGCAACTATTTTTAAAAGAAAATAGTTTGAATACTTTATATAATAAGTGTGTTTCAAAATCTTACAAAAAAACAGCTATTTATATGTATGATTAATTTATTAGTATTTTTCAGAACAATTTTTAAAAGATCAGTATGATATAGTATTATGTTGAAGTATTTTTGTAAAGCCCCCATCACACTGACCAAGATCTTACTACGCTCTTCACGACCTCCACGATCTTAATGATCGTAGTAGAGTCGTGACGATTGTGTTAAAACGTAGCCAGTGTGACTACAAGTACGAGAGAACTACGACCACAGTACGATAGCTCGAGGGGAATTTATTTTCAATTGTCAAATCAAGTACGATGCTACTACGACCATCGCGAGTACAGTACTTTGTTTCAGCGACTTTGCTAAGACCATACTACGATTATAACACAACCAGTTGCGACCTTCCTACGCATCTTCTACGATCATTACGATCGTGTTCCGCTATCACTACGCCTGTACTACGCTCGGTACGATTCCACTACGCTAACAAAGACTCCTCTACGATCAAGTGAACTTAATTTCAAACTCGGTAGTATAAGGAGTGCATGCAGGTGCCACGCTAGTCATGAAATGTAATTTTATGTGCATGTTTCCTTTTACATGTTAAGCCACACAAATAAAGGTAAATTCATTTTATCTTACCTAAATTTCTGTCATGTTGCATTTGAAATTGATATCATCTCTCATTATCCTTTTTAGATAAAATAAAAAATAATTTTGAGATCTCTACAGAGCCGAAATATTTATTGAGCCATTATTTCAGCATTGCATCTTTATTTGAAAAAAATGGCATTAAGATGATTTTATAAGAACACGAATGGGCTAAATTCACATCAGTTGTCTAAATTTGCATGTGCTGCGCACCCCCAGTCAAAATGTAACCAATTTTCACCAATACATCAGTTAAAGAATTTAGATATTTTCATATTCAATTTTTAAAATCCTGTAAATTTGCAAAATGCATTTAATTTGTTAGACATGTGCAAGGTCAACAAAACTAAAGTCTGTAAAATTTTAAAGATAAACATTATGATATGAAAGGCGCTCCATTTTCAAACTGATACTTGATTGACAGAATCAACAGTCCGTCGGAATCATTTCACCAAACTCAATCACTATGGATTATTGAATGAAAAAAATATTTATGGTGTGCATATAACAAATTTTGACCCTCGCTAAATTACTATTTCCTTGTGGAAATAATAAAATGTATATGTATAATAAGGTCATAATGTTTTATATACGCACAATAAATAAAATAATTAAATCCTAGACCCAATATATGCCCTTAATTAACATCAAAATCAGGACTTGTTGAATGTGGTTTTTCAAAATATATATATATATTTTAATTTTTGTTATAAAACTTGTGGTTTCTGAAATGTAGGGAGGCATATGCTGCTGCTGCAAATGGGTATAAGACTAGGCCAATTGATACTTTTTTGCATTTGATTTTGTCAGTGCGAGACTCAATTGTTAAACGTAGAAAGATCTTGATAGGATCATAATAAGAACGCCAAGGACGTGGTAGCGTCGTAGTGTTGTCGTGGTATGATCTTATAGATCGTAGTATCATCGTGGTACGATCATATGGGTCGTACTATAATCGTGGTATGATCGTGACGAGAGTGCAGCACTAGCGTAGTGACATCGGCAGTCAATTATGGTACGTCCTTACCACGATTGTTCCACGACATTACTATGACTGAAGCAGACTGTTCTACGATCTTCCTACGATCTCAGTATGCTGTTTGTACGCTCTATTTTCACCACACCTGCACTACGAATATTTTGAACATGTTCAAAATTTATGTAGCGCAGTCGTAGTCACCCACGACCTAGTACGATCACAACACGATCTCAACAACCCCAGGACGACAACACTACGATGTTCCACGATTTAGGAAAAAATCTAGATCGTAATAAGGTCGTGGTCCAGTGTGACAGGGGCTTAAGCAGAAGGAAATTTAACTTCAATGTGGATTTTTAGTACATTTGTACTTGTAATCCAGTAGGCTTTCTTTTCTTCTTAACAATCTCTGAAACTCTTTTAAGGCTTTTCTAGTGAGGGAACCATTGAGATGCCAGAAGGCAAAGGGTAACGCCTTATACATGGTGTACATTCAAAACACAACTAATCAGATCAATGACGTTCAGCACTACTATTTATATCAAGAATGCTCCTATTCAGATCAAATTGTAGAAGAAATTGAAAGAAGAATTGATTTGAATACTTGGGTTGAAAGCCATTGATATACACTGTGTAATAGATGTAATTTAGAAAATAGCTGGTATTTTCGTTGATTCACTTGAGATTTGATGTCCACTTATAGGAACAATTGTAAAAAAAAATTTTATCTTGCCTTTGGCAGTTTCGATGGGACATTTTTGTAACATCTTTCAAATTTTTGGCCAGATTTCATGGAGTTATATAAAGATGGATGTGAACTGAAAATAATTTTCATAACGGTTCTCTCAGCAACTGCTAACCACAGCCCCTTGATAATTGGTTTGCAGTCCCATAATCTGGGAATTGATTTCATGTCTGTTGCTCACCAACTTCCTGTTTAAGAAAAAAAACCCAGCCATTTCTAAAGAATTTCGGTCAGAATTCCATGCTATTAAATGGCAGGCTTGGCAGGTGGGGAAAATATTTTGCAACAACATTCTCACCAACTACTAATCACATTATCTGGTTAGCAACTTCATAACAGGGTACCATAGCATTGGATTGGATTTACTACGTTAAGTAGCTCTGTATGGTCACCAAAGTAAGGTTTACCAGCTTTAATTTGTCATCATTTTTCAGCTGTCTGTGTTTTTTTTCATGGTTAGAAAAATTTCTTCAAGGCTAGTCAAAATTATGATAGGACTTATAAATAAGAAGTTGAATTTAAAAAAAATATATATAAAATAAGATTTAGAGAAGGTGTGAATATTCTATTCTACTTAGTGAATTGTAAAGAATCAAAGTAACCATCTTTAGACTTTTTCATTATATTCATTTTTTTCCATTTCAACATTTTATCATATTATTTTGTGCCATAAAATATCAATAAATATTATTAATTCAACATGTATTAAACTGTATAAAGGTTTTTAACAGTATTGAGTTTGAGTCATTTGTTGTAGTTTAGAAGCACACATAGTTTGGATTCGCTTTCTTTTATTTTATTTTTTTTACATCATTTATAATGTTTTAAAAGTTCTCATATATGATCTTATAAATAAATTGAAAACCCAAACCAAGCTGGTGGCTGTTTTCCATAGCGGATTGTTTAAATTGCCATAAATAAATGTAGGTTTTGTTGCATTTTCTTATTCCACATTTCATAATCTTCTAAAGAAATTAATATAGTAGTTAAATTATAATGAAGCAAAAACAGGGATAGCCATTTATGTAAGAGAATATAAACAGTTTATTTTGTCAAGGATGTCAGATGAAAGAAACACTTTCCTATGTGATTGTATAATTGTAGAACTTAAAAAGTTGAATAGATCATATTTGGGTTTATATTCATGTAGTTAAAATGTTCAAGTTGAAATAAAAGGGAACAGCCCTTGTACAGTTTGGCAACATAAAGTTCTATGTTGTAAGGTAAAATCTGATGGTTTTTCTACACAAAAAAAAAATGCCAAAAGTAAAACAAAAGTATTGTTTTTACAGTCATTTTTGGTCACCAAATGACATTGATTTTTGTACATGTACATGTAATTATGCAATTTGTATGTAATGGATACAAACCACTCCATCCTATTGAAATTAATTTATTTTATGTCGATGAATTGTACTATAAAATTTTGATGTATATAATTTATGAATAATTATTATTATTTTATACTTTATTGAAATTCGTAATGTACTAAATAATGGAATGTAGAATTAGTTATTATTACATAGATGCATATGAAATACTGATTTTTCCCAGTGAAATAAAATCTGGTAAATTCACAGTGTGAAATAACAAAAATATTTTCACTCTTGCGTCCTTTCCAGTCAAACTCAATTACATTGTATAATGTCGTGAATTGTATTGTATTGTCGGCATGACTCCTGCGGTCTAAATTCATACGCAACTCAAATAAATTTATTAAAAAGTATTAAATAGCGGCATTTTATCTATGTAATAAATACAATAATCAATTAGGTCTCATGAATAACCAAAATATGATCTTTCGTTCGGGAAGGCACTGAGATTTAACTGGTGCACGGAACTTGTTCCGCGCATGCGTTCACCGACTCGTGATCATATTTGGTTATTCACTCGACCCAATTAATTATCCTATAATTAAGAATGTTAAGAACTTTAAATGAGTGACAATTTATAAAATATAAAGCACAGTAAATGTAAATATTTTCACCTGAGAGTTATTTTTCACAATTAAATTAGGCACAGGATACGTTTACGGCAAATTTGGACAAAACTGTAACAATAAGAAATTCTTATTGTTACGGCACTTATAATTACGGCAAATCGATCTTGTGATGATGTGAAATAAAGAGTGACATGACATTTCTAAATTCATATAATACAAGCAGGCGAAAAATTTTAATAATCTAAAAAACTAGTGGCACATGCGACACAACCAATATGTGAATTTCGGGTTTTATTTTATTCCGGATGAAACCATTCAAGGCATCTATCTCAGATTACAGATGCCACAGTATGGACATGCGTGCAACAAACTGTGCAGTGGTTCAATTCTGCATTTTTTTCCTTAGATCAATACGCATCTTGAGTTCCTTCCATCCTAACTGCTTTACTTGACTTATGTAAATGTTTTTGTCAAAGATTTTTTCAGTTTGAGTTATGTTTTCGGTAATGATTCTATAGCCATCAATAAAACAAGCAATACTTCTACATTTGTTTTAAGTATCATATTTAGAACTAAATGTTAAAAATTGCGGAAGAAGTTAATTATAAAATATCTTATATTTGGTAAATCTCTAACGCGAGATTAGCCGTAATAATAAGAAAATTATTATTGTTACGGTCGTAAATGATTCGGTCTCTGTCCCGTCATCCGTTCCCGGTTTTCGTCTCTGCCGTAACAATAAGAATTACTCATTGTTACGGTTTTGCCGTAATCGTATCCTGTGCCATTATATTATCTGCTTAATTATCCCCATGTGAATAAACCATTCTTTAGGTAAAGAAAAGAAACGCAGATCTAAACATTATCAGAAGAAACACATATTTATCTCCTAAACCAAAGGTTCTTACTTAACAAAGACATGAAAAAAACACCCCAAGAAATCTTTTTTCGCTTACAATATATGTATATTAATCTGGCTTATAAAACCTTCTCTGGCTTACTCATTCATCACCCCTGGGACATTAAACATGAAATACCTCGTTTTTGATAGTTTTGTATGGAGCCTTCTGATTGGTTGCATAACGTTTTACTAATACAATTTAAACATGTTTCTATATGTAATTTTATGAAGTTCAAGATCAGATCCTGAATGCAAAACAAACAAAATCATACCAAATGTCTCAGGGGTGATGAATGAGTATGAGTGAAGAACCAGTGAGTTTCCGAGGATGAAAACCTTGTTACTTTGGCCAACCTAAACAAGTCAAGTAGTAAAAGAAAAAAAAGAACAGCTAACTTAAATAGTTTCTTCTTTAATATTTGAACAGTTTTAGAAAATGATTTGTTTAAAAGGAAAACAAAATAATACTGGAATAAATTTGAGCATTTTGAATTCTTTGATTCTTTTATTTATAGAGAATCAGGGTATCTCCATATAAACAAATTTCATGTTTATTGGAAATCTAATTCCAACCTTTATTAATTTTTGTTTTGTCAATTCTGTTATTTAGTATATTAACATTACTTTATTGTTTTATTACTGGCTTACACAAGTCAATGATGATAAAATATTACTTTATTTAAATGAATAAGGTTTTTTATATGTTACCATGTTACTTAAATTTAGAATTTTAATTCACACTGAAGAAATTTTCAGATTTATGTTTATGTGGAATAAATAGTATCCAGTAAACAAACTTCTATTCCGTTATTTTATTTTCCAAAAGAAGATAGACAGTACAAAACTTTAATATGGTCCAAAACCTGCATGACGATAAGTCTAATTAAAATCTACTTATTGTCAATTTATTATTATACCCCTACTTCAAAGAAAGGGAGGTATACTGGTTTATCTCTGTCTGTCAGTCTGTCTGCAAAATATTTTTCACAACAGTTTTCTCAGTTAAAACTTGGTATATGGCTTCCATATGAGTTCCTTTATCGCAAGCATCGAAATTACGGACATAGTTAATTTTGTGGGTAGCGGGGGTATACTGAGTGAGCAGTAGTGCCGAGAATCCTTGCTTATATTACATTCAGGGTTCCTACTCTTCCTGGATTCTTGAAAAAGTCATGGTATTTATGAATTCAAATAAGAGACATCATGGTAATCATGAAACTTCTGACCGAAGAAATGTATGGCAAAAAACAAGACATGTCAGATTTATATTATAACCACTTTTTGGTCATTTAACAGATTTTTGCATCTACAAAAATGTACACTTTAGAGATCAAAATCTACATATAACTGTAAAGAATGCTTCGGATGCTGGCTGTGACCTATATTTTCCCCATGAATTGATGACCACTTACAGAAGAATGGTTAAAGTCCATTCCCACTTACCAACAAGTGCCATAGCAGTCATATTGTTATGATTGATACACCTATAAATGTAATGATTCTTAGCACAATTCATGCATCGAATGCTGACTGTGACCTATATTTTCTGCATGAATGACTACTTAAAGAAGAATGGTTAAAGTCCATGCCCTTATTACTGACAATTGCCACAGCATTGCCAAAAGGTAAAAAAAATGTAATTAAAGTGTATGAAAAGCCTCACCTATGAAAGAAGATGGGCATATTTTTTACCTGCGTCGCCGAAGGCGAAAGCAGGTCTAGTAGTCGGGTCACTCCGTCCGTCCGTCCGTCCGTCTGTCCATCCGTCCCGCTATGGGGTGCCTGTCTTGTGTAATCTGAATCTCAAAAACCAAACACTAGATCTTTCTGAAATTTTACACAGTGATTACAGATATATTGAAGATGTTCACCTCCCCTTTTGGGATCATTTTATAATTTCGTTTAGAAATTAGGGGCCCAAAAGGGGCCATAAAAGTGACTTTTAAATTTTTTTCCACAATAACTTTTGTTTTGGTTGACCAAATGCTATGAAACTTTACAGTTGTGTTACTTACCACTAAAGGAAGATTTGGGGTGATTTTGGGTGTCCCCTCTTTTTTCGTTTAGAAATTAGGGGCCCTAAAGGGACAAAAAAAGTGACATTTTTTATTTGTTTCCGCAATAACTTTTGTTCTGGTTGACCAAATGCTAAGAAACTTTACAGTAATGTTACTAACCATAAAAGGAAGGGTTGGGGTGATTATGGGTGTCCCCTCTTTTTTTATTTAGAAATTAGAGGCCCAAAGGGGGCCAAAAAAGCGACTTTTTAAATTTTTTCCACAATAACTTTTGTTCTGGTTGACCAAATGCTATGATACTTTACAGTAATGTTATTTACCTTAAAAGGAAGGGTTGGGCTGATTTTGGGTGTCCCCTCTTTTTTTGTTTAGAAACTAAGGGCCCTAAAGGGGCCAAAAAAGCAACTTTTTTATTTGTTTCCACAATAACTTGTTTTGGTTGACCAAATGCTATGAAACTTTACAGTAGTGTTACTCACCATAAATTTAAGGGTGGGGATGATTTTGGGTGTCCCCTCTCTTTTTTTAGGAACAAGGGGCCCAAAAGGGTAAAAAACGAAACTATTTTTTTGTGTCTATTTTTACAATATTGGGTGGCATGCATGTGACAAATATGCTTTGTAAGTCCACCATAGGATGCAAGTGTCAAAATATTTTGACTGTCCATATTGGGCCTAGAACGTACAGGGTTCAACGTTTTGCCGTACGACGCAGGGCCAGACATCGATTTGTCTTGTTTGTCCTTAAACAGATTTACCCTCAGGTAATACATGTGTAGGTATACGTAAATATTTGATAGATATAAAGGCGGGGCACTGTGTCTGACATATTTTCTTGTTTATAGTCATATGTTGTGAATGCAGATAATGCCACCTTTGTTGAAACAAGCAACAGGCAAAGGCCTATATTAAGCCAGCAAGCTGTTTTTTAGCTCACCTGGACAGAAGGTCCATGTGAACTATTGCCATCACTTGGCGTCCGTCGTCGTCGTCTGTCGTCGTCGTCGTCATCGTCAACTGTTAACAATTTTTCAAAAATCTCCTCTAAAACTACTGAACAGAATTCAATGAAACTTGGTATGATTGATCCTTAAGGTGTCCTGCATAAATGTTGTGTTTTGATTTTTGATTCGTCAAAAAACATGGCTGCCCTGGCTAAAAATAGAACAGGGGGTCAGACATAAGTATGAGAGATAGATGAAATATGATGCCACGCTGCTGCTTCAGGACCAAAAGTTCTACAAAAGTTCCCATTTGGTTGAAGTTGTCAGATGACCCCTTATAGGGGTTATGGCCCCTTAAAGGTGAAAAATAGCATTTTTTTCATGTCTTTGTCCTATAGTATGAAAACTATTGCAGATAGAGAAAAGCTGTTGCTTGCCTAAATGTTCAGCTCATTAAGCTCTACAAAAGTCTTCATAGGGTCCAAGTTGTCAGATAACCCCTTATAAGGGTTACAGCCCCTTAAAGGCGAAAAATAGTGTTTTTGGCCTATAGAATGAAAACTATTGCAGACAGAGAAAAGTTGTTGCTTGCTTAAATGTTCAGCTCATACAGCTCTACAAAAGCATTCATAGAGTCAAAGTTGTCAGATGACCCCCTATAGGCGTAACAACCCTTAAAATAACATATTGCATGTTTTGACCTACAGTATGAAAACTATTTCTGAAATAGAAAAGCTGTTGCTTGCTTAAATGTTAAGCTCATTTAGCTCTACAAATGTAAGATGACCCTTTATAGGGGTTATGGCCCCTCAAAGGTGAAAAATAGTGTTTTTGGCCTATAGAGTGAAAACTTTTGTAGATAAAGAAAAGCTGTTGCTTGCTTAAACATTCAGTTCATTAAGCTCTACAAAAGTCTTCATATGCTTGAAGTTGGCAGATGATCCCCTAAAGGGTTTATGGCCCTTCAAAGGCGAAAAATGTTGTTTTTTTTGGCTTATAGAATGAAAACTATTGCAGATAGAAAAAAACCCTTTCTTGCTTAAACATTCAGCTCATTTAGCTATACAAAAGACTCCATAGATTTGACATCAAGACCAGGTGAGCGATTCAGGCTCCTGGGAGCCTCTTGTCATTACAATTTTTTTAAAAAGGTGTTTATGTCTCTCCTACAAGGAAAAGTCGTGGAAAGTGAGACATAGGCAAAATGTGGCAACAACAGTGTAAACTTTTTAATGACTTTTGGAAAATGAATTACTTGAAAAGTATAATACCTAGGCATCTGTTATTTGGTATACAGACACTCGAGGTTATGGTCTAAGCAAATGTCACCTTGTCATCTACATGTAATATGATCTTTTCTTGACCCCATAAACTAGGTGGGTTCTTTTTTTTCTTTTTTTTTGGGGTGGGGGGGTGGGGGTGGGAGTTGGGAGTAAACTTCTTTGTAATACTTTAGTGGAAAATGAATCACTTGAAAAGCATCTGCTATCATTGGTAGACACTTGAGTATATGTTCATCATGTCATCATGCCATTTGACACTGACCCAATTTACTAGCCTCAATGACTTGATGAACTTTTTTTGGTGGTGTTAACTTATGCAAGACTTTTGTGGAAAATTTATTTCTTGAAAAGTTTAATACCTATGAATCTGCTGTTCTATGAGTCTGTGACCTTGACCCCATGTTTTCACTATCTTGGTTGTTATTTGTGTTGTTTTTTATTTCAGGCCAGAACGGTTTTTCAACACTTTATGTATGCCAGTGGGTTAAAATTTTGGATAGTATAAAACAGCAATATTTTGAAACAATATGTTTAGAAATGACAAGAAAAGACAAAAAAATTCATTTTTATCGAAATTTTATTTTTTGAGGAGTATTAGAGAGAAAAAAGGGGGGTCATATATAAAATCCATGCTCCAAGGGATTGAAAACAATAACAAACACAACGAAGAACAAGACCAATTGATGTCTGGCTCTGCGTCTCACGGCAAAATGTTGATCCCTGTACGTTCTGGGCCCAGTATGGACAATAAAAAGTTTTTGACACCTGCATCCTATGGTGGACTGCATATTTGACACATACAACCCAATATAGACTAACAATTAATATTCAGAAATAAAAATATTTAAGATTCCTTATGTCTTACAGGATTTGGAAAAAAAAACAATCAGACAAAATTTCAATCTCCCTTTGCTAAACAGAAAAGGTGTTGTCAAGATGAAATTTATTTTCCATTTTGTATCCAATATATGACAAAAATTAGCTTGCATTTTTTTTTCAAAATCGGACCATAAACCTGAGACAATAGATATGATTTTCTCAGCATAAACCAAAAACAAAATCATTTTTGCCCCTTAATTTCTAACAAAAACGAGGGGACACCCAAAATTAATCTGATTTATTCTCCTATGGCCAGTATCATTACTATAAAGTTTCATAGTATTTGGTCAACCAAAACAAATGTTATTGTGGAAACAAAGAAAAGGGTCGCTTTTGGCCCCTTTTGGATCCCTTCTAAACAGAATTATAAAATGATCCAAAAAGGGAGGTGCACAGCTTCAATATACTAGTACCTGTAATCTCTGTGTAAAATTTCAGAAAGATCTAGTGTTTGGTTTTTGAGATTCAGAAGACAGTCACCTTGCTAGCGCGACAGGGTGGAGTATCCTGACTCTAGAAACAAGTGCCTGTGCTCCAAGAGCTGCATGCTTTCGCTTTCGGCGACGCAGGTAAAACCCGTTGCATGCCTAAATGTTTAGCTAAGGAAGCCGTATGAAATTCTCCATTTGGCTGAATTTGTAAGAAAACTCTCAGTTGACAGATTCAGACTTCTAAGGGCTACTTTTTTTCTTAATAATTCACTCATATTGATCAAAACGTTAAAGAAACCGTTATTGCTTTTTAGGAGACTTGTCCATCTTTATATTTCTAACATTTGGTTTTTAGCTCACCTGATCCGAAGGGTCAGGTGAGCTATTGTCATCACTTGGCGTCCGTCGTCCGTCCGTCCGTCGTCCGTCCGTAAACTTTTTCAAAGGTTAACTCCTCTGACACCTTAAGTCAAATTGCAACCAAACTTGGTATGGTTGTTTATTAGCATTCGGTGCTATGAACTGATGTGGGGATTTTTGATTCGTCATAAAACATGGCCGCCATGGCTAAAAATAGAACATAGGGGTAAAATGCAGTTTTGTGCAAATAACTCAAAAACGGCTACAGATATCAAAATTCTGGCTGAGTAAAAGTGATCAGCACCTCAAGATCTACCTACCCTGAAATTTTGAAGAAAATCCAACAACCCATATAGGAGGTATAGCCCTTTTTAGCTCACCTGACCAGAAGGGTCATGTGAGCTATTGTCATCGTCCGTCGTCCGTCGTCCGTAAACTTTTTAAAACGTTAACTCATCTGACACCATAAGTCCAATTGCAACCAAACTTAATATGGTTGTTCATTAGCATTCGGTGCTTAGAACTGATGTGGGGATTTTTGATTCGTCGTAAAACATGGCCGCCAAGGCTAAAAATAGAACATAGGGGTAAAATGCAGTTTTTTGCAAATAACTCAAAAACGGCTACAGATATCAAAATTTTGGCATGGTTAAAAGTGATCAGCACCTCAAGATCTACCTACCCTGAAATTTTGAAGAAAATCCAACGACCCATGTAGGAGTTATTGCCCTTTTTGTGGATTTTTTGCAAATTTTGCACCTGTTTAGCTCAATATCTTGAAAACTATACTAGATATTTGAGAAATTTAAATTGCATATTGTTATATGTGTCTTTCTGGCACATATTCCATATTCTTTCGTTTTAATATTATTTCAGAGTTTGGCTTTAGTGCCGTGTGGAGGTCGTAGAAAGCTTCCCCGTGCTTCAGTTGTATGCTCTTATATATTTTCGAGTACTGGAATATGTGTTGGAAAGACACAGTTTTCATATTTCCTAAATTTGACAACGTTTGGTTATTTCTTTAAAATTTGTTAAATTTATCTGTTTGGTCATTGTTGTAATATTTTTTGGCTTCTGGTTTTGTTTAATCAGATCTAATATTCTACCGGTTTTCCAAGTTTTCTACTCCTAGCGTGTCTGATGAAGGTTAATCCAAAAAAGCGCTTCACACGCAGTGAAATGTTGCTGTTGTAAATTTATCAAAATCATTTCAATATGTGGATCGTGTCTTTCTGGCACATATTCCATATTCTTTCGTTTTAATAAAAACACATAGCGATCTACAAAATATGTAACAGGGTCAACGTTGTAGGATCTTTCCTTTTAGGAGTTATTGCCCTTAGAACGTCAAAATTTAGCATTTTAACAGCATTTCCTCATTATATTGAAAACGTTAACTCCTCTGACACTTTAAATCCAAATGGAACAAAACTTGGTATAGTTGTTTATTAGCATTAGGTGTATAGAACTGTTGTGGGGATTTTTGATTGGTCGTAAAACATGGCCGCTGTGGCTAAAAATAGAACATAGAGGTAAATGGCAGTTTTTTGCAAATAACTCTAAAACGGTGACAGATTTCAAAATTTTGATTGGAACAAAAGTGATCAGCACCTCAAGATCTACCAGCTCTGAAATTTTGAAGAAAATCCAACAACCCATGAAGGAGTTATTGCCCTTTTTGTGGATTTTTTGCAAATTTTGCACCTGTTTAGCTCAATATCTTGAAAACTATACTAGATATTTGAGAAATTTAAATTGCATATTGTTAAGCACATAGAGATCTACAAAATATGTAACAGGGTCAACGTTGTAGGACCTTTCCTTTTAGGAGTTATTGCCCTTAGAACGTCAAAATTTAGCATTTTAACAGCATTTCCTCATTACATTAAAAACGTTAACTCCTCTGACACTTTAAAACCAAATGGAACAAAACTTGGTATAGTTGTTTATTAGCATTAGGTGTATAGAACTGTTGTGGGGATTTTTGATTGGTCGTAAAACATGGCCGCTGTGGCTAAAAATAGAACATAGGGGTAAATGGCAGTTTTTTGCAAATAACTCTAAAACGGTGACAGATTTCAAAATTTTGATTGGGAACAAAAGTGATCAGCAACTCAAGATCTACCAGCTCTGAAATTTTGAGGAAAATCCAACAACCCATGTAGCAGTTATTGCCCTTTTTGTGGATTTTTTGCAAATTTTGCACCTGTTTAGCTCAATATCTTGAAAACTATACAAGATATTTGAGAAATTTAAATTGCATATTGTTAAGCGCATCAAGATCTACAACATTTGTACAGGGTCAACGTTGTAGGACCTTTCCTTTGAGGAGTTATTGCCCTTGATCGTCAAAATTGAGCATTTTAACTGCATTTCCTTATATTGAAAATGTTAACTCCTCTGACACTTTAAGTCCAAATGGAACCAAACTTGGTATTATTGTTTATTATTATTAGGTGTATAGAACTGTTGTGGGGATTTTTGATTGGTTGTAAAACATGGCCGCTGTGGCTAAAAATAGAACATTAGGTTAAACTGCTTTTTTTTTGCAAATAACTCAAAAAGGGTGACAGATTTTTAGATTTTGATTGAGAACAAGAGTGATCAGCACCTTTAGATCCACCATATTGTCAGATGACCCCCTTATTAATCTTATGACCCTTTCAACGTTAAATAGATTTTGCCTTATAACCTTTACTTCAGGCACATGTGTCAGGTGAGCGATTCAGCCTCCTGGGAGCCTCTTGTTTGTGGATTTTTTGCAAATTTTGCACCTGTTTAGCTCAATATCTTGAAAACTATACAAGATATTTGAGAAATTTAAATTGCATATTGTTAAGCTCTATACAAAATATGCATCAGGGTCAAAGTTGTAGGACCTTTCCTTTTAGGAGTTATTGCCCTTAGAACGTCAAAATTTAGAATTTTAACAGCATTTCCTCATTACATTGAAAACGTTTACTCCTCTAACACTTTAAGTCTAATTGAATCCAAACTTAGTAAACTTGTTTATTAGCATTAAGTGTATAGAACTGATGTGGGGATTTTTGATTGGTGGTAAAACATGGCCGCTGTGGCTAAAAATAGAACATATGGGTAAATGGCAGTTTTTTGCAAATAACTCAAAAACGGTGACAGATTTTAAAATTCTGATTGGAAACAAAAGTAATCAGCACCTCAAGATCTACCAGCTCTGAAATTTTGAAGAAAATCTACAACCCATGTAGGAGTTATTGCCCTTTTTATAGATTTTTTGCAAATTTTGCACCTGTTAAGCTCAATATCTTGAAAACTATACAAGATATTTGAGAAATTCAAATTGCATATTGTTAATTAGCACATCAAGATCTACGAAATATGTAATAGGGTCAACGTTGTAGGACCTTTCATTTAAGGAGTTATTGCCCTTAAGACATTTAAAAAGCATTTCCTTATTACATTGAAAACGTTAACTCCTCTGACACTTTAAGTCCAATTGGAACCCAACTTGTTATTGTTGTTTATTAGTCCCCTACCGGCGAAAGCCGAAGGGGACTATAGGTTTGCGCTCTGTCCGTCTGTCCGTCTGTCCGTCTGTCACGCCTCAGTTTTCCGCACTTTTTTTTCTAAACGCTTATAGATAATGAACTGATTTTTGGTATGTGAGTTTACCTTGATGAGTTACAGATCAAGTTTAAGTTTCATGCCGGTCCTTAAATTTTTATGGGAGTTATGGCCCTTTGAACTTTGAAAATTCACTAAAATTTCAGTTTTCCGCATTTTTTTCTAAACGCTTATAGATAATGAACTGATTTTTTGTCTTTGAGATTACCTTGATGAGTTACAGATCAAGTTTGATTTTCGTGCCGGTTCACAATTTTTTATGGGAGTTATGGCCCTTTGAACTTTGAAAATTCACTAAAATTTCAGTTTTCCGCACTTTTTTTCTAAACGCTTATAGATAATGAACTGATTTTTGGTATGTGAGTTAACCTTGATGAGTTACAGATCAAGTTTGAGTTTCGTGCCGATCCACAAATTCTTATGGGAGTTATGGCCCTTTGAACTTTGAAAATTCACTAAAATATCAGTTTTCCACATTTTTTTTCTAAACGCTTATAGATAATGAACTGATTTTTTGTCTTTGAGATTACCTTGATGAGTTACAGATCAAGTTTGAGTTTCGTGCCGGTCCACAAATTTTTATGGGAGTTATGGCCCTTTGAAGTTTGAAAATCTATTGCAATTTTCTTTTCTAAACTTTTTTATTGTTCCTTGTAGATAATAAACTGATCAAGTTTAGGTATTCATTTGTTTGACAAATTGTTATCAGTGACTGAAATATGAGGCCGATAGGGGACTAAGTATTGTTTTGCAATACTCTCAGAATGCTTGTTAATATTAGGTGTATAGAACTGATGTGGGGATTTTTGATTGGTTGTAAAACATGGCCGTTGTGGCTAAAAATAGAAAATTAAATTAAACTGCATTTTTTGCTAATAACTCAATAAGGGTGACATATTTTTAGATTTTGATTGAGAACAAAAGTGATCAGCACCTTAAGATGCACCATATTGTCAGATGACCCCCTTATTAATCTTATGACTCTTTCAACGTTAAATAGATTTTGTCTAATAACCTTTACTTCAGGCACATATGTCAGGTGAGCGATTCAGGCTCCTGGGAGTCTATTGTTAAAATTATTGATGAAAATATGCAAACATGAATTATGATCAATTATGCAAAAAGGTCGATGCTGTAAAAAAGAACCAGCGTAAGATGAACGACTCCTAGAGCTGCTTTGGTATTTAGCGACGCAAACAAGCATAGGGCCTGACTAGAAATAAATAAGAATAGAATTTGGTCCAAAGAAATTAAGATGTCGGGTATGATGCCTTTAGAATCTTTCGCATTTATAGTTTATATCGTGACCCTGAAACCATTCAATTTTCATTAGATTGTACAAAAAATGCTGCATGATTTAAAAATGTTTCAAATTAGTCACTAGTATTCATCTGATGGTGATACTAATAGTATATTATTTTATAACCTGGTTATAAACTGAAAGAAAAAAAACCTTTTTCATTCAATTACCCGACATTCATGCATACGGGTATCATAGTACTGTTACGTTTTTAGGTGTTTGTTGTATAAAATAATGGTCTAGTAGACATGGCGTATTCATGTAGGCTTAATTCTTTACTTGCTAACTAACTTGATATAAAATAAAATTTTAATTTTGACTGTGCAGCTTGCATTAAACGATTATTAAAATTGTGACGTAAAATCGTTCAAAATTATGACGTTCGACATCGTTGAGTACGTCGTGAGTGGTAACGCGTGGACCTCATGCTCAGTTTGTACAGTCGAATGGAAAAGCTTTCAAAATTGGACTTTAAGACAAAGTCGGCATGTAGCTGTGGATGCGCTACCATTAAAGAAGAAACGGAGGAAGAGGCGTTCGAAAAATATTGCATCATCTCAAATGGAAAACGCTATAAAAAGGATTCGCGTAATTGGCTACATAAAACGACAGACCGGATCAATGGAAAACGGTCGAAATCTGAAAATCCTCCACTTGAAACATCTAATAAAACAACCGGAAGCGATTCCTGCAATGGGAAAAATAATAACAAAGTTTCGTTCTTCACAACTTTTCGTGAGTCCGAATTACAGAATGTTCCTGTCACAAAACCAATAAAAAGCTGCATAAGAAACATAGAAGAGAATGCAAACGGTCCAGAAATGTTCAGGCGCAAAAACAAGAGAAGGCTAAAATCGCCATCATTAGGAAAGTCTCCACCCTGTGTGCGTTTTGATGATTCTGTGGAAGCCAAACTGAAAAACTTCATAAAAATAAGCAAGTCTTTCAAACCAATACAACCAGATTTTTCAGCGTCAGACAGATTTAGTGATTCTAGTGAATATGATTGTGGTACTAATACATTTCCCAATCTTTTTGATGTAAGTAAAATTAATTAATACCAAGGTTATACTTTGTTTGCCAAAAGGGGTTCACTCAATCTATTCGGAAAGTGCAAGTGAACGAACAAGCTCGGACAAATGGGTGGTAAAACAACAAGCGAACAGTTACGGTATAAGTGGAATAAATGTACATGGCACAACATTAATGACAACATTAATGGAACAGCGGCATTTACCCCCCCCCCCCCCCCCCAAAAAAAAAAAAAAAAAAACCACAGCAATAACCACATTCTCTGAAAGTTTGTTAACTGAAGATTTCTGGCGGATTAGTTAGAACGAGTTCCAAATTCTTGGGAAACTTCCTTCCATGTTATAACCTTTTATACAGTATATTAACCCGTGCATCTAAAATTTCGTAGTAATGTGGTCATCTGTATCATGCTTCGTGATGTTTTCGTGGGAAATTTAGAGAAATGTTGTCATGTTAGTTGTGTCTATATATATGTCGTGTACAAGTTGCAACTTTGTACATGTTCCAACATGTACAAATAAATTGTACAAGTTAAAAAAAATATTGAATTCCCTCTACATTATCAGACACCACTTATTTTTTGTAGTCGCAAATGAGACTGTCCTCGACTATATAAGATCAAGTGTATCATTAAGTTCACAATCAAGTCTATAAAATACAAGAAGTTTTAAGAGCTTTCATTGCAAAATGATGGCAATATAAGTTCCCAGACTTTGATGTCTTGATTTCAGCAGCTTCACTTTATATAGCGTTGAACGGGCGTAAAACACCAACTCACTCACTTAAAAGCTTTTGTTTGACACTTCAATAATGGAATATATGAAAAAAATGGTTAAACATTTCTTAAAATTGACATACAGAATTTCAACAAAAAGTTTAAAATATCATATGTCTTTTTCTGGGATTACATGTACTTGATGAAAGACAACCATGTCATATTTTGTCTCAACTTGTTAAATTTTGCTGTTCATGTTGCAACATGTACAATATTGCAACTTGTTAACAACATATACATTTAATACGGCACTTTTCTTTAGAATTGTATTGTCATGTGTGTGTGGCCATTTGCAGGATAACAGCTGGCGCCATTTTAGAACTATTTCATCTGATGACGGTTCTACCACCCCGACTCCATCTGAAAGTTCTTCATATCATTGCATACCAGTCAAAAGGTTTGAAAAGACATATTTGAATAAACAAGTAATGATAATTATTGACGGAAAAAACACAACATAACAAACAAGAATATGCCAGCCAAAAAGACATGACGCGCCACCTTGTAACAAACATTCTTCATATAAAAGTAACTAAAATCTATTGGTAAACCTGATTTGGAACACTTTTTGTCTACCTACTTTCGTAGGCGCGACATAAAAAGAATTTTGTTTTAGTCATAAAAGATCTGTATGCCGTAAATCTACACTATATCAAGTTTATGTTGCATGAGAAAATAAGAAGGAAAGTGTCCATGGGACACTTATGCCCCCGCGTAAGGTCTTAAACAGTAAGTAAGGAAGTTCGAAGGTCTGAAAGTTACTTTAAGACTTACAGATTGTCGTACTAAACCCATCCTCGGAAACCCATGGGTTCTTCTCTCGCTTACTCATTCATGAAGAGTAAGCGAGAGAAGAACCTCTGGGTATCCGAGGATGTACTAAACCACCCTGATTAATTTCAAATCATTCTTAAATAAAGTTTCTGAGAAAATCTTTGAAGTAAATTTCATGTCATTATTGTACCAGTGTCTAAGCAAAACAGGCCGATAAAGAAGAAGTCCGACAGGTCTGAAAATCGCTTGAACGAACAGTTTGTCGTCCTGAATCATCTCGTCAAATTTAAAATCATTCTCATCTACTGTTTCTGAGAAAAGATTGACGGAAATTTACACTTCAAATTTATATCAGTCCAACTCAAACAGGAAGTAGAAGTCCGACAGGTTTGAAAGTCGTTTAGGACATGCAGCTTGTTATGTTGAACCCCCATTCCTCCCATTTTTGGTTAACACAGATCAATGCGCGGGCCGACTATTCCGTTTCTTTTATATGGACAGTCCCCACCTCGGCATTGATAGGAAACAGAAACAAGACGGTTAGTGTCTGTGATGGTATCTGAGAATAGTTTGACGTTAATTTTTATATCGGCCTAGTCCACTCCAATCAGGAAGTAGAAGTCCAACATATCTTAAAATCGCTTACATCGTACTGTTTGTCATACTGAACCATTCTTCCAAATTTCAAATAATTTTCATGTACGGTTGACGGAAATTTTCTTGTCAATTTTCATATGGCCCAGTTCTTAACAGGAACTTGAAATCCTACAAGGTCTAAAGGTTGCTTTTAAGACGTACAAATCGTCATGATACTGAACCATCCTGACTTATTTCAAATTAAACTCATGTACGTTTTTAGAACAACTTGACGGAAAGTCGTACTAACGGACATGAGTATTTAACTTAACGCGACAGGTCGTTGCTGAGGCTGAAAAGACCGACATTATGTAAGCAAGCAAAGATAAAACAAAATATTCAGAAAACACGCTCTCCTGCTCACTTTATGTTTTTGTTCTAGTGTGCAAAGTCATTTGTGAGTGTGTGTGTCTTTGATTTCTCTCTTTAGTTTTACACACTGTAATAGATTAACCCGAGTGTGACGGACGGACAGATTAAAACATATTTTCCCTATAATAGTCCATCTTTCTTATCTTATTTCAGATCAAAGAAGCAAGAAGTGGTGATTGAATATAGCAACAGTAGCCGTCTGTCGTGGGATTCCACGCCGAGTGATCGTGGGTCGGACACGGATGTCCACGTTACACCGTGTGGGTCACCATTAGGGTCGTTTTCAATGGATGATCGCATACTTTGCAGTGAAAATTTACACAAGTTTGAATGGGACAAGAAATACGGAAATAGTAATTAATTGTGAAGGAGCAAAGCATATCATTTTTTACAACTGAAAAGTAAAAATCAAGAGTAGCATTTGTTAGCATTAAGTCAAGACTTTAAATGCATATAGGCCCATTACCAGCAAATATATTGGCGCATACATTAATAAACCTTCAAAAGCCCTTATATAATGATTAACCAAGACATTTCTATGAATATAACTTGTTAAACTGACTATTTCTGTGTGTTATTTTACTGATGTTTAAAAAGTTTTTGACTTCACGATTTCGCCTTGATTGATGATTGAGTTATCTAAAATTTTTATTGAAAACATAAAATATGAGAAAAGCTCTAGATTTATTGATAAATGCTTAATAACTGCACCTTTGTGTTGTGATTGGTCAATTATTTAATATATTTTTGTATAAATTTGAAATTTTATATATTTTCTAATAATTCAACTTTGTAAAATGAAAGATGTTCAAACTTCTTGATTGAAACTGTTTTTATGTCTTGTTTAAATATTTATAACAATATTTACTTAAATTACGGAAATTAACTTTTTGTTTTTGTGAAGTAATGTTTGTGCTATACAGTAATCTTAAACCTATCTGTCCATCAATTCAAATTTGAATTCCAGGCCTAAGTTTTGAACTCCTTGATAGTATAGGTAACATTGAAGTTTATGAGGTACTTTGTAAGGAAGTGAAGGTCAAGGTTGCTAGTTTTTCAAAACTTAAAAATGTTAGGCTTTAACTTGATTGATGGATCAGGCAGTTTGATTGCCTTCAGATTTAATAAGTCTTCAAGTTAAGGAAGACACCAATCTCATTAAAATAAGATCTCCTAAACTATACTACGTTCCGTTGGACGGAACGTAGTATAGTTTAGGAGATCTTATTTTAATGAGATTGGGAAGACACTATTTGATATGAGGGTCAATTAAAAGTCAAGGTCACATATACTTTAATAACTAACCAGAGGGTTACAGCTGACATGTCCTTTAATTGTACTTATAATCTTCAACATAATGAACACTTGTAGAACTTTTTAAGCTGAACATTAAAGCAAGCAGTGCTTTTTCTATTTTCTATTGTTTTCATTATATCAGCCAAAAAATACATTTTGGACCTTTTAAGAGTAATAACCTCTAATAGGGATAATCTGACAACTACAACCCAATGGACACTTTTGTAGAGCTTATTGAGCTGGACATTCAAGCAATCAACAGCTTCTCTCTATCTACAATAGTTTTCATTCTTCAAGGCAACAAGAGGCTCCCAGGAGCCAAATCTCTCACCCAACTTCAATGAATGATAGAATGAAAATATTTTGGAGCAATTCTGAGGCAAAATCTTTTTATAAAGGATCATCATACAACTTCCACCTATGAACACTTTTGTGGAGCATAAAAACTTTTCTTCATCTTTTATAGGTTTAAAGGCACATTGTCTACGGCAAACTCATTTTTTTTACCCCCCAATATTTTAATGTCAATTCGACCTAAATGCAATAAAATTAATATTGAAAAATTTGAAACAAATTTGCCACAAATTTTGCCTTAAAAGTAGTTTTTTTTTATCAAAATAGCTCGACAATATTGATTGATATTTTATTTACCTGCATTACGTCACATTGTCGATTGACACAGATTTAGACTGAGTAGTTTTAACGCGGACACTAATCGGAATCTCGGGTTTTGTCCCCGAATACATTGATATGTTGAAAAAATACCAATATTTTTTCACGTTTACCTTTTAAATCACATCCAAAACTTAATACAGGCAATAACTGTCAGTTTTTAGCTCACCTGACCCGAAGGGTCAAGTGAGCTATTGTCATCGCCATGCGTCCGTCGTCCGTCGTCCGTCCTCCCGTTACTTTTTCAAAAATCTTCTCCTCTGAAACCAAAGTGGAATTTTTCAAAACTTGGTCCAAGTATTAATCAGGGCATGATGTTTAAAAATTGTGTTCGGCTTTATGATTTGTTAACAAACAGGGCCGCTGTTACTAAATATAGAACATAGGGTAAAATCACATTCAAAGACTTATAACTTGAAAACTAGAACAGATAGAAAAAATCTGAAGGATCTAAAGCTCTTCAGAATCAAAAGCTCTACAAAAGTCTCCATTGGGTCGAAGTTGTCAGATGACCCAAAATAGGGGTTATGACCCTTTTAAGGTCAAACATAGCGTTTTTTCATGTTTTTGCCCTATAGAATGAAAACTATTGCAGATAGAGAAAAGCTGTTGCTCGCTAAAATGCTCAGCTCATTAAGCTTTACAAAAGTCTCCATTGGGTCGAAGTTGTCAGATGATCCCTAGTAGGGGTTATGGCCCTTTTAAGGTCAAAAGTAGCGCTTTTTCATGTTTTTGCCCTATAGAATGAAAACTATTGCAGATAGAAACAAGAGGCCCCCAGGAGCCTGAATCGCTCACCTGCTCTTAATGTCAACCCTTTGAAGACTTTTGTATAGCTAAATGAGCTGAATGTTTAAGCAATAAAAAGCTTTTCTCTATCTGCAATAGTTTTCACTCCAAAGCAAAAAACACTATTTTTCACCTTTAAAGGACCATCACCCCTTAAAGGGGTCATCTGACAACTTCGACCATAAAAATACTTTTGCAGAGCTAATTAAGCTGAACATTTAAGCAAGCAACATCTTTCTCTATCTGCAAAAGTTTTCTTTCTTTAGGCCAAAAACATTATTTTTTGCCTTTAAGGGGCCGTAACCACTATAAGGGGTCATCTGGCAACTTTGACCCTATGGAAACTTTTGTAGAGCTAAATGAGCTGAACATTTAAGCAAGCAACAACTTTTATCTATCTGCAATAGCTTTCATTCCATAGGCCAAAAACACCATTTTTTGCCTTTAAGGGGCTGTAACCCCTATAAGGGGTCATCTGACAACTTTGACCTTATGGAGACTTTTGTAGAGCTAAATGAGCTGAACATTTAAGCAAAATAAAAATGACAACAAAGTTCCAGACAATAAATTTTGCTACGCCTGACGCGCGTTTCGTCTATTCAAGACTCACCAGAGGCGCTCTACCAAAAATAATGAAAATGCCAAACACTATATGAATATGAAGAGCATAGAACAATAAAACCAAAAATACCAAACTGGGGAACCAAATTATTACTAAGATAATCAACCTATGTCTGGGGTAGGAAGAACCTTAGGGTTTAGACAATTTTAAAATTTAGACGGATAATTTAAAGCTTTGATGTTTTCTCCAACTCAAAAGTGTTGGTGCCGGAGCGGGCTAACCTCGGGGAATTAAAACTCCACCAGCAGTGCTAACCTTCACGTTTGCTCGAATTAAAAAGGACAACAAAGTAACAGCTTCTCTCTATCTGCAATAGTTTTCATTCTATAGGCCAAAAACATGAAAAAATGCTATTTTTCACCTTTAAGGGGCCGTAACTCCCATAAGGGGTCATCTGACAACATCGACTCAAAGGAGACTTTTGTAGAGCTTTTGATGCTGAAGCAGTGGCATGGCATCAGATTTCATCTATCTATTATACTTTTTGATTTACAGGCCAAAAACAGTAGTCTGACCCCCCTGGTCTATTTTTAGCAACGGCGACCATGTTTTTCGATGAATAAAAAATCCCCACATCAGTTCTATGGAGGATACCCTAAAGTACCACCAGACCAAATTTGGTTTGAATCTGTGCAGCCGTTTCAGAGGAGAAGAAGTTTGAAGAAAAGTTAACGACGACGACGACGACGGAGACGACAGACGCCAAGTGATGGCAATAGCTCACATGGCCTTTGGCCAGGTGAGCTAAAAAGCTGTTGCTTGCTAAAATGTTCAGCTCATTAAGCTCTACAAAAGTCTCCATTGGGTCGAAGTTGTCAGATGACCCCTAATAGGGGTTATGGCCCTTTTAAGGTAAAAAAGAGCGTTTTTTTCATGTTTTTGCCCTATAGAACGAGAACTATTGCAGATAGAGAAAAGCTGTTGCTTGCTTAAATGTTCAGCTCATTAAGCTCTACAAAAGTCTCCATAAGGTCGAAGTTGTCAGATGACCCCTCATAGGGGTTACAGCCCCTTAAAGGCCAAAAATAGTGTTTTTGGCCTATAGAATGAAAAGTCAGATGACCACTTATAGGGGTTACAGCCCCTTAAAAGCAAAAATAGTGTTATTGGCCTATAGAATGAAGACTTTTGAAGATAGAGAAAAGCTGTTGCTTGCTTAAATGTTCAGCTAATTTAGCTCTACTAAAGTCTACATAGGGTTGACATCAAGACCAGGTGAGCGATTCAGGCTCCTGGGAGCCTCTTGTATTCATTAAGTAGCTTTAATATTCGGTTGCCGTTTTAATTTTCTTCCGAGCTAAAACTTCGAGAAACAGATTATGCACCACGTGCAAGAACTATGAAAGTTTTCAATCAAAGAAAGTATAGTGCGCATGCTTACAGCTCATCTACATCTCATGAATATGAATTTTTGTAAAGAATTACAAATATTACATATTTTTCAATTTTTGAAGTAATAAGGTACCCTAGTGGTATTTTGAACGTTTGTATCGTAAACAAAACGAATAGTCTGACCACAATTTTTTGGTTTTACAAAAAAATAATTTTTCGTAGACAATATGCCTTTAATCAGCAAGACAAAAGCAACAGCTTTTTCTGCAATAGTTTTCATTCAATAGGCTAAAACCCATAAAAACCACAATTTTTCTCATTTTAAGGGCCATAACCCCTATAAGGGGTAGTCTAACAGCTTCGACTGAAAGTGATATTTGTAGAGCTTTTCATCCTGAAGAATGAAAGTTGCATCAGATTCTCTCTATTTATTATACCTTTTGATTTATAAGCGAAAAGCTGGGGTCTGACCCCCCCTGTTCTTTTTTTAACCATGATGTTAGGTTGGCAGTCACAATATTTGCAATCTTGGTAGTGGACATTTAGATGATGTGTGTAAAGTTTCAAAGCAATTCCTTCAGTAGTGTCAGGCTTAGGTGTGCTAAAAACATGAAAAGCAGCATGAATTTTTACCTAAAAAGGGTCAATGCCCATTACACCTTGAAGACATTTTAAAATCAGCTTGGACTCAAAAGTCTATTTGATTTTAAAGTTCTTAAAACCCATCAGAATTGTTCCATGTGTTATATTTTTGGTGTTATAAGGCTTTTAAAAGACCACCAGCTAGGTGACCAGGTCCAATGTCAAGGTCATACATACTTGTAAATATTGCAGGTTTGGTTGAACTGCCAGACAGGGGTCAATATGGCTAAGGTTTTGCAGTTTTTGATATCAAGATTTTTTTACATTTCATATCTCTACACATAACCTTGTAACTAATTCACTTAGTCTGGGAAATTGACAAATGATTAAAAGTAAAGTGCACTCAAAACCCTAATCACTAACCTTATTTTACCTTACACTATATCTAAGTAGCCTTACACTTCAGATGTTGTGTAAGGAGAAATGTACAGTAGATAATACATTAATATATAACATGAAAAGAATATAAATATAAATTTATAACATGAAAAGAATGTTGAAATAAATCTAAATTATGCAACAATCAACACCATTGTCACCAACTTCTACCACTGACTACCAGGAATGTATCTCTTTATTCCAAAGTTTTACTTTACATAACAATTTTAAGACTATGATGAATTTCCATGAAGATAACCATTGCTTGCAAGAGTGCTTCAAGCTTACAAGCTATATATACACATGGTTAGGTAACAGAAGTTAAAAACATAAGAGTTTAGAAATTTTCTTTTTTTTAATAAAAATAATGATAAAAATCACAGAGTTCGCGAAACTCAAAATTTCTTTGCCGGACATAGGTCTGCCAAAATGGAATCTTTGATTGGACCTAATTTTTTTTTACTGGTCCTGTCTACTACAACTTGTAAAAAATTTCTAAAATTCTACCGGACATGGGTCCAGTAAGTATGTTAAAAATGCCGGACCTACTTAAATTTTACCAGTCAGGTCCGACAGGTCCGACACATTTCGCGAACTCTGAAATCAGACAACAAAAGTATGAAGCATTTGATAGGGTTAAAGTTTTGTGTTGCAATGACTAGAGATAAGGCTTCCACCATTTTGATAAATCCTGTTCTATCTCATCCAACAGACAGACAGACAGACAGACATGTTAAACAGGGAGATCTTCATGTGCTGATGACTATACAGGCGAGATCATGTCATGTTTGTGGTTTACTTTCATCTAGACAGTCCATAATTCTTGTCACTATAGTTGATACTTCAGCCATAGCACCAAAACCTGAAAAAAACAATTGATAAAAATTATCAATTTGAAGTTTGTATGAATTCATTAAAAAAAAATAGCAAAACTGCAGAACTTCTTGATTAAATACATGTATTTGAAATTTGTAAATGTTATGTTTTTATGTCTTATGCCTTCAGCAGTAGAATGATTTATTATTGCCACACAAGCAAAGTTTTTGGGGAATATAATATACAACATGTATATGAATCAAACTAGATATCTCTCTGGTCCTAAGTCCAGTCCTACATACATGTATCTGGTAAGCGCAACTCATCCTAATCAGCTTGATGGATTTTAATGAAACTTTACATGATGAAGGTACATTGTAAAGAAATGTGCATAAAGTTTTAACACACTGAAAATTTGTTCTGTGGAAATTAATGTGGCTTTATTTTTTTTTCAATAAAGAATTCAATATTAAGACATTATTTATTAAGAGACATTATAAAGAAATAATTATTTTATTTCCAATTATGGTCCCTCAAGGGGCAGGATCATTACAATATGAAGAGGGGTATCTTTTGTGAGCATGCTTCTTATTTGTTGTTAACTTTCAGCAGTAGAAACATATACATTGTAATTTCATTTCTCTTTGTCTTACCATCATCTCCACAAGCCAGTTTTTTCCTGATACATGGAATTTCCTTATATCCAAAGCCTTTCAGTATGTCAATCTGTCTCCCCGTCAGTGGGTGATTCCACATGTGTGTATTCATAGCAGGAGCAAAAAGCAATGGCCTACTCATATCCCAAGCTCTTACCACACATGTCTGAAATGTTACATAATTTTAATAATTTATATGCAATGTACTTAAATTGATTGTTATGATTTGTTTTTAAAAAACGTAATTGCCAAATTTAAGAAAATCAAAATCTTCAGGTTTTTTTTTAACATTTCCTATTTTGATCACAGAGAAGCTTGATTTCTTCAAATACCGGTATATTAAGCCAGCTACAACATTCAGCTGACTTTTAAGTTATCACCCTCATGTGTGAAAATATTTTCAAAATCAAAGATTCCAGTGCTAATAATATACAACAAAGCAATATTTATTTCGATCTTTTGCTCTTTATTGCACCAGAAGTCATCATGCAAAATTTGTAATTGAGGAACTTCTCTGGATTCACTATTGTTTATAGTATTTCTTTGTACCTCTGTTATGTTGGTTGATGAGAATAATATATATATACTTGCAATTCCTGGTGCTATCTGAGAACTGGTGTATTGTAATATTTACCAAAAGATTATCACAGATTCCATTGGATATTTTAGCTAAAGTGTTTGCATCAAGAGGAGCTATAACCATAAGATCAGCCCATCTTCTGAGCTCTATGTGAAGTATAGGATCACTCACTGACTTCCAGTCCTAAAAATATACAGCCTTACTAATTACAAAATAGCAGTAGGCGCTGCAAGATATGGAATAAGTGTGTATGTGTTTTGGTGTTTAACGCCCTTTATCGAAGCACCTAGGCCATGTAGGGCGGTCAGTTTTAATGGTGGAGGAAACCGGAGCTTCCGGAGGAAACCAACAACCTTGAGCAGGTAACTGACAATCCTAATCGCATACAGTTGGGGAAGTCCCTTTTTTGTAATGAGTGTATGTGATATGTATGTAAATGTATTCACGTATGTAAATGGCATTTTACAAAATCTAATGGGAAACAGCAAATTACAAAATCTCAAAATCTTTTAAATTTCAACTACAGATTAAATTTTTTGTCAATTAAAGCTTTATACATGTATGTTTGTACTTGTTGTCTTTATGTTATTTACACTTTACTCCGAAGGGAGCCTTTCTTCGATAATTTTAGCTTGGTCTTGAATCACACAAAATATCAAGACAATACGCAGGAACCACTGGTCACATTAAATGGTGTTGGTTGTTTTCAATTGTGAATGAAGAACAGCTATTTTAAATGTGCTGTTCCTTTGTTTCATTTTAATATCTATATAATGTGATTAATAATATTTTGTGTCAATCATTTATATTTCATATCCTTTCTATTTTTATCATATACACTTATTTTACATCTCATTATTATTTAATATCTTATGATTGTACATTATGCATCATGTACAAATATACTATTTTTTAGGCAAGAGATGGGCAAAATTTACAATAATATTTGATAAGAAGAAACATAATGCATTTTACATCGAAAAAAAAATGTGTGTATCTGAACTTAAGCATAATTATTCACAACAATCATTAAAGGATTAATTTTAGCCATGAAAAATACTGAACTAGATAGTATTGTAAAAGAAGGATATGATATTAATATAACTATGATCACTGACAGCAAGCTCACAAAAGGATAACCTTGAATTCCATATTATTTGAAAAAAAAAATGATAGTCCAATTATCTCCCCTGACTGATTATTGAGAGCAATGAAATCCCCACATATATAAATGATGTGCTTGTGTGAAGTTTCATGAAAATCCATCAAGCAGTTTAAAAGGATTTGCCCTTAAAAGATATGTGGACAGATCAACAGACAGAATGATTGCTATAGATGCTTTACAACCTCTTCACTTGTTGGGGGTATGATAACCAATGACATCATATTTGTAAATTTAAACTATGGATAAAACTTTTTACCGGCTACCTACCTTCCACTCATCTTCCTCTGTAAGAACTGGAATCTGTAATGACTTATGATCAAAGAAATGCAAGGCTTTCGCTGTAGCTACAACTTTGATGTCCAACTGCAAAAAAGAAAAAAAAATGTCCTTAATATAACATAAGACTTAAGGATGTTTGCTGGTCATTTTGAAAATAACAAGGTAAATTAATATATATATTAGATGATAAACCATTCATGTAGGTAAAGGTTCACAATATTTTTAGCTTTAAAAATTCATAGGTTGCCAAATTCGTTTTCGAGATGGTCATAACATTATAAAATTGCAAAAAATTTGTGATGTAACTATATACATGTAGTTGTTTGTGTTACTATGCTTATGCCATAGTTGCTAAAAACAACAGACATTGACTTTAAATATGTTGATTATGGAAATAAACACAAGAAATAAAGGCTGTTCACAAACATGAAGAAGGGCCTTATTTTTTGTTCTAGTCTGATTTTTTTCAGAGCAGAATATTTTTTCCCTATTTCAGGGATTGGGAAGCATTTTTTACAAAGGGGCCATTTACCACTTTTTTCATTATAATTCAAAATTTGAAGGGGCCATTCTTTCACAATCTATATAAAATTTTAAAATTTGAAGGGGCCATTTTTATCATTAAGGGGCATATGGTCCATGGCCCCCTACCTTCCCAACCCCTTCTATTTATAGCATTATTTTATATAGCAAAAACCATTTTTCAGAATATTTATTTCTGAACCTCTGCTGCCAAAATATATTTTTCATCAAAAGTCAGAATCAAAATATTTTTTAAAAGAAAAAACCACACCCCCTTTCAAGTTAAAAAGTCGGTCCCTAAATATTTAATGTACTTTAAGAGCCTTTGCATACACAGGAAAAATAGTAACACATTTTTTTCGCATGTTGGAAAAAACATGCGTTTTTCACATGTTTTTCATATGTTTTACATGCGTTTTGACAAACGCATGAAAAACACCTGTAGAAATACATGCGTTTTTTGCAAGTTTTATGACACATGTAAAACATATGTTTAACAAAAACCTTCAACTTCTAATTTACCATATGTTTTTCATGCGTGGTACTATTTCTACGTTTATCATGTGTTATGACCATACGTTTTACATATGTTTTTCATACGTAAATCATGCGTTACTATTTTTCCTGTGTATTTTTACATTTACATTAAATTCCACTCAATACCGACTCTATCCATCTCCCCCCTTTTGTACAAGATGGTCACACAATACATATATCTTTTGTGTATGTTTTTGGCACAGATTTAGAGGAGGGTCTGTCTTCCCCTAAAACTGGCTTTTTTGTTGTCATAAAAACACTAAAAAAATTTCCTGTCTCATTCCCCTTCGCAAAAAAAAACTTCCACACCCCATATTCCAATTAAAATCCTGGGCACACCCCTGGTATATTTGTGTCTTTAATTTGCAAACAAATAAATGTTACTTAATTATTTTTTTCAAGTTATAAGTTATTTCATTAGGTTAATTCTAGCATTTTTAATAAACTGAAAGATCCAGAAAAAAAAACAAATTTGGTTGGTTTGGCCTTCTATTCTTTTCAGTTTTGATAATACAGTAATTAAACCAACAATAGTTTCTTTGGCCTAATTTGTTAAGTGAAAAAGTGCTCAGTAGAAAAAAAAATTAATGTACCCCAGGGCAGTTTTGTGTGCCTTATGTGGTAGTCCAAGAAGGGGATAGAAGCCAATATCCTATTGGCCAAAATCTTCTTAAAATGCATTTGATAGGACAAGAAAGTCACCTGACTTATCAAGATTGACAGAAGATAAGAATCTACAATGGAGGGAAGATGTGTCTGAAGAAAAGTTGGTAAAATTTTCCATGAGTAATCCTTAGTTAAATTCTATCTAATTTTTATCAAATGATATTGATAGAATTAGAAGAGAAAAGAACTTACATCTACCCAAGGTTGTCTAAAACTACTTTTGAGATCATGTTTTTGGAAATTTAGGAAATTGTAGTTTCTTCCATAACTTTTTTCAGATTTGTATTTTCAAAATCTACTGCACTTACACATGTATCAGCAATTGAAATGTCAATTCTTCTTGAATTGTTTTATTTTATTTTCAACTGAAATTTGATATTACCCCCTCCCTCTTTTTTCAGCATCTGCATTTTTGCTAATCGTATTAACACAATGTTTGTCTTTATTTATATTGTTGTATAAAATTCACAGGCATTTGGGTCCAGGATTTTATTTTATTATAAATAACTTGTATATAAAAATTTTCATCCCGTCTCTACATGTATACTATTTCCACATAGTATTATAGCGAGGGTCAGATTTTTTTTATTTAAACACAATAATAATAAAAATAAAATCCTGGACCCAAACGCCTGTGATAAAATTATGAAGAAATATAAAAAGATTTGTTTAGAAAATAATTTCTTTTTTGGTTTTGTTGGTAATTGCTTGGTTTTATTTATTTGTTTATAACAGTTTTAGCAAAATTCTAACAGTCCACACATGTTCATGTAACATTTTAATATTCAACAAAACCACATGGAAATCAAATTATATCTTGACTGAAAAGGATATTTATGTTTATTAGCAAAACCAAATAGCTGATAAAGGGGTGTGTGTTTCTACATGTTCCTTATTCTTATGCCTACTTGCAAAAATAAAACACATTAAACATGATAAAGTGGAGTAATGTTTATTAGTTGTAATAGAAAAACTAGCCACAGGGACTTGCTCCCCTCTATCAATATTTTGTTAGTCAATGTGCGGTAGGTTTTTTTCCTTACCGCACATTGACTCTAACAAAATATTGATAGAGGGGAGCAAGTCCCTGTGAACTAGCAAAGCAGTTTTAGACAACAACAAAAACAACAAAATATACCCCCACCACCAAAAAAACACATGTGCCTCCATCCCAACAATTCCAATGTCCATTCCTGCCTCCTTTCATGTTTGAAAACAGGACAAGACATAGGCTTACTTTTGAGTGTCTGAACATGAAATACACTAATATTCATAGCATTTTTCCTTATACTTAAAATTTAATTACTGGAATCCTAATCTATATTGTATTTTTGTCTCGCCTGCGAAGCAGAGCAGGACATAGGTGTTACTTTACCGGCGGCGGCGGCGTTAACTTTTTGGAAAAGTTTTATGAGCACCTTCATACATGTATCTCAAGAACTATAACACTGGTATTAAACTGATGATAGTACGTTACTATCATCCCAAGATGGCGACGAAGAAAACAGGTAAGATAGATTTTTTGTTATTATTCGCGTTTCTGTCGTGTTTTATTCATTATTATATCGGTAAGATTGTACCTATACTTCTAAGGAATGTTAACATCTAGTATTTTTAGTTGTACAATACCCGTACACTCAGATATTCGCATAGAGAGAAATTGGCGATGATGATAGTAACGGCATAATAAAAAGTACTAAGGATGGTAGTAACGGATAACAGGGATGACAGTAACGGTGTTTATTTCTACAAAGTGGCTACAATTACCTGGATTTACCTGGAAAAGTAACAATAAGAAAAAAATTATTGTTAAAGTAAAATATTAACTTGTCTACGGATGCACATCTGTTTATATGAAAGTTACAACAAGAAATTTTTCTTATTGTTACCGCTCGTTATTATTACCCGAAAAGGTGTTAACTAACAACTAAATCCTTTTTAGCTCACCTGGACCGAAGGTCCATGTGAGCTTTTACCATCACTTGGCGTCCGTCGTCGTCGTCGTCGTCTGTTAACAATTTTTCAAAAATCTTCTCCTCTGAAACTACCAAACAGAATTTAATGAAACTTGGTATGAATGATCCTTAGGGTGTCCTGCACCAAACTTGTGTTTCGATTTTTGATCCGTTAAAAAACATGGCCGCCGTTACTAAAAATAGACTAGGGGGGTCAGACTACTGTTTTTGGCTTATTAATCAAAAAGTATAAGAGATAGAGGAAATCTGAGGCCACACTACTGATTCAGCATCAAAAGCTCTACAAAAGTCTCCATTTGGTCAAAGTTGTCAGATGACCCCTTATAGGGGTTATGGCCCCTTGAAGGTGAAAAATAGCCATTTTTCATGTTTTTGGCCTACAGAATGAAAACTATTGCAGATAGAGATTAGCTGTTGCTTGCTTAAATGTTAAGCTCACTTAGCTCTACAAAAGTCTCCATAGGGTCAAAGTTGTCAGATAACCCCTTATAGGGGTTACGGCCCCTTAAAGGTGAAAAATAGCCATTTTTCATGTTTTTGGCCTACAGAATGAAAACTATTGCAGATAGAGATTAGCTGTTGCTTGCTTAAATGATAAGCTCATTTAGCTCTACAAAAGTCTCCATAGGGTCGAAGTTGTCAGATAACCCCTTGGGCCCCTGAAAAATAGCGTTTTTTCATGTTTTTGTCCTACAGAATGAAAACTATTGCACATAGAGATTAGCTGTTGCTTGCTTAAATGTTCAGCTCATTTAGCTCTACAAAATTCTCCATAGGGTCGAAGTTGTCAGATGACCCCTTATAGGGGTTATGGCCCCTGAAAAATAGCGATTTTTCATGTTTTTGGCCTACAGAATGAAAACTATTGCAGATAGAGATTAGCTGTTGCTTGCTTAAATGTTCAGCTCATTTAGCTCTACAAAATTCTCCATAGGGTTGAAGTTGTCAGGTGACCCCTTATAGGGGTAACTGCCTCTGAAAAAAGTGATTTTTCATGTTGGCCTACAGAATGAAAACTATTGCAGATAGAGATTAGCTGTTGCTTGCTTAAATGTTCAGCTCATTTAGCTCTACAAAAGTCTCCATAGGGTCGAAGTTGTCAGATGACTCCTTATAGGGGTTATGGCCCCCTATAGGTGAAAAATGGTGTTTTTGGCCTATAGAATGAAAACTATTGCAGGTAGAGAAAAGCTGTTGCTTGCTTAAATGTTCAGCTCATTTAGCTCTACAAAAGTATAGGGTTAACATCAAGACCAGGTGAGCGATACAGGCTCCTGGGAGCCTCTTGTTTATTATTCAAAAACCTATTATAAAACACACGATACAGTGACATTAAAACAATGATAATTTGAATTAGGATTTATAGTTAGATGGAGTTATTTCACCTAAACATCATCAAGTTGCTTTAGAGGCACAAATGTGTTTCACAGTAGCTTTAAAGAACATTCTCAACAGCAATCATCTGTATGATGCTTTTAAATATTTGCTACTGCTATTTAATAAGACCTTAGTTATTTTAATATGAAAACTTTTAAAGTTTTGAATGGAACAATCAAAATGATGTTTGAAGACAGATTCAAACATGAAGTGGAGATACGAAGCAATCTTCTCTTAACCTTTTTTTTTAACCTGCATCCTCTGCCTCTATGTAATTTACGTCCTTGGCCTGCAACGTGTTGCAGAAGCAACATATAGGGGTTACTTTGGCACCATCAGTCGTCTTGCGTTGTCCTGCAGCGTCACAAAAATTTCCGTGTCAATTTTCCGGGAAAGTACAAGTCACAACCTCTTGATATTTGGTATGTAGCTTCCTCCTATGGTACTATATGGTGTAAAGCTATTTTATGCCGTAACTCATCTACTTCCTGTTTACCGAATATTTTAAGACGCAGGCAACATACGTCTTCCATGGAAGACCGCCATTCTAGTTTATATGAATGTATCTCTACAGATTAACAATTGTATTATTGCAACTTGCATTCCACATACTAGTAAGCAGACAAATAAAATGTCACAATGGGAAAAATCTTCAACGTAACAAGCGGGCTGCTTGAAGTCTTGTATTGTATTGGCCCATGACTTACAATTCAATACTAATCCCCAAAATTTCAATTTAATTTGAAATTAAACAAGTAAAAATATGACATTAAGTAAATGCACAATAAGGGTTGTAAGGAGGCACGGCGTGGATGTCGGGTTTTATATTGTTTTAGATATTTCGCTTTTGTATGACCATTTACTTCTGTAAAGATAGTACTTAAACATTGCAAATATATGCAAAAGAAATAATCAAAGTCACTCAACCGGAAATTCAAGGTCAAGGTCAAAAGATGGGGAAGCAATTGTGCTAAGCTACTACTGGGGCATATGCATACCAAGAAAAAAAATCAAATAATCATAATTTGATTCTTTTAAAAGGTTTTCTCTAAAACTTAAGATTTAAAGATAAAACTTGGTTAAAAACAAATTCTGCAATCTAAACTTTTAACGTTACTATCATCACAAGAACTGTAAAATGTAACGTTACTATCATCAAAAACTGCCGTTACTATCATCATCGCCAATTTCTTGAGGCGAATATATGATTGTACGAGTATTGTACAACTAAAAATACTACATGTTAACATTCTGTTGAAGTATAGGTACAATCTTACCAGTATAATAATGATAAAAACACGACAGAAACGCGAATAATGACAAAAAAAGATCTTACCTGTTTTCTCCGTCACCATCTTGGGATGATAGTAACGTACGTTACTATCATCAGTTTAATACCAGTGTATAAGTCCTAGTAGGTTGATGAAACTTGGTATGCATATGCCCCAGTAGTAGCTTAGCACAGTTGCATCTCCATCTTTTGACCTTGACCTTGATTTTCTGGTTAAGTGACTTTGACAATTTTCAATACATATAATAGCAATGAAAGGTTTTGCGAGCACCTCCATATCTCAAGAACTTTAGGTCCTAGGTTGATGAAACTTGGTATGCATATGCCCCTGTAGTAGCTTAGCACAGTTGCATCTCCATCTTTTGACCTTGACCTTGATTTTCCGGTTGAGTGACTTTGACAATTTTCAATACATATAATAGCAATGGAAAAGTTTTGCGAGCACCTCCATATCTCAAGAACTTTAGGTCCTAGGTTGATGAAACTTGGTATGCATATGCCCCAGTAGTAGCTTAGCACAATTGCTTCCCCATCTTTTGACCTTGACCTTGAATTTCCGGTTGAGTGACTTTGATTATTTCTATTGCATATATTTGCAATGTTTAAGTGCTATAAACATCAACTGAAAATCCATGTAAATTCAAAATATAGTGGAAGTAAGAAAGAATATATATAATTGTTTCTGATGGTGCCGGAAAGCGAGACGTACTTTAGTGTTAACTCTTGTTTTTTTCTTAGGTGGCAACCATTGCAACACTATTTGGAGATTTTAAATGAAGGACGGAAGATTATGAATGCCTGAACATTACATGTACAATGTACAGGTAGTCATGTGGTGCTTACATTTCTATAGAACCTACAACTAGTGAATCCCTACAACAGTCAGTTTTTATCCACAGTGAATTTTCTTAATGTCCAGTTTAACATGCTTGTTTTCCTGAACTAACGGTGTCTTTTAACACTTTTTCTTTGAAAAGTTCTGACATCATTAAGCACACAGGTTACCTACCCACAAGAAAAGGTAAGCTAGTTTGTTTTTATTTTCAAATATAAAAAATTTAATTCCGCGCAATTATAAACATGATAAACATCTATAAATTCATTTAAGCTCGAGAAATATAATATGAAATAGGCAGTGCCTAAATGCAAGCACAGCATAATTCTGTTCAATAAAAAAAAAAAGATTTTGAATTGATGCAGTCAAATAAGATCTGAAACCATCGTAGTTATTTTTGTTTTGGTTAATTTTCTAGAACGTTCAATTTGGGACGAGATCCTAGGGGCGATTGAACGTTAAATAGAAAAGTAAGAAAAAATCGATTAAAATCTGGTTACTACAAAAAATGTAGCAACTCGTCGTCATCAGAATATTTTTCTATTTTTTACATTATCAAATAATTTTTGGATGAAAATGGGTATTTATTTTAAAATTCACTCCGTTCCTGTAAAAATTTGAGAGCCTTTTCGGACCATGAAAAATCAATCTCAGCATTAGGCAAATTTTTCGCTGGAACAAATACCGTAGAGCTCTCCGCTTGCGAGCTATGCTTGCTATTAAAATACAATGAACAGTGCAACTTCTGGAGCCTCACAGGTTAAACCGCCATATATTGGTAGAAATGTCAACACTTTATAGTTGTACTTACATTGTACATGTAGTCCAAATAATTAAGGCGTAACAACAAAAATCATAAAAAGCCTTACAAGACGTCTTAATTATTTGGACTGAGTTGTACTTTGAGCTGAATTTTCCTTCAACGTCTGGTTTAGTACCCTTGTTTTTCCAGAACTTTCAGATTTTTTTAACGCTTTTTTCTTTGGAAATTTTAGATGTCATTAAAGGCACGTGTAACCCACAAGAAAAGTTAGTTTGTTTTTATATTAAAAAAAAAAAGATTAAAATTAATTGTAACTTTTGGAGCATCACAGGTTTAACTGTTTAACCTGCCTCCTAAAAGTTGGAATGTGCAACTCTGAGCAAAATGACTTATTGATCAAAACAGTGCTTGTGACTTATGGTATGATGTGTGCAAGAAGTGGGTGGAGATACCTGGTCATCAATCTGTACAAGCTCTTGAACTAAAATGGGCACTTTAATGGCTGCCACACTACCCGTACAGCCTATTAGAACCTTCCTTCCATCAACTGTTGGTCCAGACATAGCTGAAAAAACATCATATCCCTCAAAATACTTGCAGACCACACATCTTGTTTTGAAATCAATAATTTCTGAGGGACACCGAAAGGACAGTATGATAAACCTAGAGGAAAACCGAAAGAATAAAAGGGTTTTGCTAAGGCATGGAAAATCTATTTTATTGCTAAATCCCCATGGATTAAAATTTTACAAATCATTATGATTATTAAAAGGTGATACACACCTGAAAAAAAGACAAGTAATTCTAAGGGAAAACTTGTACCCATTTGATTTTTAGGGGGGGGTATGGTGAAATTTGTAATACAATACAATACAATACAATACAATTCTTTATTAGCCAATTTGGTCCCACAGGGGGCATTAAGCCATTTACAATAAACAAGTATGATTTTGCTAACATTAAGTGACAGATCTACATTGATACAAATATAGTGGCCATTTTACATTAATAGCCATTGTCTATATAAAGAAAATACACAAAAAAACAATAAGACTCAACACAGACATTTGTGAAGAACATAAAAAAAAAAAATGACTGAATTGGCAGCTAGTGCAGATCAGGAGTGTTTCAATCATTAACCTTGTTGCGGTTGAGGATGTATATTTGCATGATTTAAATAAACAGTATTAACTAGTAAGTTCAGCACTTAATAGATCAGTGCAGAAAGTCTTTTTCTGACCACAGTGGGCACCAAGGGACGGTGCTTCAGGATATGCGTGCAATTTAAATTGCGCTGCATACCTCCTCGTGCCCAATGTAGACAGACAAGACCTCTGCAAAGATATGAGTTTTCTCTTTCTTTTGTATATTGTAGGAATACAAAGGGCACCAAGGGACGGTGCTTAAGGTAATGCGTACAAGATTACTTGATACTGCATTCCACCTCGTGCCCGATGTAGACCAACAAAAACAATAGAAAAAAAAAAAACAAAAAAAAAAAAAAACCATTTTTTTCTTTTTTTTTAAAGATTTTAAATAATGACTATTGGATGTTGTGAGACTACAAGGGGCACCAAGGGACGGTGCTCAAGGTAATGCGTACAAGATTACTTGATACTGCATTCCTCCTCGTGCCCAATGTAGACAAACAACTAAAAGTGAATGTAGAAATATGAAGGAATATATATACATACATAATTTACATGTATGCATCAAACTTATTCATGCTTAGATATAAATTCACATAGTGTTTTTAGAACAATGGGATTTTCACATACAAATAGCCATATAAATTTTTGAGTGTTATCTAAATTAGTGTAATTGTAGCATTGTTCAGATACTATTTTTTCGAGATTTTCTCTTTCTTTTGTAAATTTAGGACATGTGAATATAAAATGAATTTCGTTCTCAACTTCTCCCGAACTGCACTGTGCACAAATTCTTTGGTCTGGAGGAATACCCTGATATCTACCTCTCTCTATTTGAAGTCTATGGGCAGAGATTCTGAATCTGCATAACACACTCCTTTGCTCAGAGTTCGTTATTAAATCTAAATATTTTTCATATCCAAAGTTTGTTTTAAAAGTAAAATAAGTACGGAGCTTTCCATCTGAATTATTTATAGTTGTACTTCTCCACATTTCAGTATAGTATTCTTTTAGTATTGAGAAAATTCTTTTCTTACTTAGCTTGTTGTTATTTGTTGTGTTATTGTTCAACTCAGGTATTTTTTGTATAATTAGCTGAACTGACCCATACCATGAAGGTTTCTTGCTTTCATATAATTTTCTAGAGTCGATATATGCATCCTTCAGGATACTGAAGTTCTTGAGATTTTCTAATCTCTCACGATAGTTGACCATTGATTTGATAATATTGTAATATAAAAGGCAGGATGCCAAAAATCGTGAAATAGAAAGACAGGTAAGACAGAGCTTTGAATTGAAAAAGGCAGGATGCAGTTTTTGGCTGAAAAAAACCATGGTTGATAAAAAAAAACTAGAGGCTCCCAGGAACCTGAATCGCTCACCTGTTTCAATGACTAATTTGGGGTGTCTGAGGTGAAAAAACTCCAATAAAGGATCATCATACAATTTCAACCTTATAATGAAGGCTTTTATAAAGCACATATAAAGCCAAACATTCTAGCAAACAAATTCTTTTCTTAATTTAAATTTTAAAGGTTTAATTAGCAAGGCAATAAACCCAAAACTTGACAAATAGGGGCCATAACTTTTATAGGAGAGTCATCTGAATGAGCTTCAGTCTAATGGATACTTTTGTATAGCTTTAAACTGAAGATTTAAGCAAGCAACATTTTTTCTCTATCTGTAACAGTGTAACAGCTTTAATTCTCATGATTCTATTGGTCAAATACACGAAAAAAACACTATTTTTCACCTATAATGAGTCATCTGACAATTTTGATCCTGAAATCATTTTTGTAGATTCCAATGAGCTTTAAAATTCTCAAATGCTAACTTTTCCTCTAGCACTTAAAGATTTCAAGATAAAGTCCAAAAACTGTGAAAGTGGTCAATTTTGAAGATTAAGAGGAAATGACTTCTATAAAAAGGAGTCGTCCCACAACATTGTCACAATGGAGAGTTTTGTAGAGCTTTTGATGCTGAAGAAGGAAGGTTGCTTCAGATTTTCTCTATCTCTTATACTTTTTGAGCTATAAGCTAAAAACTATGGCATGACCCTCTGTTCTATTTTTAGCAAAGTAGACCATGTTGGTTGGTCGATGTGCACAAATTTCACAAACTTGGTAGAGGACATCCTAAAGATTAAGTGTACAAAGTTTCAAAGCAATTCCCTCAGTGGTTTCAGAGAACAAGATTTTTGAAGAAAAGTTAACGGACGATGCCTAACGGTCACAATAGCTCACATGGCCCTTCGGATCAGGTAAGCTAAAGATTGTCGGTGCGCGAAAAGCGCACGAAAAAAACCCCTCCAGGTTCAGATAAATAAACATCCATACATAAAACCAAATGGTTGTTCCCTATAGCCAATAAAAAAATCCTGAGGAGTATGTCTGGTTTTCCACAAAATTTCTAAAATGCTTATATCATTTGAACTAACTACATGTAGTATGCTTTTAGGGCTTGGATCATTTTCCTACAAAAGACACACAACTTTTGTGGAAAATAAATTAAGTTAAAAGTATAATAGCTAGGCATCTGATATTTGGTATACAGGACATTCGGGGTTTTGGTCTACACAACTGACACCATGTTGTGTGACCATGACCCCATTTTCACCGTTCAGTGACTTTGTAAACTTAGATGATTTTTGGGTGGAAAATGAGTTAAGTGAAAAGTATAATATTATAGCTAGGCATCTGATATTTGGGAATTATGGTATACACAACTGACTTCACCATGTAATGTGACTTTGACCCCATTTTCATGGTTGAATGACTTTGTTAATGTTGGTCTTTTTTCATTGTTTCTCAATAACTATGGTATCTAGAACACACTTCAGACATTTTTGTGATGGTTAAATGGAAGTCTGTCACCTGTCACATGGCCTTGACCTTAACTTTTCCAAAGGCCCGATAGACCTTCAATGAGTTCTGTGATGGTGCCGACAGGCGAGACATACTTTAGTGTCAACTCTTGTTTTTCACTTTTTTTTTCAAAAATTTTGATGAACTTAATTTTTTTATTTCATATATTTCAAAATACAAACAAAACAAAGATTTTCACAAATTTTAAGAAAAATCTATGGAGTAGATTTTTTAAGATGAAGGAATCATGTATTTTCCCTATTGATCCAATATAAAAAGTACTAAAATCATGCATTTTTCGAAATCGTTTGGACTTTCTACAAAAATTCTTATGGTGAACTTTTAATTTTATTATCGAGATTTAAAGTACAATTCTAGGGCTAACTTTGGCCAAAATTTAAGAAAATTCAATGGATAAATTTCTAGACACCCTTAGTTGATTGAGGTTGTTTTTAATGACCCTCATTATCTCTTAAATCAATAACTAACCTTTACCCAATGGAAACATTTATGGCAAACGACTGCTTCACTTGACATACAGAACAGAAGTTTTTTGTCTCGCCTGCGAAGCAGAGCGGGACATAGGTGTAACTTTAATGGCGTTGGCGTTAACTTTTTGGAAAAGTTTTATGAGCACCTCGATATCTCAAGACCTATAGGTCATGGGTTGATGAAACTTGGTATGCATATGCCCCAGTAGTAGCTTAGCACAGTTGCATCCCCATATTTTGGCCTTGACCTTGATTTTCCGGTTGAGTGACTTTGACAATTTTCAATACATATAATAGCCGAATGGAAAAGTTTTGCCAACACCTCCATATCTCAAGAACCATAGATCCTAGGTTGATGAAACTTGGTATGCATATGCCCTAGTAGTAGCTTAGCACAGTAACATCCCATCTTTTGACCTTGACCTTGATTTTCCGGTTGAGTGACTTTGACAATTTTCAATTTATATATTTGTAATAGCAATGTTAATGTTTTGCAAACATCTCCATATCTCAAGTATTATTGGTCCTAGGTTCATAAAACTTGGTATGCATTTGTCCTAGTAATAGCTTAGCTCAGTTGCATCCCCATCTTTTGACCTTGACCTTGATTTGAGTGACGGATTTTTTTGTTGTTGCATATATTAGCAATGTTTCAGTTCTATAAACATCTTTTGATCTCAGAAACTGAAAATCCATGTAAGTTCAAAATATAGTGGAAGTAAAAGATAATAATTGTTTCTGATGGTGCCGGCAGGCGAGACATACTTTAGTGTATACGTTAACTCTTGTTTATTCTAAAAAAAAGTTTTCTTTTAATCTTTCCAGGGGAACAACCCCTAAAAATGTCATTGTATGACTTTATCCAGCAGAAATTTATATAAAGCTTTTAAGCTGAACATTGAACAATGCACTATGTCTTCTTAAATAGTTTCCATTCCAATTACAATACACATGCATAAAAAAAGAAAGAGCAAGAGGCTCCCAGAGGCCAGAATTGCTCACGTGGTCTTAAGGGCCATATTAGGGTTTCTCCTTTATGGGGTCATCTGACAATTTTAACCTAATAGAAACTTTTGTACAGCTTAAAATTAGCTGAAGGTTTAAGCAAGTAACAGCTTTTCTCCATTTGCAATAGTATTTATTCTATAGGGCAAAAACACAATTTTTACCTTTAAAGAGCGATAACCCCCATAAGGGGTCATCTGACAACTCCAACCCAATGGAGACTTTTGTAGAGCTTTTAATTGATATTTTCATGTGCTATAGTTTCTGGTTTATAAGCCACTTTAAGTGATTTGACCCTATATTCTATTTCAAGCTCATCTGACCTGAAGGGTCATGTGAGCTATTGCCATCGCTTGGCGTCTCTCGTCGTCGTCAACTTTTCTTTAAAAATCTTCTCCTCTGATACTACTGTAGGGATTGCTTTGAAACTTGACACAAATCATCTTTTGAATGTCCTCAATCAAGATTTGTCGACCAAGAAGCATGGCCGTCGTTATAAAATACAGAACAGGTGGATCAGACCATAGTTTATGGCTTATAAATCAACAAGAGTTAACACTAAAGTATGTCTCGCCTGTCGGCACCATCAGAAACAATTATTCTTTTTCTTACTTCCATTTAATTTTGAATTTACATGAATTTTCAGTTTCTGTCAGATCAAAAGATGTTTATAGAACTTAAACATTGCAAATATATGCAATAAAAATAATCAAAGTCACTCAACCGGAAAATCCAAGTTTAGGTCAAAAGATGGGGATGCAACTGTGCTAAGCTACTACTGGGGCATATGCATACCAAGTTTCATCAACCTAGGACCTATAGTTCTTGTGATATGGAGATGCTCGCAAAACTTTTCCATTGCTATTTTATGTATTGAAAATTGTCAAAGTCACTCAACCGGAGAATCAAGGTCAAAGTCAAAAGATGGGGATGCAACTGTGCTAAGCTACTACTGGGGCATCTGCATACCAGGTTTCATCAACCTAGGACCTATAGTTCTTGAGATATGGAGGTGCTCGCAAAACTTTTCCATTGCTATTATATGTATTGAAAATTGTCAAAGTCACTCAACCGGAAAATCAAGGTCAAGGTTAAAAGATGTGGATGCAACTGTGCTAAGCTATTACTGGGGCATATGCATACCAAGTTTCATCAACCCAGGACCTATAGTTCTTGAGATATGGAGGTGCTCATAAAACTTTTCCAACAAGTTAACGCCGCCACCGCTGGTAAAGTAACACCTATGTCCCGCTCTGCTTCGCAGGCGAGACAAAAAGTATAATAGACAGAAAATCTGAAGCAACCTACCACCTTCAACATGAAAAGCTCTTCAAAAGTCTCCATAGGGTCAAAGTTGTCAGGTGATATTATGGTCCTTTAAAGGTGAAAAAAAAAGTGTTTTTTTTCATTTTTTTAACAATGAAATGAGAATGAAAGTTATTGCAGATAGAGAAAAGCTGTTGCTTGCTTTAACCTTCAGCTGATTGGGCTGTACAAAAGTTTCAATCAGTTAAAGATGTGGGATGACCCTTTATAGGGTTTGTTGCCCTTTAAAGTTGAAAAATAGTGATTTTTCGTGTATTTCACCTATAGAATGAAAACTATTGCAGAAAGAGAATAACTTTTGGTTGCTTAAACCTACTATTCATTTGGCTCGTCAAAAATATCCATTAGGCTGAAGATGACCTTTTTAAAAGTTATGGCCCTAATTGTCAAATTTTGGGTTTTTCATTGCAGATTAAACCTGGTATAAAACAAGAGGCCCCCAGGAGCCTGAATCGTTCACCTGGCTTCTATGACTGATGGAATAAAAAATATCTTTGGGCATCTGATCATCATATTGTTGATCATTTTAAGAAAACAAGAGGCTCCCAGGAGCCTCAATCGCTCACCAGACATATGTGCCTGAAGTAAAGGTAATTATGCAAAATCTATTTGACATTGAAAGGGCCATAAGTTTAATAAGGGGGTCATCTGACAATATGGTTAAACTTAATGTAATAATGGTTGTAAAGAGTAATATTCTTTTAATAATTTTCTTTCCTTCAACATTCTAAGAGGAATAACCTCTAAAATGAACAGTATTACAATCTTGACCTTATTTCATATTTTGTACATCATAATGTGCTTAACAATATGCAATTCACATTTTATAAATATGTCATATAGATTTTAAGATTGAGCTTAAAACATTTTTGTAAGTGAAAAATTCATAAAAAATTAAAATAAAAGGGCAATAACTCTTTCATGGATTGTTGGATCATCTTCAAAATGTCTGAGCTGGTGGATTTTAAGGTGCTGATCACTTTTGTTTTTGATACAATTTTAAAATCTGGCCCCCTTTTTTGAATTATTTGCAAAAAACTGCAGTTTACCCCAACGTTCTATTTTCAGCCACAGCGGCCATGTTTTACAACCAATCAAAAATCCCCACATCAGTTCTATACACCTAATGCTAATAAACGACAATACCAAGTTTGGTTCCAATTGAACTTAAAGTGTCAGAGGAGTGTATGTGCTTAACAATATGCAATTTAAATTTCTCAAATATCTTGTATAGTTTTCAAGATATTGAGCTAAACAGGTGCAACATTTGCAAAAAATCCACAAAAAGGGCAATAACTCCTACATGGGTTGTTGGATTTTCTTCAAAATTTCAGGGTAGGTAGATCTTGAGGTGCTGATCACTTTTACCATGTGCCACAATTTTGATATCTGTAGCCATTTTGAATTATTTGCAAAAAACTGCAGTTTACCCCGATGTTCTATTTTTAGCCACAGCGGCCATGTTTTACAACCAATAAAAAAACTGCATTTTACACCCTTTGTTCTATTTTTAGCCAAGTTTGATTGCAATTAGACTTATGGTGTCAGAGGAGTTAACGTTTTAAAAAGTTTACTGAAGTTTACCTTCCGGTCAGGTGAGCTTACAATTTCTCAATTTCTTTATACTAGGTTTAATCTGCAAGGTAAAACCCAAAACTTGGGTCATCTGAAAACTTAAGCATTATGGATATTTTGAAGAGTCAAATGCACTGTAAGTTAAAGCAAGCAACAGCTACAACTTTTGTAGAGCTCAATCAGTAGAGATTAAAGCAAGCAAAAACTTTTCTCTATCTGCAATAGTTTTCTTTCTTTAGGCCAAAAACATTATCAAAATATTATTTTTTCACCTTTAATGGGCCATAATCCCTATTAGGGATCATCTGACAACTTTGACTCAATGAAGACTTTTGTAGAGCCAAATCACCTTAAGGTTTTAGCAAACAACAGCTTTTCTCTATCTGTAGCAGTTTTCATTCTATAGGTTACAAAATGGAATAAAAAGCTTCGCCGAGCGCAGCATGATACGACCGCAACATGTTGAACCCTGTACATTTTAGGCCCAATATGGATAGTCTATTGCTCTGGACACATGCAGCCCATGGTGGACTGACAAAGGTTTTTGACACATGCTGCTCTGGTGGACTTTCGACCCAGGGGGTAAAAATATAAATTTTCAATTTTGTATTATACTCTTGCAAAAAAATTGTCAAAATCGGACAAGAATTTTTAAAAAAATCAAATTCGGCCCCTTTTGGCCCCTTATTATGTAGCAGGTGAAAAAAGGGTGGGGTTGCAAAAATAATTTCTCAAATTTGGATTCACTACTTGACAAAAATAAACTTGCAAAAAAAAATTTCAAAAACAAACCAGAAATAAAAAAGTTTTGATTACGGCCCCTTTTGGCCCCTAATTACAAAACAAGTGAAAAAGGGGATGGTCACAAAAATTAATTCTCAAATTTGGATTCACTACCTGACAAGAATAAACTTGCAAAAAAAATTTTTTAAATCGGACCACAAATAAAAAAGTTTTGATTTTGGCCCCATTTGGCCCCTAATTACGTAATAGGGGAAAAAGGGGGGGTCGCAAAAATTAATTCTTAATTGTGTAAATGAGCTGAACATTTAAGCAAGCAACAGCTTCTCTCTACCTGCTATAGTTTTCATTTCATAGGCCAAAAACATGAAAAAACATTATTTTAGGGGCTGTAGCCCCTATAAGGGGTCATCTGACAACTTCGACTGTATGGAGTTTTTTGTAGAGCTAAATGAGCTGAACAATTAAGCAAGCAACAGCTTTTTGCTATCTGCAATAATTTTCATACTATAGGGCAAAAACATGAAAAAATGCTATTTTTCACCTTTAAGGGGCCATAACCCCTATAAGGGGTCTTCTGACAACTTCGACCAAATGGAGACTTTTGTAGAACTTTTGATCCTGAAGCAGTAGGGTGGCATCAGATTTCATCTATCCCTTATACTTTTTGAATTACAAGCCAAAAACAGTAGTCTGACCCCCCTGGTCTATTTTTAGCCACGGCGGCCATGTTTTTTGACCAATCAGAAATTGAAACATCACTATAGTGCAGGACACCCTAATGATCAATCATACCAAGTTTCATTGAATTCTGTTCAGTAGTTTCAGAGGAGAAGATTTTGAAAAAGTTATTGTAAGAACAAACAAAAAAGTTACAATTTTGGCCCCTTTTGGCCCTTAATTTCCAAACGAAAAAAGGGGGGACTACCAAAATCAATCCCATCCATCCTTTAATGGTAAGAAATATCATTGTCAAATTTCATTGCATTTGGATAACTAGAACTAAAGTTATCGTGTATACACTAAAGTTAACGGACGACGACGACGACGACAACGACAACGACAACGACAACGACAACGACAACGACAACGACAACGACAACGACGACGACAGCATCATACCATTATACGTCCGCAAATTTTTTGCGGTCGTATAAAAACACTATTTTTACCTCTAAAGGGCCTTAACCCCAATAAGAGGTCATCTGACATTACCTCGACCAAATGAAGACTTGTCGAGTTAAATCAGCTCTATCTGCAGAAATTTTCATCCTATAGACCAAAAACATGAAAACATATTATTTGTATGACTGACAAGTGCCACATGAACCATGTTGGTATGGTAGGTGCACCTAGTGATGCTTAGCACAATGTATGCTCCAGATGATGGTTGTGACCTACATTTTCCACATGGATGACCAATTACTTAAGAATGATTAAGGTGTATTCCTGCTAACAGGCATGTACCACTTCAAGCAAAGTGATATAGTAGGTGCATCTAGGGATGATAAGCAAGACATATGGTTCAGATGCAGACTGTGACTTTCTTTTTCTGCATGAATGAGCACTTAAAATCTTGAAAAGTTCAAGTCAAGTCCCACTTTGTGACAATGACCGGTAATGAGGTGAGCTTGGTAATTGACAGATAACCTAGCAATTTGATAAATATAAAGGCGAGGCACCATTTCTGTTTGACACATCATCTTGTTCTTTAAATGGCCATAATTCCTGTTAGGAGTCATTTGACAGCTTTGACCCTATGGAAACTTTTATGGATCTCAATCAGCTGAAGGTTAAAGCATCCAATAGATGATATGTGCTTAGTTTCAAAGCTATCCCTACAGTAGATTCAGAGGAGAAGATTTTTAAAGAAAAGTTAACAATGACGACGGATGCCAAGTGATTGCAATAGCTCACTATAAAGCTTAATAGTTTAGAAAAGCTTTGTTTGCTTAAATATTCAGCAATATGATGATCCTTTGTCTGAATTTTTTGCGTCAGATGCCCCAAAATATTTTCATTCCATCAGTCATGGTGGCCGATTCAGGCTCCTAGGAGCCTCTTGTTTGTAACAGCTGCCATGTTGTTTATTGAATCATTTTAAGTGTTTTAGTTAAATTGGTTCAGAGGAGAAGATTTTTTAAATTGTTAGCGGAGGACGACAATGGATGACATCTTTTCTAGAGCTTACTGAACTTTTTTTTATTCCATTTTATACAGAAAATAAATGAATTTCACCTATCCAATAAAACATGCAAAATAAAGAAGAAATGTGTCTATGGGAGGCAGATGGCCCTGCTTTAGGCCCCAAACAGTAAGTAGAAGTCCAACAGGTCTGAAAATTGCATAGGACATACTGCTTATCGTACGTATCCACCCAGCAAAATTTCAAATCATTAAAGATTTATGGTTAAGAATGAGTAAAGCTTGGCCAAAATTCATACAGATGGATACATTGTATGTACGGACGTATTACTAGTAACAGAAGTATGGTCATTAACTAATGAGCTAAACTAAATGCCCCAGAGACATATATTAGCAGGTGTATAACAAATCATTCTATATACTTTAACCTCTGTAAAATGTTACCTATCCAATTGAACTCAATTTGTTAGCAGTAACAAGCGAAAATTGCTTATCTGTTCAAAACACCCAAGTTCACTTTTGTTATGTCAAAAGTTTATATAAATGTGTGGCTTCAATTTTGCACAAAACAAAAAACAAAAGAAAGCACAGCAGTTTGGGTGGATAAAAAATGCAACACAAAACATGTAACAAATTATGGAGTACAAAACAAGTAAAATATTTCACTCTCTTTATTTAATACATTTAGAATAAATTAATAAATAAATAGTCAATGTTTTAGCCATTTCCCTAAAGCCCCTAATGCAGAACCAAATGTTTGGAACACGGTATGAGTTGATCTAGCTTGAAGCAACAGAGAGCCTGCCTCTGCCTTAAATCCTTCATCTTGAAGCTGATTGGCTACTTTTTCTACTGAAAGATGTGATTCCTCATCTACATTCTGATTGGTTAACAAATAGTCAACAAGAGGTTGGTAGTATACAGTATTAACTATCTGGGGTACCAGATGATTTTGAAGCAGAAGACAAATAAGTTCATCATCTTTCTTTTCCTAAAATGAGAAAATAATAGAGATTGAGAAATAAACTGGAGTGTCATATGGGATGGTTGTGTGCATTGCATTATGTTCAAGGCCTTTAGCCAAGATCTTATTTTTGGCCTGTGTGTATTGCATTATGTTCAAGGCCCTTATCCAAGATCTTAAGGTGTCACAGATGTAAAGAAAAAAAATTATAAACCAATGAACCAATAACATGAACAAGGAAAATATTATACATGTATGTTTTGACCATTAAATATGGACAGACTAAAAGAATTTACACACCCTACATCTCCTTAATCCTTAATATTAAATATTAATCAGAAGCAGATTTAAAGAGGGCCATGAAGTTGTGAGAGTGTGCTTGCTTCACTTAGCAAAAAAACAATTTACATCCTGAACTAAAATCCTAGATCTGCCCTGCTAAGATAATCCATATGGATTTCAAGTTTGTAATGTAACAAAACAACTACTGTGAAAGAACTTGAATTTGTGGACTTCAAGTTTTATGGATTAGGAATAAAATGCATCGCCATGGATTCATGAATTCAGTGTTCATATTCATTTTACAAATAATCAATGGAAAATTTCTTCTTTGTTGGAAAATCATATGTTGTGGTTGTCTTACCCATATTACCATTACCATCAAAATGGTACCCCACAAAATATAGTAATTCTTATTAGAACACTTCAATTCTCAAAAACTAAGTTTCATTTTGTTTAATTTCTGTATTGATGTTTCTGTATCTGATGTTTACCTGGTTGTGTTGAGCCAACTCTTTAACAGCCTCAGGGAACATATCTATGTGGCCAGACAATAAAACAAACTTCACTCCCTCTATACCATACTTCTTGTCCAACAGTCTCTGATACACATCACCTACACACTTTAATAATAAATTTAAATAGATGTTAAAATATTTTGCTAACATTTTAAATATCAAAATCGTACTAAAAAAAGATATGATTAGTCTGGTGCAAGTAAAAGAAAATGACTTTTTAAGTTTTGATCAGTTGTTTAAATTTCTATATAAATTAAAGCATAGATCAAGTATAGTTGGAAAAGTTCATAAACAACAATTTTTTTAATCCCACTTTCTATTAAACTTACTACCAGTAACCAATTTACATTTTTTCTCTCTTTTCAACATGTAGATGTATCATGATGTATTTCTTTAAACGATTCTTAAAATACAAATCTACTTTTGAACAACATATCTGCATCATTTCTGAAGTCAGTGGTGGATAAAGACCGATGTGGGAGGACCTTGAACAAACCTTAAAGCAGACATAGCCTGGTAATCTCCCTGCCATAGCAAAATTCATACTGATTGGGAGTTAACCAATAACTACCCTAATTTAACCTTTGAATTACCATTCATGTATACAAAGTATTAAACTATATTTTTCCCTTAAGGGGAGGGGGGGCTTTTTATCTTTCATAAACTACATCAAACAAATGTGACTGTCAGATTACACAACAAAAAAATCTTTACTCCTATTTATTTTATACCTCCTGACTAAATTTATGCCTATCACATATACTCCTATACCGAGACACCACAAGGTCTATCATCTTCTGATCATCAGTATCTATCATTGCCCTAAACAACTGTATCCAAATATTCCTCTCTGGGTCACTGAGATAGATATACATTTTAAATTATCTTTCTATTTCATAAATATAAATGTATTTTCTAAAATATCTTTTAGTGCACCACCATGATAGAATCAAATACAACAAGAACAGAATTCCTGAGTCCCCCTGCCAAGCGTAAAAATTCTTCAGTCTGTGTGCTTAACAGGAAGTAGGTAAGCGACAGACCTGAAAACGCATCCAACCATATGAGACCCCTACTTGATGCTGCATACTAAATATCAAAAGCTTAGGATTAATAGAAGCTGAAAAAATTGTTACTAAATTTTTTTTCTCCATTTTTGACCCTAAAAAAATTATAAGTCTTGTTTAACAGGAACATATGAGACCCCTACCTGAAGCTGCACACCAAATATCAAAAGCCTAGGATTAATAGTAGCTGAGAAATCTGTTACGAAAAAAAGTGTGACAGAGGGAAGCACGCACAGATGGACGCCCGGCATTTCTATGTCCCTCAGCTTGACTTGCAGCGGGGGACAAAAATTATCTGAGTATATGAAAATGGTTAGGAGAAAAACAAGGATTGGACACTTTTACATAACTAAAATTTCATTTTACATGCACATTATGTGCAATCATACAATAATACATGTACATACAAAATTAAAGGAAATTATTTAGTAATTGCATATATAAACCCCTTAAATAAACTTCACCTTTAATAGTTAACAGACAATACTTTACCTATGACTAGAAGCTTTAAGTACAGGCCACAGCATGAGTAAGTCACATACTGCATTAAAATGATTGTACTGTTCACTCCTGGATAAAAGCTGTGTAAAGAGGTCATGTCTGGCCTGGTCAGTGTTAATATTGGTCTCCGACAGCTATAATGGAAGGACAGAACAGCATAAAATGTTGAAACCAGATTCCATATGATTCTGAAAATTATAGTCTACTGGTACATGTACTTTTATAATCATGAAAAACTTTTGGAGTGTTAAAATAGCATGTATGCCTATAATGTTTAAACATAATTTATGACTGATGGTCTTGAAGCCAAGTTTTAAGCATAATAATGTCACAAGTTGTTTTGTTTTTGCTTTTCATATGCATCAACAAAAGTTATTAAGATCAAGACACATTCTTTTTCAAACTAAAATATTGTAGCTGAGTTCTATTGAATTGACCTATTTTAAACTATGGAAATAGTATTTATTTCATAATTAGCATTTATTAATCTTACCTGTATATCTGACCATGTGGCCTTGACAACTGCCTCAGTTCTATACAATGTCAACAGGACCAAATCTTCCTCACTTAATTGAAAGCTCTGCAGAAATATAAAAAATAAAATTATTAATTACAGATTCAATGCTACATTACACTGTAATAGGGATTATTTCTGTGTTGTTTAAATTTCTCTTTTTCTGTTTTGAAATGTGTTGATGAGTGAAGTGTTTGACCTTTTATCAACATTTAACATTGAAATCAATCTTCATGTGGCTTTGTTTTTGCAACTCTACCAAAGCCATAAAATTCACAAAAATACATTCCTCACAAAAGTTTCCCCTTTTATAGTCTCTGAATAAAAATTAATGGAGCTCTATTTATTTTAAGTGTGGTTTGTTCATGCTGACATATTTGCTTCTCCTTCTCACACAAGTTATTGGATAAAAGGGAAACTTTTAGTAATCATGGCTGTGTGTCAGTTTCGATTTTCATGACAGCTAGCACAATATGGACATTTATAAACTTTTACCTTTTCAACTATATGCAGGACATCAAGTCTTGGTTGAACAGCTACAGAATCATCAGAACAGAAGGGTCTCAATAATCCCATGACATCCTCGGACGTCACTAAGTCACCTCTGTCAAAACAAAATGTCAGGAAAATGATTTCTAATTTTTTAATCATGGGTAAATGAAAGAAATGGTTAGATTTCATGTATAAAAAGAAATTTAGTAAGCAACAGACCTGAAATCAAATTCCACAAATGGGATCCCATGTTGATGCTGTATACCAAATATTAAGATGCTGTTTCAAATAGTTGCTGAGAAAATTCTTTCACAATTATTTTCCCTGCCACAACCCAAGATTTCATTTATTACATTAATTTTCACTCTGTGAAATTTAGCCAAAAAACTATCTCATGAAATAAGGTATTTGAAATATGAAGAAAATTAAGTCCTTGTTAGAATTGAAAAAAAACATCAAACATTAAAGTGACTTTAAAAATTACATGCTGACATATAAAACCAAACATTTAAATGCAAGTTTTCTATAACACAGGATTTTTGTTGTTTCAAGTCACAATGGTTATGACTAAAGATGATAAATAATAAAAATATTAAATCTTACCCCTGATTCTGGTGTTCCTCTACATTCAGTACTATCTGTTCAAGTTTAGATAGAATGTCTGGATCTTTGCTGGACACAGCATCCCTAAAAAATATATTTGCTCTTATATACTAATACATTGCAGTAATCAAATCAGCTCCTTAATACTTTGGCAATGCAATGTTGTTTGACTTTGTTTAACTTAAAATGTACTGGTACTCAAACAAACTATAATCTTCCTTTTTTATCTTCAGGTATAGGTGACTAGGTATACAAAGTTCTGTTTTAATAGATTTTAAAATTTTTCCACCAAATTCTTCTTCTTTTTCAAAAAATTTCTTAAATGAAAAAGTTTTAAATCTCAAGTTTTCTAGACAAATGGACAAGACTAAAATTGTATACTTGCCAACAATGTAAAAGTACTTAAGTTCCTGGGCATCAATGCTGTAGATTGAAATAAAAATAGCTTCTCCTGATCCATGAGTTCATGATTATAATAATTTTATTATAGAGGTCAATATAAAATTTTCTAATTTGTTTGGATAATTTAGTTACTTGACCCAAGAGCACGGCAAAAATTATAATCCACCAAATAGTATACTTTTTAAATAGAGGCTTTACACCTGTAAAAATGATTTCTTGTGCAAGTTGTTAAAAAATAGGGCATGTAATTGGACATTAAATGATACCCCGCCACATTATAATATCAAAAGTTCATAAAATTTGATTTCAAAGTGGCCTATGTTCGAAAACTGTTTTTCGGATCATGCTGGAAATTGAACTTGACCTGTATTTTATTGTACTAAATAGCTGTACAAAATATCATTTGAATCCCATGAGGCGTTTACAAGTTATTGGTCGGAAACTCAAAATTTCATGAAATTTGATTTTTCAAAGTGGCCTATCTCGAAAACTATTTTTTGGATCATGCTGGAAATCGAACTTGACATGTATTTTATTGTACTAAATAGCTGTGCAAAATATCATTTAAATCCTTTCACGCGTTTTCAAGTTATTGGTGGGAATCCTTCGGGGGACGGACAGACACCGAAAAAAACTGAGGGTATAACATAATACCCTGCCACTTCGTGTGGCGGGGTATAAAAAGTCATGTAATTTTTTAAATAGAAAATACAAGATTACACCAATACTTAATACCTTATCGACTCTATCAGCTGTCTTACAGCTTCATTGAGGGCAGTCTTTGGGGTCCATGGTGATACAGGGAAAACTTCCATAATATCTTGTACCAGTTCAATGGTGTATCCACATTTTATCAATTCACAATAGAGACCTTGAATCTGAAGTAAATTAAGAGCAAACAAATGAATACTATGAGCAAGATCACAAAAGATTCGCTTCATATTGGACTCTATACTGTAAACCATCTAATATAAGAATTGCTTATATAAATAACCGTGAAATCACCTTCTCACATGAAAAGGTGATATAATGTAGGCAAAATAAGTTCTTCTACAGTAAATATATATATTGCAAAAGCTCTCTCTCCTAAATGCTTGTCAAGCACAGTGAAATTTCATCTGACATCACATTTCTACATGATGTACTTCCTTTCTATAGACATTCATAAATAATCAGTGAAGCAGTTTCAGAGGAACTGTGCTTACCAGATCAGAAAAGATGGTCAAACCAGATAGACTATTCCTATATATCCCTTAAAACCATTTATTTGTAGGGGGTTAATAGGGTTATAATACTGTGGTTTCATTATTATTCATGGGGCATCAATTTTCGTGGGTGTCATTGACCCACGAAATTTGAAACCCTACAAAAAGGAAAGTAAACATTGATCTGGATGCTGCAGACTAAACAAGAGGCTCCCAGGAGCCTGAATCGCTCACCTGGTCTTGATGTTGACCCTATACTTTTGTAGAGCTAAATGAGCTGAACATTTAAGCAAGCAACAGCTTTTCTCTACCTGCAATAGTTTTCATTCTATAGGCCAAAAACACCATTTTTCACCTATAAGGGGCCATAACCCCTATAAGGAGTCATCTGACAACTTCGACCCTATGGAGACTTTTGTAGAGCTAAATGAGCTGAACATTTAAGCAAGCAACAGCTAATCTCTATGTGCAACAGTTTTCATTCTGTAGGCCAAAAACATGACAAAACGCTATTTTTCAGGGGCCATAACCCCTATAAGGAGTTATTTGACAACTTCGACCCTATGGAGACTTTCGTAGAGCTAAATGAGCTGAACATTTAAGCAAGCAACAGCTAATCTTCTATCTGCAATAGTTTTCATTCTGTAGGCCAAAAACATGAAAAATCTTTATTTTTCAGGGGCCGTAACCCCTATAAGGGGTCATCTGACAACTTCGACCCTATGGAGAATTTTGTAGAGCTAAATGAGCTGAACATTTAAGCAAGCAGCAGCTAATCTCTATGTGCAACAGTTTTCATTCTGTAGGCCAAAAACATGAAAAAACGCTATTTTTCAGGGGCCATAACCCCTTACACATAACCCCTGTAAGGGGTTATTTGACAACTTCGACCCTATGGAGACTTTCGTAGAGCTAAATGAGCTGAACATTAAAGCAAGCAACAGCTAATCTTCTATCTGCAATAGTTTTCATTCTGTAGGCCAAAAACATGAAAAATCTTTATTTTTCAGGAGCCGTAACCCCTATAAGGGGTCATCTGACAACTTCGACCCTATGGAGACTTTTGTAGAGCTAAATGAGCTGAACATTTAAGCAAGCAACAGCTAATCTCTATCTGCAATAGTTTTCATTTTGTAGGACAAAAACATGAAAAACCGCTATTTTTCAGGGGCCGTAATCCATATAAGGGGTCATCTGACAACTTCGACCCTATGGAGAATTTTGTAAAGCTAAATGAGCTGAACATTTAAGCAAGCAACAGCTAATCTCTATCTGCAATAGTTTTCATTCTGTAGGCCAAAAACATGAAAAATCGCTATTTTTCAGGGGCCGTAACCCCTATAAGGGGTTGTCTGACAACTTCAACCCTATGGAGACTTTTGTAGAGCTAAATGAGCTAAACATTTAAGCAAGCAACAGCTAATCTCTATCTGCAATAGTTTTCATTCTGTAGGCCAAAAACATGAAAAATGGCTATTTTTCACCTTTAAGGGGCCGTAACCCCTATAAGGGGTCATCTGACAACTTCGACCCTATGGAGACTTTTGTAGAGTTAAATGAGCTGAACATTTAAGCAAGCAACAGCTAATCTCTATCTGCAATAGTTTTCATTCTGTAGGCCAAAAACATGAAAAAATGCTATTTTTCACCTTCAAGGGGCCGTAACCCCTATAAGGGGTCATCTGACAACTTTGACCAAATGGAGACTTTTGTAGAGCTTTTGATTCTGAATCAGTAGCGTGGCCTCAGATTTCCTCTATCTCTTATACTTTTTGATTTATAAGCCAAAAACAGTAGTCTGACCCCCCTAGTCTATTTTTAGTAATGGCGGCCATGTTTTTTAACGGATCAAAAATCAAAACAAAAGTTTGGTGCAGGACACCCTAAGGATCATTCATACCAAGTTTCATTAAATTCTGTTTGGTAGTTTCAGAGGAGAAGATTTTTGAAAAATTGTTAACAGACGACGACAGACGACGACGACGGACGCCAAGTGATGGTAATAGCTCACCTGGACCTTCGGTCCAGGTGAGCTAAAAAGCACGAATTAAAGAATCCTCGAACTAAACACTCGAAAATTGGAACCCACGAAATTAAATGAATCCACAGTACATAACACGAGTTATTGAGATAAGGAGGTGCTCATAAAACTTTAAGATTGAAGATTGACACTGTTGCCACTGCTGGACAAGTAACACCTATGTCTCGCTCCGCTTCGCAGGCAAGAAAAACCTTCCTTAACTGTACCAGATAAATCTGTCAAAGCTAAAAATGGCCGGATTTCGTTTAACCTTTAGGGACCCCACCCTGATGCTGTATACCAAATATCAAGTGGCTGTGATAATTAGTTGCTGAGAGAACTGTTACGCAAGTACTTTGCTTGCCTGCAGCTTGCCTGCCAGACATTCACCAATTTATGATCAGGATTTTTCACTCCCTGAAATCTGGCTAAATAGGAGAATTCTAAATTCATTTAAATAAGATTAAACACACAAAATAATTTCATAAGTTTTCCATATCAATGATTTGAGGACTTAATAATTACGGTAAGATAGATAAAGGCAGAATAGAATAAATAACTTTGGGAGTGTTTTTTTTTTTCTTTACAAATTTAATTCTCTCCCAATTATATATTATAATACTTACTGATGATTTATCTCCCTTTGAAAGGTCAAATCTGGATGCAAACTCCACCAAAACTTTATCTTCTGACCTCTGTAATGACTGGAAATTCTCATGATTTAAAGCTTCGACATGACTCAGATACTCCTGCATAATCTTTCCAGCATCTTCCCAAGATACCTTGCACCTGCAATTAAACATCCTGTTAATTTACAATATGATTAATAAAATCAGTGAAAGACAAAAATTGCCAGATTTCATTAAACAGAAAGTACATGTAAGCAACAACCTACTAATTACATTAATAGAAAATAAAGAGATGTGGAATAAGTGTACGCGACACAGCCCACAATTAAACGGCAATTTAGAAAAACCACAATGGACAACCGCCAGCAGCCTTCGATGTGGCCATTTGGCACTGCTCGCGGTTCGGCCTATGGTCTAAATAGGATGCATATAATTCAAATCCAGCCCTGAAATAGTCACAGATAGACCCCCTTCTTAAACAAGGAACAGAAAACATCAAAAAGACAAGTACAAACGAAAGCTTTGTCAAAGATTCCTGGCTTAGGACAGGCACATGTAATATGTGGCGGGGTTAAACAAGTTTTTTGGGCCCAACCTTCCCAAGCCACATATGTTTTTTTTTATTTATTTACAACCATTTCAAATAAAAGCTTACTACAAATGTGGCCATTAAAAGTATGTCTTGCTTGTTGGCACCACTGTAAAACTTGTTTAAACGTTTAAGAATATTTACCCAGAATCATCTTGCTTTTTCTTCTTTCCTCCTTGCTGCCTTGTGAACTTCAAAGTTCTTCTCACAATTTCTTGTCGACAATCCACAGCCAACTGTAAATTGAAAACATTTCAATAACAATTTTACAATTTTGATTTTTAAGCATTCCTTGAATGTTTTCTCAGGTCTGTCAACATTTTGGCAAAAAAATGAAGGGTTTTCCAGGATTTTAACTGCATTTTAAGTATTTATCAGGATAAAAATAGTAAAATAATTCTCTATTCCCATTACATTTTCTGCAAAACAGGCCAACATTAACCTGTTAATTTTCCATCTATCCAATTTAAGGGTATCTTAAAAATATTTCCTTTTTCTTAAATTTAAGGTCTTTTGGGACATTGAACTCTGAAATAAGATTCAATGAATTTTCCAGGTTTCAAGGATATGTGGGAATTCTGTAATTTCTGTTGTAGATTTTAAATTGCCAATTACTTATACCAATACCAATACCAATACCAAAAACAATATCTTTATTCCAATTAAAGATCCCTCAAGGGGCAATGACAAAAATTGACATATATGATTTGGAACAATACATTTTTACAGTGTAAACAGAATATATGGAACATTTACATAAATATAGATAGATTTATAAATTAGTGGTAGGTGCACCAGTGTGACAAGGTTTAAGTTGGTTATATGAGTTCTATCAGGTATGTTTTTTCCACGTCCCATTATTACCAATAACCTATAACTTGAACCTTACCGTAACTCTGCTTTGTTCAGAGAAGACTATTGCATCAATAAAGTTGACAACATCATTAGGTAGAAGTTTCTGTAAAGATTGGGCACTGGTCTCATATCTGTGAATCCATGCAGCCTAGAAATATATCAACTGATGTGTTATTGTTTGAGTATTAAGGAAATTTGTAAACGACCTTTATCAATGAATAAAACAAGATTGCTACACATAGCCAATGTCCCCCACCACTGCATTAACATTGAAAATTTAATCCCACAAAATTTCATTAAAATCTGTAGAGTGGCCTCAGAAGAGTTGCACTCAAAAAGTGTTCCTATGACTTAAAATGAACAAAGTTAATAAAGTCCCATAACTCCTATAAAATTGGTTGAATCAAAATTGCGGTGCGATATGATCAACTGAACAATCATACAAAATTTCATTAAAATCTGTTAAGCAGTCTCAGAGGAGTAGGGTTCACAAAGTGTTCCTATGACGTAAAATGAACAAAGTCAATCAAGTCCCATAACTCCTATTAATTTAACGAATCAAAATAGCAGTGTGATATGATCAACTACATATCATGACAAACAATTCTACAAAATTTCATTAAAATCCATTGAGTAATCTCAGAGGAGTTGCGATCACAAATATGTGACAGACAGACAGATGGACGGACAGACACACAAGGACCATTACTAGGTCCCTCCATCGCGTTGTGGTGGGGGACAAAAATCATAAGTATATATACTGTGGATTCATATATTTGTGTGGGGATCAATTTTTTGGTTGTGCTAAGAGACCTTTCGTTGGTTTGCATATGTTGCTAAAAAGGTTCAACCTTAAATTAGAACTTCTTTGGATTCTATTCTAGTGCTTAACTGCCATCCATGAAAACCACCTAATTGTCACCCTACGAAAAATAATGAAACCACAGTACAGTGGAATGTTAAGGAAGTACTGTGGATTCATTTATTTTTGTGGGTACCAGTTTTCGTGGTTTGATGAAAAAGGATCAGTTCATGGATTCTTGAATTTGTGCATCTGAAATCTGCAGCATACAAATCAATGCTAAATTTCCTTTTTATGGGGTATTAAATTTTCAGGCCCAAGGTCCACCACAAAAAAACATGGAATGTGATACCCCACAAACAATAATGAAACCACAGTTGATGAGTGGGACCTGAAATTGAATCCCACCATTTGGAAGACCATGCTGACCCTGCATACCAAAATCAAGAGGTTATTTAATGAACCAGATTTCTACTCAATGACATTGGGCCACTTGTGAAATCTGTTTGAAAATGAAAGATATACATTATTAAGAATTGTATAAGTATTGTAATTATATAGTTAAAATTTTTTATATCAGTAAATGGGAAGAAACAATCGTTCAAAGATGTATAAAAACAATAAATGTTTGCTTTGACCAAAAAAAATTGTGGTTTTGAATATAAAGAAATGCATGTCAGTTAATGTGAAGTAAAAACTGCTCAAATATGTATAAAAACAATTCATGTTTGCTTTGGCCAAATAATATTGTGGTTTTGAATATAAAGAAATATATTACTGTTGAGTCTGGTGCTTTCTTTCCTTCATTAGACCAAAACTGCTTGACTGTCCAAGCACAATATACCACACTTGAATGTAAGAATCCACCACTCTGCAAAATACGCACATCATTTCTTATTTTTTAGAACATGTGTATGAACTTTAAAGTATGTGAAGCTCATTCTTTAGCATTACAAGAACATTTCATATTTTTATGCCTCGTCTATGAAAGAAGGGGGGCATATTTAAATTTAACATAGAGTTTTCAAACTGACTTGATGATTATGCATTGTCAAATGTGACTATTGAAAGATGTGTTGAAATGACTTTTTGTGTGTGAAAATTTGTCAAATTAAATTAAAACAGACATTTTAACACTGCAACGGCTTCATTGGCTATATGGGCAATAGGTGTAGCAGCTATTCCAAGTCCTTTTGAATGCCCTAAACATTCAAACACAAAATAAATAAAGAAAGAATGTGTCCATGGGACACGGATGCCCCCGCTGGCCTCAAATAAAAAGTTGGAAGTCCGAAAGGTCTGAAAGTTGCTTAGGACGCATAGTTAATCATACTTAACCATCCTACCAAGTTTCAAATCATTCCCATGTACGGTTTCTGAAAAAAGCTTGACGGAAATTTTCATGTCAATTTTGGTATCGGTCCAGCCCCAAACAGGAAGTAGATGTCGGACAGGTCTAAAATTCACTTAGGACATATAGTTTGTCATACTGAACCATCCTACCAAGTTTCAAGTCATTCCCATGTACAGTTTCTGAGAAAAGTTTGACGGAAATTTTCATGTCGATTTTGGTATCGGTCCAGCCCCAAACAGGAAGTAGATGTCGGACAGGTCTAAAATTCACTTAGGACATATAGTTTGTCATACTGAACCATCCTACCAAGTTTCAAGTCATTCCCATGTACAGTTTCTGAGAAAAGCTTGACGGAAATTTTCATGTTGATTTTGGTATTGATCCAGCCCCAAACAGGAAGTAGATGTCCGACAGGTCTAAAATTCACTTAGGACATATAGTTTGTCATACTGAACCATCCTACCAAGTTTCAAGTCATTCCCATGTACAGTTTCTGAGAAAAGCTTGACGGAAATTTTCATGTTGATTTTGGTATTGATCCAGCCCCAAACAGGAAGTAGATGTCCGACAGGTCTAAAATTAGCTTAGGACATATAGTTTGTCATACTGAACCATCCTACCAAGTTTCAAGTCATTCCCATTTACGGTTTCTGAGAAAAGCTTGACGGAAATTCGTACGGACGTACGGACGGACATGAGTAAAACTTAATGCCCCCCGACATGTCGTCGCGGGGGCATAAAAATGTCAATACCTTGTCAGGAATTTTATTAGCCAGCTTAGCTATTGATGTAATGTTGTTTGCTGTTAAGACTGGTTCTATACACTGAACAGGGTTATCTCCCTCTATTAACTGCTTGTAATTCAAACCTATAACATAAAGAAAAGTGGCAAATATCAAAAGTAGATTTTGGAAAGTCCACAGAGGAATAAAGGAGAGTTTCAGAAGAAATTGGTGTAAATCTACATGAAAATATAAAATTTTTGAAGGAAGGGTTCCAACTCCTAAAACTACAATAGTTTTGCCTGACATGTTTGTATATGGTTTCATTCCTCAAAAACATACGAAAAATCATGAACAGTTGAAATAATATTATAATGTGAAACTATTTCAAAAATAGTTATGAAACTTATCTTACTATTAAACGTTTTGTTTATATTTTCTTCATCATATTTTTTCATCTTGATTTCTGAGTATGTCTTTTATATACATACCCTCTGCCACTCCTTTTATCTTCTTCAGCAATTTCAGGTGGTTTTCAGCCGTTATCCCACCCTGCTCAGCTCCGTCCACAGACGACAGCAGCGTAATATAATAAATCAAGGTCATGTGATCAGATCCATCCAGGTCAGGATATACGCTTGTCCTCATTCTATTTACAAACTCTTCCGGCTGAGCGATCAGGGTGGACATGATGTTTTTATTCTTAACTCTTTGTTCTACTTCCTCTGTTGATAATCTTTAAAGAAAAAAAAACATAGGGTAAATATATTTGTCTTATAAAAACATATCCAGTGATACATATATATCATTATTATACTGTGGATTCATTTACTTTTGTTGGGTATCAATTTTCAAGGTTTTCCAAAAAAGATATTTTGTTGAATTTTCAATTTTGTGGTTTGAACATATTGTTGGATGTAATCAATGCAAAATATAAACCAACATTTATTTGGATTCTTATATTTGTGGTTGACAGACCCACAAAAAACCAAGAAAAATGATACCAAAAAATAGTAGTTTAGTTGACTTCAACAATTTCTATAATTTTAATTTTTGGTTATTTACTTTCATGTTTGTAATATTTTTCTAGTGGATCAGAACTCAAGAAATATTAACAGCAGTGTTTAACATACTTCATCAACACGGTCGTTATACTTGTCCTGCGACAACATGTTTTCTACCGATTTTTCTGCTTGTTTTCTACCGATGATCCTTGTTTTCTACAGATGGTTTTTTAGAAATATGAAAAATTACGTTTATTTTTAACATTTAAATACATCCTGTTTGAGAATATGCAATAAATGATCGTTTATTTGTAAAAGAGCCACTTGATTTTTCATATAACTAACAGGTTTAAAAAATTTGATATGTCCTGGTTTTCTACCGATTAGGTATGTTCTTTACTGTGTTTTCTACCGATGAGTCCCTGTTTTCTACCGATGATTTAAATTCATATAACTGCACATTTGGGTTGTTTTTAATGGCATTCATACACCATAAATGCTTGTGTTTTACAGTGAAGCTTCATCATACTCTCTCAGCCTCAATATTTCTAGATATAACAGTGAAATATGGTATATGGAGGATTATATCCCATTTTATTAAGCACTTCACAAATCTAATATAAGTGGAAGAATTGTTGATACTATCATTTTCTGATAAGCCAGCTTAAAAAAAAATACACAATAAATTTTGTAAAAGTGTTCTGGGTGTGCGCAAAACAGCATGTTATATTGCTGCAAAAACTGAACTTGGTAGATTACCATTAGACTCTTTTATTAACGTACAACAAAATGTACAGGTAATTTGCTAGAATAAACTCTTTAGATATAAACCCTCTTGTAAAAGAGGCATTCATTTTAAATAAAAATCTCCACATAGAGGGTGTGTATAATTGGCATAGTTTTGCTATATCTGTAACAAAGAAATTTGAAATAGATTATGAACATTTTGAGAATGTTAATAAATCATTTAATGAAATCAAATCAAGCTTAAAAAGAGAAAACAAAAAGACTATTAAAGAAAAATATTATGAACTTATAATAAATAAAATATCCGGCTTGATGACTCTTCAAAATTATACTTTATACTTCATATTTCAATCTTCAAAATTTTAATAGTTAAAAAAAACGTACTAAACTATGATTAGTGATCATAACCTAGAGATTAAACTTGGTAGATATAAAAATATCCCAAGAGATCAAGGACTGTGTAAATCCTGTAAAATTATTGATGATGAAGCTCATTTCTTTTTTATTGTAAAATTAATAATGATATAAGAAAGACATTTATTGACTTTATACAATCAAAATATTCAAATTTTAACCAGCCTGACACTATTGAAAAATAAATTGTTGTACTTAATCCAAATATGTGGATGTTTTGCCCTTTTGTAAAGCAATCATTTGAGTTGCGACAATTGTCAAATACATGTACACAACGGCATATTTGTAAATGCTACTGTTTTATTCTTTGGCTGTATTTGTACTATGTGTCTATAATTATATGTTCATTGTTTTTGTTTGTTCGTGTTTGTAGACCTTTGGGGTTTGTACGCAATAAAGTATATTTATATTTAAACTAATGGCTGTTTAGAAAGGAATGGCAGCCATAAGCAAACAGAAGGAACTGTCTTTCTTTCATATGGCCATTGTTCATGTCACATAAGAAATTGTGTTTATGCTGTATGATAATTTTATTAACGATACGAGCCCTTAATGTTTTCGAGTTTGTTTAAGATTTTAATGACCCATTTTAAGCATTTGCCGCGCGCAATTGCTCATGAACCGCCATATTCTTTTTATCATCAATATTATGTGCAATAAAATATACAGTTTTACAATTTGTAATGAACATGATGATATGTCATTTAATATATCACATCGGTAGAATACCAGGACCATCGGTAGAAAACCAGGACACATCTTTAGAAAACCAGGACCATAATGTTTTGAAAAATGATCGAAAAATCAAAATTATACCATTTGTAATGAAAAGGGAAATGTCTTTAAAAAGGTACGATAATTTAGAACATAGAGAATAATTTTCAGCCCAGTGAATGGTAATTTAAAACAGATATTCATGTTTATCTGAAAAAAGGGAAATTGTCGCTTGCTGGACAAAATAAACAATACCTTACTGTTTTTTTTTATGTTCAGACTTAAAAAAAATAATGTAAATTAAATTAACTTGTTTATAAGTGCCATAATTGCCAGGTATCATTGTTTGGAAAAAAATCGTCTGCCAAGTTTGTTTTTTTCTTCATCACATCGGTAGAAATCTAGGACATCGGTAGAAAACAAGCAGAAACATCGGTAGAAAACATGTTGTCGCAGGACAAGTATAACGACCGTGATCAATAGATCAAGTTAAAAGTAAATGCATTGGACTGTTTATTATTATAAACCTACCCTGAGTCAAACAAAAACTCTAAATGACTCATACACAGTTCCCACCCTGAAATCTCATATCTATCAGCCAAGTTACGAGCAACATTGTACATCTCATCGTCTAAGCTCCTGAAAATTATACCAGGAATAAATACAAAGACATAAAAATATTTCCAGTACCAAGCTTCTTTTTGCTTTCTAGTTATTTTCTGAATTGTATAATGTATTATATTCTTAAAACCAAATGGTGTAATTGTTTTCAGTAACCTTTAGTGTGTTCTTTTTAATTTTGTTTTTAAATCACAATTAGTTTGTCTGTTCATCTGCGGATATACACATGCCTTATTTCTTCTTTATATCAAGCTTCTTTTTTAACAAAGAAGAATCTGTCAGTCAAAAATGGACTTCGTTATACAGGAATTTAATTGGTGAGCGACAGCCCTAAAATCAAATTCCAGGTTATGGGACCATACCCTAATGTTGCATACAAAATATCAAGTAGTTGTGATTAGTAATTGCTGAGGAAAAACCTGTTCCGGCCAAAAAACACCTTTAAAACTCTTTTGAAATGAAATATGCTGTTACAAACTCACATGGTCAGTCCTAAAATAGTTTCCTTTTTATACTCCACATCATTTGTAAATCTCTGTATGTCCACACCTAAAAATATCAAATAAACAAGAAATGAATATAATTATATTTTATTCAATTCATCCCATACGCTAGTGTGGAATTGATGTGTCTATGTGTGAGCAATACTATAGTAAATTATGTACCCGCATACCAAGTTTCATATATACATGTATCTGCATAGTAAGTTTCATCCTTTATGTTACACTTCCATATACAAGTGCAAAATGTTATGGGATGAGTTATAGTGCCTAGGTTTCATCATGTAAAGGCTTCATTACAATACTTGTACAAACAACCAACACCAACTTATCTATCGAAGACCAGGAACTACTATCCCTTCTAGAGCACTGAGACCTTAGTTTTATACCAGAAGTTATATCAATGCCCTTTTCCAAAGTCTATGTTGCCCATTTGGTACACTATGAATTCATCAGTCATGAGTCTGCTGCTGACAAATCAAAAGTAATAATATATCAATATTTATTCAAAATAAACTAATTATAAAATTTGCCCTTGGAAGCCAAGTCCTCAGCTAATGAATTTTGCTCCAGGCCCCTGTCGACGACACTTAGCTAAAGCCTCGTGGACACGGACACTCTCTCAATATCAACCCGGGGATCCTAAAGGGGGATGAAGCGTTGCTCCATCTAATAGCCGCTTAGCTATGATAAAGGGAGTGGAGCGCTGCTCCGATGAATAGCCGCTGGCTATGATGAAGGGGGATGAAGCGCTGCTCCATCTGATAGCCGCTTAGCTATGATAAGTGGGTTATATTGACAGTGGAGAGGAAATTGTAATGTAATGACTTGGGGGAAAGGAGAAATTACACCTGTGGTAAATTTCGAAACGGTATGGAGTAAGTTAACTTATAGTAAAGATTACCACAAGGTTGCTGAGACTGACTTCCCAATATTAGTGGATAGTTGAAGGCGCATGTAGGGGATGGAGGGTGGGCAATTTAAAACAGCACTGCTAAAATTTTGAAAAATAAACTTTTCAAGTCAGCAGCCAAACTCAGACTGATGAAACCTTCAAGTGCTTGTAACTTGAGAAGACAAAGAACCACACTGCCCAGTACCAAATAAGAAGTTTACATGTATTACATACAATGATGGAATGTGTGTGAGCCTGAGGGGGGATTATAGATAATGCTAGGGATTATAGTATTTATATATTTATCATGTTTATGATATGTCTTGAATAAACAACACTTATATCACACTATATAAGTTTCTATTTATTCAATTCATCCCATACGCTAGTGTGGAATTGATGTGTCTATGTGTGAGCAATACTATAGTAAATTATGTACCCGCATACCAAGTTTCATATATACATGTATCTGCATAGTAAGTTTCATCCTTTATGTTACACTTCCATATACAAGTGCAAAATGTTATGGGATGAGTTATAGTGCCTAGGTTTCATCATGTAAAGGCTTCATTACAATACTTGTACAAACAACCAACACCAACTTATCTATCGAAGACCAGGAACTACTATCCCTTCTAGAGCACTGAGACCTTAGTTTTATACCAGAAGTTATATCAATGCCCTTTTCCAAAGTCTATGTTGCCCATTTGGTACACTATGAATTCATCAGTCATGAGTCTGCTGCTGACAAATCAAAAGTAATAATATATCAATATTTATTCAAAATAAACTAATTATAAAATTTGCCCTTGGAAGCCAAGTCCTCAGCTAATGAATTTTGCTCCAGGCCCCTGTCGACGACACTTAGCTAAAGCCTCGTGGACACGGACACTCTCTCAATATCAACCCGGGGATCCTAAAGGGGGATGAAGCGTTGCTCCATCTAATAGCCGCTTAGCTATGATAAAGGGAGTGGAGCGCTGCTCCGATGAATAGCCGCTGGCTATGATGAAGGGGGATGAAGCGCTGCTCCATCTGATAGCCGCTTAGCTATGATAAGTGGGTTATATTGACAGTGGAGAGGAAATTGTAATGTAATGACTTGGGGGAAAGGAGAAATTACACCTGTGGTAAATTTCGAAACGGTCCAAAACTCAGGTGTGAAACAGCTGAGTGCCCCCAAGGAATTATGTGGGAAGAATTGGGAATGCCTTCAACTAAACACTAACTTTTGAAAATATGCAAACAAGATATACAATTCATATGTACATGCAAACATGAGATACATTTACTATAATATATTTATAGAAGATACATGTATATAAAAGACAATGAAAAAAGCTCAACAACTTTTAAGTTAACTTCCTAATAAATCTACAATTTCATAGAGGCTAGCTAATGCATGAGCATAAGTTGTTCAAAATGTAAGAGAAACTAAACAAACTAATATCTTCTAGAGCTATAAGGGTAAATGTTTGAGAAGAAATTTTAGATGATCTCAGAAATATTTTTTTAAAGCAAGATATGAAATACATGTATATATTGTTTAGAATTATATACTCAGGATGAGTGATAGCAACATGATGTCATTAGTTTAAAAATTATGTCTTAATACGAGATGATTGAGATTCTGTATCAAAATTGTTTGCAAAGTATACAGTCAGTTCATATGTATATTCAGACAAAGAAAGGAATTATGGTCCCAGAAGTTGAACCTAATACCATAGAAAAATGTTTTCAAGTGTATCACAAAATGCCATCTGCTCTTATCCTCTACGATAATGTCTAAACATCTGATTGTCTTCTGAATTCTGCACTCAGTCAATCAATGACTATACATGTCTGTCTGTACTTCTTATTAGTTTGATTTAAGACCACATTACTTTTGACATGTAGGTGAACCTACTTATGAGTGTTACCCTGCCTATCAAGTCCATATATAGAAATGAGCAAATCCATGCATGAATTATTTGGTGTTGTCTGTGCAGGAGTCTGTGACTGTGTCACCATGAAACATTTAAAGAAGGCTGAAGCAAGGTTGTTTTATGGAAACCTGCATTATCTGATGAAAATCCAACTGAATAATGTTGTTGACGTCTTGAAAATGAAAAACAATCCTAGACTCAAAGATCCACCTTGTATCACCATAAGCAAGTTAATAGTTAATTTCTTTTTCACTGTGGTCTCTCATACGGTTGTGATTTGATTTCGCTTCCAATGTAGTATCATACATCCGTGGGGTGGTTTCGTTTCCCTTGTAGTCTCATACATCGGTGGGTTGATTTCGCTTCCACTATGGTCTCATACATCTATGGGGGGATTTTGCTTCCACTGTGGTCTCATACATCGGTGGGTTGATTTCATTTCAACTGTGGTCTCTCATACATTCTAAACTAATATAAAGTGGTTATTATATTAGCAATAGTTGCAATACCGTGATAAAAAAAAATATATATATATATAGATATAAATATATACAATGTATATAATAATCATATTCTGCATTTTTAGGACATCTGCATATCTTTTTAAACAACAAAGCAGTAAAAATAAGTGCATTCAGATACACCAGTATTTATATTGTTCCTTCTCTGTTGTGAATTGTAACAAAGTAATAGGATGGTTTAAACAAAGTTCTATGAAATTATAAATACCATATGTCTGTATTATTAGATGGTCAGTATAAGGATAATATTTTTGAGGAAAATAACTGAAATATACTCCCCTGAAACTCAAGTGGCTCTATATAGGATGTATATTTTCCAACTTCTGTCTCTCTATTTGTACTGCAAGAGCTGACATCACGTGCACTCCACATGAGACTGCATTCGGCAGTGGCACCGGGTGGGTCGCATTCACAATCACCATTTGAAATTATAATGTCCTCTTTTTCATGGCCTCGGCCTGCTTGTGCATGCAGTTAAATAGTTCATACATGGAACTGAGATACAGTATAGAATATTGTGGGTTATTGTGTTCCCGAAATGTTCTCTCAACAAACAAGTATTCCACAAATAATTTACACAGTTCTTTAAAAAATTGTCCATCCAAGAACTTTTACGATGAAAATTTAAGTCCAACTGGTGCACAGATGACTCTGTTGTTAATTAATACCTCGACACAATGTTTTATACTAAATTTTTCATAACAAAACTGTTAAAATTAAAGCATTTGAATTGTTCACTGCAGCAAATAATGCAAAAAGCCATTGTTCATGTATAAAATTATTAATCCAAAATAAATTATGTTGAACTTGTTTAGAACACAATTTAAAACAGCACTGCTAAAATTTTGAAAAATAAACTTTTCAAGTCAGCAGCCAAACTCAGACTGATGAAACCTTCAAGTGCTTGTAACTTGAGAAGACAAAGAACCACACTGCCCAGTACCAAATAAGAAGTTTACATGTATTACATACAATGATGGAATGTGTGTGAGCCTGAGGGGGGATTATAGATAATGCTAGGGATTATAGTATTTATATATTTATCATGTTTATGATATGTCTTGAATAAACAACACTTATATCACACTATATAAGTTTCTATTAGAACCAATTTTTAACAATTAGCAGGAAATAAACTTGGAAATAATGTCTAAACTTTATGGAACAACCAAATTTGACAGGTCCATAAAAATGTGCTTGTTTTAGGTCACTCCAATACAGTTTCAGGAGGATAAAATGTTTAAAGAAAAGAACATTGTGTCTTAGGAATCTTATACATATAAAATTAAACTGCTTTGCTTAGAAGACCTTTAACCTTCCCGTATTAATGACATCATTCAGTATTTTAGTTTGAGGAGGTACAGAACACTTTAATCGAAACAAAATTTGCATGGTTTTTTTTTAGGGAAAATATCCACTTTTGTGATCATAAACAATAATTTTTCACATATATGTTTACCTGAAATCCAGCATATCACCCTTCTAGTTAAAATAATGAAAAGTTTTGTTTTTGTTTTTTATTTATTAAACTTTAACTTGGAATACTATCAGCCAGCTCACAAAATGTTAACTCTCACTTTATTTATTCCAATTATCTACCCTGAAGGATATCTCAGAGCAATGAAATTTCTTCATGTACTGCCACATCTCCATTTACATGATATAATGTTCTTCATATTAAGTTTCATCAAAATCCATCAAGAGTTTTAAAATAGTGTATATGAAATAGGTGGACAGATGGACAGACTACCAGGGTGATTCCTATATACCCCAAACTTTGTTTAGGTGGAGGTATAATAACCAATTATCTTATTAAAAGAGAGTCATTAGTTGTTCTGAGTCTTCTTTTACCCTAAAAGTATTAAAAATATCTTACCACTTCCAATTCTTATCAATGTTCTGGCTTGAATGTAATCTTCAAAAGCCTCATAACATTTCTTTAATTTTTCTACAAGGTCAAGGACATCTGAAGGCCATCCAAGGTCATCCCTATCATTGACAAAGTTTACGACCTTTTGTATCAATTTCATCGGGTCATGTTTATAGATAGGACTTGGTTCAGGTAGTGTTAAGGGTTTGACCGAGGCATATATTTGCAAGGCATAGTAATACAAGGCCAGCTGTTGTGTTATAGTTGTTTTGGGGAAAGATTCAAAAACATCTTCTATATCACATGACTGAAACATAAAAAAAAGATCAGTTAAAGACCTATGTGGAAAGATTTCTTTAATCAGGAAGTTGAGGGAAGGACATCCCTGAATTTAAATCATATGATTTGCCACCCTTTACTGATGTTCATACCAATTATAAGGAGGCTGTGATTGATAGCTGCTGAGAAAAATATTACTTATCTGTTTTGTCTGTCTACCACCAGACTGGATTTTTTTTACGGTAATAACTTCATAAATGAGAATGAGAAACTTTAGGTAATAATTAAAAAAACAAAAAGGCAAGTTATAAAACAATAAGCTTGCTTAATTGAAAGACTATATACTAACATGCTAAATATGAAAATTTAAACTCCCACTATGCAAACTCAAATGATTATTCTGATATGATTAGTGTCAGACTTCATTTGACATTTTGTGCTTATATTGATTGAACCTTGGTCAGGTATAAAATGTCTTCTTTTTTTCATTTCACTTCATTTTATTTTTCAAAACTGGACACAACTACTTGTTTTTATATTGATTATTTTTTAACAAAGAAAATCAAGTGAATTGTCACATTTCAGACTTTAAATCAACTTTGGATGCAGACAAGACACATGCCCAATAAAATCTGTGAATTTAACTTATCCCAATCTCATGCTTTGACTTGTTCAGGACAGGACCATTGTAATAGTCAATTCTCCTAGTTTAAAACTAACGATGTCTTTATATTTTAAACTTACTTTTGGCAAGGTCAAAAGATAAGCCAATCCTAAAGAGCTATCAACTGGTAGTTTAGTTTTAGCAAGCTCCAATAACACTGGAAAAAGATCATGTACAATGCATGTTAAAAGTATTACCAACAAGATTGCTACGCGTAGCCATGTGTCCCCCGCCGCCCCATAAAAGTTGTGTGGTATGTCAATTCAAGCAATATATTCTCTGAGAAACGATAGAAATAGGTTGTCAAAATATGGGATGATCACCTATTAACAATACCCTATCAGTGTGTAAAGTTTCAGCAACATCCGTTCAGTAGTATCCGAGGAGTTGCACCCACAAAAATGTTTGATATGACAAAGTCCCATTTTTTGGACCGTAAAATCACAAATTCGTAAATAACTCGAAAACTGTAAAAGAAATTTCATATTATTATAGAGTACCTTTTGCTCTATCAGCCTACAAAATTTCAGAACCCTGTGCACCTAGGTAACCGAGATATTGGATGTCCTATATTTTGACCTTTCTTCCCTGTTTCCATGGAAACAGCGGCCATTTTGAAGATTTCAAATATGGGATGATCATCTACAAACAGTACACTATCAGTGTGTAAAGTTTCAGCAACATCGGTTCATAAGTGTGCCAGGAGTTGCACCCACAAAAACGTTTGACAAAGTCCCATTTTTCGGACTGAAAAATCACAAATTCGTAAATAACTCGAAAACCGAAAATATCGCTTCAAATTTTTTTTTCGTATTATTTTAAAGTACCTTTTGCTCTATCAGCCTACAAAATTTCAGAACCCTGTGCACCTAGGTAACCGAGATATTGAATGTCCTATATTTTTACCTTTCTTCCGTTTCCATGGAAACGGTGGCCATTTTGAAAATTTCAAATATGGGATGATCATCTACTAATTGTACCCTATCAGTGTGTAAAGTTTCAGCAACATCCTTTCAGTAGTTTCCGAGGAGTTGCACCCACAAAAAACGTGACGGACGGACAGACGGACGGACGGAGACCATTACTAAGTCCCTCCGACGCGTTGCGGCGGGGGACAATAAAAGACTTCCACTAGTCACATTTAAAGACTGCTTACTGTTTTTCAGTGTGATTTTTTTTAAATCATCCTATGTTTATGAAGATTGATTGCTTCATGTACACTTATATCACATCTCAATTTTATCTATATATTTGATTTTAAAATTGGTTTAAGGTTGAAAAGAAGATAAGAAGGATTCTTCATCATTTTTCCGTATAGAGATTAATACTGTTTAAACCCGATTTTAGTAGAAACAAATAAGGGTGTTTAAAGTAATAAATAATATTTTTATGAAAATTTATTTAAATACTAATACAGCAAGATCCTGTTCATATTGAAAATGAAAAATAACACTTGAATTTTTTTAATTAAATTTCCTCTTGGTCACCTTAGTTGACAGATGATAATTTCTCTGGTGTCAACAGACTAATTGTACACAAATTAGTTCATTACCTTCAGTTGATGACTGAGTTGCTTCCCCTTCTGTCAACATTTCTTCCAACTCTGCAGTTCTCAATATACTTTCACTTAGCTCAGTCTGGTTGACTAGGTCTGTACAACATCTGGAGTAATCTATAGTACCCTGAGAAAATAATGTTGGAAAAAAAAATCAATCTATTTTTTTATGTTACTGTCATGACTGTGAAAGTACTTAACTTTGTTGGGATCACTTTGTGTGGATTGGAAAGAAACAGCTTATGCATATTTTCATGAATTTGTGGTTTTAACAATTTTTCTATTTAAAGCAATGTAGAATTATTTTTTCATTGGGAATCTTCTTTAATTGTTCACCTAACCTACAAAAAATATATACCTCACAAAAACTAAAACTTTAAATTACCAATACAGTATAATATAAACTTTTCTAAACTTCTTCATGATAAACACTCCTATGTTAACTTAATTTTATATTCTAAGTCATAATGCATACAGAAACTTTGGAATATTCTGTGAACCAATATATTTTCATGTACTTTATTTCGCGTTTTAATGTCAGAGGGCAATTTCACAGCTATTTATTTTCACAATTCCAGGGTACAACAATTATATTTCTATGCATAATAAATGGTTTGTGATGAATCATTTTGGCTAATCTCTGTTCCTTGGGAAAATAAATAGCTCATGATTATTAGCTAGTTTACAGTCTACTTCTTCTATATGTGTTAATTTAAAATGTTCAGCCTATCCAACTTACATAATCTGGATGAGCAGGTTTTATAAAATCCTCATAAAAAGGATGACAGCCTTGTTTCTGAAAGGTCTCATTTTCTAACACCACAGATTCTGACATCTGCCTCTTGGTTGGCTGTTTGAATGTCTTTATTGTTCTTTGCCACCATTTTGTGTCTGCCACTGTTGACAACATGGCTTTTGTTGTCTTCGTTGTGGATGACAGAATTTCTGTCGTCTGCTTCAAGGCAGCTGTGGCAGATAGTGGTGCCCTCTCTGACGTCTGCTCAGGATCCTGCATGTCTGAATGTATGGTACTGTACATCATCTGTTTTGAAGAAAAAAATAGCCTAGTAATTCTTAATGTGTTGATAGTTTGATGAAATGATTTGGACAAATGTATCAACTTTTCTGTAAAAAGAGAAACAGCTTTCAAAATCATTAGACCTCAATATTTGCACTACTGTTTGTTACTTAATTAATGACATGTTTGTTGTGGATTAACACAGGCAATATGTCTTAACGTTAAATTTATGTTCAGATCAATTCACACCAATTTAACGTTAATGTGACGTTAGTTTAACAATAATTTTTTTAACAATAATTTAGTATTTAACATTAATGTTAATGTTTTAACATTAAGTTTCCAGTTGAATTTTAGGACATCAAATGTTAAACTTAAATGATAAACTGAAGCTCCATTAACGCTAATTCAACCTTAATTTTGAACCTTAAATATTATTAACAAAATTGCATGTGTCTGTGTGTTAATTTGTCTTCAAAACTTTCTTAATTGTTTATCTAATCTGATTTTAAGGTTTTATTTGCTTTTTGGTAATTATATGCATCTGTTGTTATTTTTTACAGTTTGAGGAAGATTGTACAACTACAATGTATAAGGCAATTGTTTTCATGTTATATCCCTTTATCAACTTTACCTGTGTTTCTAGAACAGCTTTAGCCTGTAATATAGGTTCTATCATATCTGGTGGACAGTAGGCAAGAGAAAAGGACAGCAAATCAGCTCTACAATGAAAAGACATAGAAATTCATCAAAATGAAACTTATGCAACCCATTTATGGGGGGTTGGACAGGGGGGTTCTCTTTCCCCGCCACCCCAACCCGGGAAACCCCGTCCCCTTGTCCGCTCCTTCTACTCGTTCCCGCCTCCTCAAACCCCGTACCCCCTGTGCGCCCCCTCATTTATATATATGCATTGCAGTTGAAATAAAATATCAAAGTTTTGATTAAAAATCTTTCATAAATCTTAACATTGATACTTTTAAATTGAATTGTTTTATTATGCAGATTTCCAGAAAATTTGACCTGAACCCCCCCCCCTTTTTATCCCCAGAAGACAACAGGCTTACCCCTCTCCCTTTCAGAAATTTCCAGATACATACTTAGCAGAAATATCTTTGAAGTCTTCAAAGCTGGCCAAATCAACACAAACATCCCATGCAGGTCCATACATTCTCTCTATCAAATCCTGACAAACCTCATATACAAAATCACTGTCATGTACCTGGAACAAATGGTTTTCATTATCTTTTTTTAAATTTTCATTCCAAAAGATTTTATAGCAAACATCACACGATTCAGACGAAAATGTTGTAAATTTCCAGCCAACAATATCTACTGTTAGGTTTAAGCACAAGCCTTCAATGAAGAGAAGTTAAAAATTTTATATTTCTTTGTCATGACTTTAGATTGTTTCCTTCTTTTACAGAGGGAATCTCTTAAATTCCATGCATTTACCCTATTCATTTATTTTGGTGGGTACCGATTTTCATGGATTGATGAAAAAGAATCAGTTTGTGGATTATTAAATTTGTGGTTCTGAAGACTGTAGCATACAGGTCAATGTTAAATTTGCTTTTTGAAGGTATCAAGTTTTGTGGATCCAGGCCTCCTATGAACACCCCGAAAATTGATAACTTACAAATAATAATGTAACCACAGTATAACTTTTACATATAAATTTCAAAGTTGTCCTACATCCTCAGACTTGTAAACAAATGTCAAGTTTTTTCTTCACAAGTGTACAAATTTATGCTGAAATCTCAATCTTAAAGCTTAAATCCTAGTGTACCTTAACAGCAGATTTAGCAATAAGATGCAAGACTTTTCCTTCTCTCTGACTGTTGTCATCTGTTTCAATCCTCAACAGATGGCTCAATCTCATCAACTGCACAAATAGAAAAGACCATAGAGATAAATATCTAAAAATTGTTATGAGGAAACATTCCAAGTTTTGAATCTAGCATCTCTGGTAAGTCTTAAATAGATAACATAGATCAGACATTACTTAAATGTATTTGTTTCTCACATTATTGTACTTTTTTCTTTGCTCGTTGTGATGGGGTCTTCTCTAGAAATTGTTCCTTTTCCTTGGGTCTTTTTAATTAATTTTGGAGAACATCCAGGGGTTCAAATAAACATTTGAGGGCGAAAGGTTCAAGACTTTTGGAAGCCAAGGACGGAAGGTCCTCTTGAAGAAATTGAAAAATCCCCAATAAGAGTTATTGTAAATACTGACCTTTGTCCCTGAAATTTAGAAGGTCCTGCATAAAAAAAATGAGGGTCCTGGACCTCGGACCAGTGCTAATTTGAACCCCTGACATTTACCGGTATGTAAGCCCCTGCATCTTCTTATGTATTTTCTTTCATTGTAAATCCATTATTTGACATTTTTACAGAAAGGAGGATTGGCCTTTACACATTTTCTTTACCTTCTTTTGCTGTTTGTAGGAGGTATTTCTTGCTGCCAGGGCCTGTTCAACAAGTTCTATCCTGTCCTTAGTTTGTCTGACTAGAAATAAAAATTTAAAATATTTTGAAAATCAAACTAACATTTTAGACAAATTGGTAGTTTTTTAATTTTTTGGGGGGCAAATCCATGTAAAAAAATTTGCTTTGGACTTGATGATTTTGTTAGATTGTAAGATGCATTAGATTTTATACTGCAGAATGAAATTTACATCAATTTTTTTTTATGAATGCAAAGCAGAGCTAGTTTTAATTACCTAAAATTGTGATATGGACTAGATAAGTTTCACTGCATTGGTTAATGTGAAAATTACTTGCATTAGTATGATAGATACACCAAAATTCACTTGTAAGACAAGACAGCCACAAATCAACAAAACTTATCTTTATTAGGGTTGTGTAAAGGAGCACAGGTATGAGTTTAATTTTTTTTTACTAGATTCAATATACATTCTTTTTGCTAATTAACTGTACAATTTCTGCCAGGCAGACACATATAGAGTGAAATGATTTTTCCTTTCATCAATAGGGCTGAGGCTCGTTAGAAAAATCCTTAGCAGGTGTAAATAAAGAAGGAATGTGTCCATGGGACACGGATGCCCCCGCTAGGTCCCAAACAGGAACTAGATGTCTCACAGACCTGAAAGTTGCTTAGGACATACAGTTTGTCATACTGAACCATCCTACTAAGTTTCAAATAATTCTGATGTATGGTTCCTGAGAAAAGCTTGAAGGAAATTCCTACAGACGTACGGACGGACATGAGTAAAACTTAATGCCCCCCGACATGTCGTCGCGGGGGCATAAAAAAATATTGGCCTTGATTCTCCTATCTATAGTGGTACATGAAGAAAATGAGATGTGGAATAGGTGTAGGCGACACAACCTACAATATAAACATAAATTTAAATTAAAGTTTGTTTTTGCCTACAAAAACGATGTCTCCCCCCGTTTCCCCAAAAAGTTCCAAGTTCAAAAGGCCCTTACTCCCAAAAATATTTGATTTAATATCAAATTTTCATGGTAATATGCACAACAACATAAGGTGTCCTTCCTATATACCAAGTTTCATTGAATTCGGTTCAGTAGTTTCAGAGGAGTTGCGCTGACAAGATGATAAATGAGGATTTTCAGCAAATTTCTAAGTTCAAAGGGCCATAACTCCAACAAAAATTTGAGGATCAAAATTTCCTGGTAACATGCACAACTACATATGATGTCCTTCCTATATACCAAGTTTCGTTGAATTCAGTTCAGTAGTTTCAGAGGAATTGCGCTGACAAGACGATAAATGAGGATTTTCAGCAAATTTCTAAATTCAAAGGGCAATAACTTCCACAAAAATTTGAGGATCAAAATTTCCTGGTAAAATGCACAACTACATATGGTGTCCTTCCTATATACCAAGTGTCGTTGAATTTGGTTTGGTAGTTTCAGAGGAGTTGCGCTGACAAGATGATAAATGAGGATTTTTAGCAAATTTCTAAATTCAAAGGGCCATAACTTCCACAAAAATTTGAGGATCAAAATTTCCTGGTAACATGCACAACAACATATGGTGTCCTTCCTATACACAGGCAAATTTGGCTCACATGAGTTTCACGTGAATCGAGCTTCACGTGATATTCATGTGAATCTCACATGAATTTCACATGAAAATCATGTGAGTTTCACATGAAACTGGCTCACGTAAAATTGATGTGAACTTTTCACGTGAAATTGATGTGAAGTGTTTTCATGTGAGATTCACATGAAATTCACGTGAAACTCATGTGAGATTCATGTGAATTTCATGTGAAAGCTCATTTCACGTGAAACTCACGTGAACTTTTTCATATGAGTTTCACGTATAAGCTCGATTCGGCTGAATTTCATGTGAACTTTTTCATGTGAAACTCATGTGAGCCAAATTTTCCTGTGTATACCAAGTTTCGTTGAATTTGGTTCAGTAGTTTCAGAGGAGTTGCGCTGACAAGATGATAAATGAGGATTTCCAGCAAATTTCTAAGTTCAAAGGGCCAAAACTCCCACAAAAATTTGAATATCAAAATTTCCTGGTAATATGCACAACTACATATGATGTTCTTCCTATATACCAAGTTTCGTTGAATTTGGTTCAGTAGTTTCAGAGGAGTTGCGCTGACAAACTTTGTGACGGACAGACGGACAGACAGACGGATGGACGGACGGACACGACAAAAACAATATGTCTCCCCACAAAAGTGGAGGGAGACATAAAAATCCACAATGGCAAACAGCCAGCAGCCTTCGATGTGACCAACCTTCGCTGCTAGCTGTTTTTCAATTGGCCCTGGGTTGAAAATAAACTACATATGATTCAAGCCCAATCCTAAAGTGCAATGCATGTTGTTTTGAGTGATGTTGCTTGGGGTGACGATATGTAAACTGGAAACAAACCTTGTGCAGGTATGATAGAAACACCAAAGTCATCTAGTAAAGCAAGGGAGTTAATCAGGTCCAGTTCTTCCTGAATGGCAGATGGTGTGTCTCGGATCAAATTCAAACATACTCTGAAAATAAATATCCCCCAAAAGATGATAAGAAATCAATTCAGGTCAAATATGTCTGTCAAATGCCAAAAATAAAAAGTATATATTCTTATAAACATCAGAACAAACAAATAAAACATGACTAAAACTGTTTACAGGAACATTGAGGAACTTACTCAAGTATTGACTATTGACATTACACAAAGAAGTCCTCATAAACCAGTGCTTGAAGCCTTCCTAAATTTGTGGTAAGGTTTAAAAACATTAGCTCCACCTTGAAATCCACAATATTACTTTAGGATAAAGAACTAGATGGAGCCTTCCCCGGAAGGCATATGTCGCCTGCGTATCTATGTTTGTTCACCAAACAGGAAGTAGTTAATTTTCAGCTATAAAATCCCCTTACACCTTATAGTACTATGTGATGAAGCTACATACCAAATATCAAGAGACTGTGGCATGTAGTTACCTGGAAAACTGCGACGAAAATTTGGTATCTATGTCCATTATATACAAAACGTCAAGTATTTGTCAAACAGGAAGTGGTTATTTTTCGGGCATAAAATCGCTTTAAACCTTAATGTACTATGAGATGAAGCTACATACAAAATATCAAGAGGCTGTGGCATGTAGTTGCCTGGAAAACTGTGACGGAAATTTGACATCAATGTCCATTATACACATGTATATAAAACTTTAAGTATTCGGCAAACAAGAAGTAGTTATTTTACGGGCATAAAATCACTTTACACCTTATAGTACTATGTGATGAAGCTACATACCAAATATCAAGAGGCTGTGGCATGTAGTTGCCTGGAAAACTGTGACGAAAATTTGGCATCTATGTCCATTATATATAAAACATTAAGTATTCGCCAAACAGGAAGTAGTTATTTTTCGGGCATAAAATCGCTTTACACCTTAAAGTACTATGTGATGAAGCTACATACCAAATATCAAGAGGCTGTGACATGTAGTTGCATGGAAAACTGTGACGGAAATTTTTGTGACGCCGCAGGACGACGACGCAGGACGACGTAAGACGACGGATAGTGCCAAAGTAACCCCTATATGTCGCTTCTGCAACACGTTGCAGGCGACATAATAAAAATGGGTCAAAGACAGAAATGGCCGGATTTCGTTTAACAAGAAGTAGGTGAGCAACAGACCTGAAATCACATCCCACGTTATGGAAGCCCATGCTGATGCTGCATACCAAATATCAAGAGGCTGTGATTAGTAGTTGCTAAGTAAACTGTTACGAAAATTTTCTACTATTGGTTAGTTAGTTAGTTAGTTATTGCTTTACTCCCAAGCAGCACGATTTCGGCTATATCCGGGAGATGAACATGAAATTGGTGATACAATGAACATGAAATGATGATAAAGTGGAGGAAATAGGGACACAAGGTCAATAGGGTAGGAGAGTTTTGACTGCCACAGGAAAAAGGAGTGATGGGTAGGGACGGAAAATTTGCCTCCTGCATGGGGATCCTACGGGTCCTACTCTTACCGAGACCTGCAGCAGGGTTCTTTAACGTGCGAGGAACGTGACATTTTTCCCAACACGGTGCACCACTATGGTTTGCGGTCAGGTTTTCCGCATTATCGCCTGACGACCCCGCATCTTTCGATGTCAGGGCTGCCATTGGACATTACTGTCAAAAATTAACTAAATTGGTAAACAGGAAGTAGATGAGAGACAGACCTGAAATCGCATCCCACATTATGGGACCTCACCCTGATACTGTATACCAAAAATCAAGTGGCTATGATAAATACTTGCTGGGAAAACTGTTACGAAAATTTTCTACTATTGGACATTATTGTCAAAAATTAACGAAGTCGGTAAACAGGAAGTAGGTGAGCAACAGACCTGAAATCACATCCCACGTTATGGGACCTCACCCTGATGCTGTATACCAAATATGAAGTGGCTGTGATAAATAGTTGCTACCCCACGAAAAATAATGAAACCACAGTAATGCAAATCCAAAGTACTTCCTTCTTGGACAGTTCCATCAAATTTTATTTAGAAGTTAGGCAGGATTTGTGTTTTAATATGCATTGACATTATGATCCCCTAACAAGTTCATGGGTCATATACTGTGAAAATGGATGTTTATATGTGGTTTAAATTTCACATTAATGGTTTGTGATGTTTAGTTAACCTTTTATTGGCATATAACATGGAAAACAATCTTATCATTGCTTTATTTTCATGTATATATAAAAAATGCAAATTCGTAAAACTAAAGCCCTCATAAAAAATTCCCCTTTTTCCTCTTTCACTAATATATTATCAAAGTTTGTTTTTGCAAAAACAATGTCTCCCCCCGTTTCCCCCCCAAATTTCTAATTTCAAAAGGTCCATTAATGCCACAAAAATTTGAGGATCAAAATTTTCTGGTAACATGCACTTCTATAAATGATCCCCTTCCAGCATACCAAGTTTCTTTGAAATCAGTTCAGAAGTGTCAGAGTAGTTGCGCTGACAAGATGATGATGAGGATTTTCAACAAATTTCTAAGTTCAAAGGGCCATAACTCCCACAAAAATTTGAGGATCAAAATTTCTTGTTAACATGCACAACTGCATATGGTGTCCTACCTATATACCAAGTTTCATTGAATTTTGTTCAGTAGTTTCAGATGAGTTGCACTAACAAACTTTGTAACAGACAGACAGACAGACATGACAGAAACAATGTCTCCCCAAAAAAGTGGGTAGAGACATAATAAGTATTCAATCATTTAATCTTACCTTGCTAAATCTATACAAGGATCTTTCATGTCTGTGGATGAATCAAAATACTCCTGTGCCGAGGAAATGACTAGTTGTATAGCTCTTTTGTATGGTACCTTAATCTGAGTGTTCAAATGTGTAGGATGACGTTCATCACTACTTCTTTCAATGTACTCTCCTGCCAGTGTAATACTCTCTCTCCTTCCTGAACACAACAAGCTTTCTGTGAAAATCTGTAAGAGATGAATGAAAAGTATGTGGCCATGGTATAACAGTTTTAAAGTCTAAAAGTAAAACAAACAAGAACCTCGCTAGCGGTACCTCTGCCTTTACAACAATGCTAACAAATATTACAGAACTATAGAACTACAAATTACAGAGCCACAGAATAATGGAACTATAGATGGACAAAGGCTAAACAGTATACCCTCTCTCCCTAAAGGGATGATATAACAAGAATATGTCCAACAGACATAATGCCCCATCTCGCAACATTTGTTTTTTTCTGCAATCACTAAACCATGAAGTTGTTCCAAGAGTAAATTTTATGGACTTTAACCATTCTTCTATAAGTGGTCATTTATGCGGAAAATATAGGTCACAGCCAGCATCTGAAGCATACATTATGCTTCGCATCACTAGGTGCACATACCATTCCAATATAGTTGATGTGGCACATGTCAGTAAGTGGAAATGGACTTTGACCATTCTTCTGTAAGAGGTCATCCATACGGAAAATATAGGTCACATCCAGCATCTGAAGCATGCATTGTGCTAAGCATCACTAGGTGCACCTATGATACCCATATGATTGATGTGGCATTTGTTAGAAAGTGGGAATTTGGAAATATGGGGATTTGGGACGGACAAACAGACCTGAACACTATATGCCCCATTACTTTCGTAGATGGGGCATAAAAATTAAGTCATTTATGCCTAAAATTCAGGTCAAAGGCTTGGTCACAGCTGTTAGAATGGCAATTTTATAACAATAATCAACTTCAACTATGGACCACACATAAAGGTAAATATATACAAGATCATAAGGCCAAATCTAACAATATGGCTCCTCCTCAATTTTTTATATGTGGTGGGGGGGGGGGGGGTAAAAATCTTCTCATATCTCCTGTCCACACTATGCTTCATTAATAAGTCGAAACCAAGTTTAAAATTAAAATTCAATGTACCTTATGACATAGATCAGCTGACAGGTATCTAAACATCTGATCTTGTAATAGATTCAACATCTAAGATCACTCAGTTACTATCGACCCAGACCATAAGATTGCAATAGATTTGGTGCCATAAAACCAGGTTTAACCCATTATTATTTTATTTAAATGCATGTACAAAGTCAGGACCATTGCGGTTTTTAACTTCTCTTTATGTGTCTTGCTTTGTTTTGTCTTTTCTTTTTTTTGAGATTGATATTCCCAGTTTCGTAGTTTTGTAATTTCACTTATCAGTCAATAAGCCCCTCCCCAAACATTTTGTTTCCCTACCTCATGACAGAGCCCAGAAGACAGACATCTATAGACCTGATCTTGTAATTGTATCACATCATCGTGTAACTTTCTCCAAGCAATCTCTGACAAAGGCTCACTTCTAAAAAAAAATAAAATGTTACACATTTTTACTTAAAAATAAGATTTATTTGTTTATTTCTTCAGCACATACAAAGATCTTTTCATTATGACAAATTTAGGATGTTCTAAAAAAGTAACTAAGGAAACAAGAAAGTATTGCAAAGCAATAAATAATTCCCTACCAGCTCCATAGTCAAAGTCATAAGGGTCATTACTCTGTAAAACTTTGCACAGTGGAACAAACATGAACTTAATCTTTAACTCATAATGGAAAAACTCACATAACCTAAATCAATACGATTTCTATATGCTTAAAAAAAAGTGTGGAAAGATAATGTGAAACAAACTTACGTGGCCTTCGTTTCCCCCCGTAGTTTCTTTAAAGGTTTGAAATAATGTTTGCTTTATTATCAAAACATGCCAAGCCTTATATAACCAACCTTTTCCCAGCAGCCCTTGTAAGTCTGATTATCAACATCTTGGCTGCCTCTGTATCTTTCTACAAATTTATCAAAGTATAAATCATTATCAAATTGTTAATGATGGAAAGCTATCAATGTTTAACGATTTAAAAAATCCCCATGCTGATGCTGCATGCCGAATATCAAAAGGATGCAATGAGAAGCTGCTGTGAAAACTAAAATTTTTCCCTCACCCACTGGCCTTCAAAATTTTATAACCCAGATTTTCATTTTGTACAATCCAGTCAAAAACATATACTTAGAATAAGGTAACAGGGACCCCTTAGAATCAAGTTAGTCAAGCAATCTACTGTAAAAGGGGAAATTTTATCGAGGGGTTTATTTTCACTAATTTCACGATCATAACAAATTCGCAAAAAATATCCCCTCGCATAAATTATGTTAATAGAATGATCTAATAAAACGTGAAACTAAAAACTCGCAAATGCATTTTGGTACTGAACACATGAACATTATCCCCTTTTATAGTATTATATGAAATAGACATTGCCTAACTGTGAGCACAGCATAATTCTGATAATTAAAGGTTGACAAAATTTTTGTAAATACATGTGAAAAAATAAACTCTCCATATCACAACAATAGACCCTATCACGGTTATTGCAGCCATATTGAATAGGGGGCAAAAATTCAGGAAAATGTCATAAAAACAGCTCTATTGCTTAGCAACACACATATATTTTCCCGATTTTGTATAGTTTTCTCTCCTCCTTACGTGAAAGGGTCTATGGAACATGAAGCAGAACAGATGGATCCTCCATGCCTCAGTTGAGGAACAAAATCTTTTAGAAATCAAAATATCACACCTAAAGAACCCCATTCCCACAACAAATTGATGCAGTGAAATAAAATCTAAAATCATTGTAGTGATTTTATTTCGGAGCACTTTATAGAATGTTCAATTTGGGAGGAAATGCTTGGGCGATTGAACGTTAAACAAGAGGCTCCCAGGAGCCTAAATCGCTCACCTGGTCTTGATGTCAACCCTATGAAAAACTTTGAAGAGCTTAATAAGCTGAGCATTTAAGCAAGCAAAAGCTTTTCTCTATCTGCAATAGTTTTCATTCTTTAGACCAAAAACACTACTTTTCGCCATTAAGGGGCTTTAACCCCTATAAGGGGTCATCTGACAACTTCGACGCTATGGAGACTTTTGTAGAGCTAAATGAGATGAACAATTTAGCAAGCAACAACTTTTCTCTATCTGCTATAGTTTTCATTCTATAGGCTAAATACACCTTTTTTTGCCTTTAAGGGTCTGTAACCCCTATAAGGGGTCATCTTACAACTTCGACCCTAAGGAGACTTTTGTAGAGCTAAATGAGCTGAACATTTAAGCTAGCAACAGCTTTTCCCTATCTGCAATAGTTTTCATTCTATAGGCAAAAAACACTATTTTTTGCCTTTTAGGGGCTGTAACCCCTAAAAGGCGTCATCTGACAACTTCGACCCTTATGAGACTTTTGTAGAGCTAAATGAGCTGAACATTTAAACAAGCAACAGCTTTTCTCTATCTACAATAGTTTTCATTCTATAGACCAAAAACACTATTTTTTGCCGGTAAGGGGCTGTAACCCCTATAAGGGGTCATCTGACAACTTCGACCCTATGAAGACTTTTGTAGAGCTAAATGAGCTGAACATTTAAACAAGCAACAGCTTTTCTCTATTTACAATAGTTTTCATTCTATAGGCCAAAAACATGCAAAAACGCTATTTTTCACCTTTAAGGGACTGTAACTCCTATAAGGGATCATCTGACAACTTCGACCAAATGGAGACTTTAGTAGAACTTTTGATGCTGAAGCAGTAGCGTGGCATCAGATTTCATCTATCTCTTATACTTTTTGATTTACAAGCCAACAACAGTAGTTTGACCCCCCTGGTCTATTTTTAGTAACGGTGGCCATGTTTTTCGACGGATCAAAAATAAAAACACAAGTTTGGTGCAGGACACCCTAAGGATCATTCATACCAAGTTTCATTAAATTCTGTTCAGTAGTTTCAGAGGAGAAGATTTTTGAAAAATTGTTAACGGACGACAGACGACGACAGACGACGACGACAGACGACGACGACGGACGCCAAGTGATGGTTAAAGCTCACATGGACCTTTGGTCCAGGTGAGCTAAAAAAAAGAAAGAAAGAAATCAATTAAAATTTGGTTACTACAATAAATGAAGCAACACATCGTCATCAGATTATTTTTCTCCTTGTACTTTATAACATAGATTATTTTTGGAATGCGACAAACAAAATGGTTAATTATTTAAACATTCACTCCAGTCCTGTATTCCTTTGAGTACCATATCCGGATGAAAAAAAAAAATCAATATCAGCATTAAGCAAATTTTTCACAGGAACTTGCTGTAGAGCTCTCTGCTTTTGCCAGCACCTCGCTATATTTGTGTATCCGTTAAGGATTAGAATTTGAGCTAATAGATATATTTCAATACCATTTAAGGCTAGAAAGCATATGGGGGTTTTGGAAAACACTTCATCTTGTTAAAGATGATGTTGGCAAAAAATAAATTATGCCTTCTTTTGCTAAATTGCTTAAAATACCATATTTTCCGGAGAATAAAGCGCTCCGGACTTTAAGGCGCTGGGCTGATTTTCAGGGAAATATCTGATTTTATCCATTAATAAAGTGCACCCGAGTATTAAACGCACCCCTTTCTTCAGTCTTATAACGTATATGAAATGATTTTTGTCAGGTTTATTTCATTTTCAGCACAAAGACTCTCGATGTCGTTGAAGATCGTTTCCATTTTATATTGTTATTTATTTTTTGATTTATAAATAAAATTGTGTTTGATTTTAATAAAAATGGATAAATACAGCTTATGTGTTGACTTATTGTTATTGAGTTTTAACTGTATATGTGTATATGTTGTGTACAAGTTGCAATTTTGTACATGTTGCAACATGTACAAATAAAATGTACATGTTGCAACATGTATGATGCAATCGTACAAGTTGCAACATGTACACCTTTTGCTGTACATGTTTCAACTTGTACAGACTTTATAATATAATTTGTTCTAACTTGTACAAATTGCATATAAGGATAAATTGTGTCAAGTTATGGTCTACTTAATATATGATTTGCTTGAAATTTTGCTTTATTCATTTATCACATAGTAAGGCGATAACTGTTCAATTATAACGAATATTTAAATGAAAAAATTCAATATTAAACATATTTTGGCCATTTTAACATTTTTCCATTGAAAAAATCCAGCCGATACAATGTTGAAGAAAAACAAATGTGGGGCTCACGTGCAATATCTAACGAGAGGGTGACCTTACCATGCGACCCAGTGAAATATCACATGTCACGTGACCGCCTTTTAGCAATCACAATAAACATTTTTAATGAGGATATAATATTTTATCTGTCTTTTCCTCGTCCATACTTGATAACTCTTATGGGCACTAAAGAAGGGAGCAAGCTCCTGTTGCTGCTGCTTGCTTGTAGTCTTGTATGAGAGCTGATGCACTTCCTTCAGTAAAGGTATTGTTTGCTGAAGAATTGTTCTCATAAAGATGCACAATCTCTTAGTGATTTCTGCTGTGAATCAGTCATTTTGCAAAGTTGTTGTGTTTAAACCTAACAAATTTACTTACATGACATAGTTTAAGCTGATTGAGCCTTGATATAATTTCTAAATTTCTATTATGTTTAATATGGTAAATTCAAGTAGCTTACACAAGTTTCTGTGTAAAATTTAAAGAAGCAAAGGTACCTATGGGGTATCCGAATGTTAAAAGTCTGAAAGGGAAGAGACAAAACCAGTGAAACCAACAAGAACAGGACAAAAACAGAAAACATTGAAACGCAAAAATACCTGAATATCAATCAACAAGGCGAACTCCAGTCAAAACTAGAGTGAACTCAGGTGCTCCGGAAGAGTAAGCAGTTCCTGCTTGCTATAGCGCACCCGTCGCATTGCCTACAGTCAATTCAGTGTGTCAAATCCGGTTAAAGAAGACAAAACAAAACCCCATGACAAACCAATATATGCACTCATCTGAGAGATCCCATATTTGTCTATAAGTGCATGATGTCTTCCGTAAAATTTCTTGAGTGAGGACCGAGGTGCAACATAACCTTGTGTCAGCAATTTTCGCGTCAGACTTGGCGCCCTGCTAAGGAAATCGATGTAAGTCCCGCACACTGGAGTAACGAATCAATTGAGATACGTAAACTCCATAAACTGGAGCGGACGGAATGTTGCTACACAAGAAGAGAAAGTTGACGATTGGAAAGTTGAAGTCATCACGTTTGTCAAGTCTTCCTTGAGAGTCAATTTCGAGATGTAGACCTAAATATGAAGCAGACATCCTAGAATCCATTATATCGGAAAGTGAGATTGAAAAAAAAGAGAGCTAGTCTACGATCTTTTTTGTTTAGAAGTGATTGTAAGAATTCTGTTTCATATGAATGAAGAAACAAATCAACAAGCAAAAGTGCACAATTAGTGCCCATTGGAATGCTGAAAAACACGTCCACCAAACTGAACAAATATGTTGTCAATGAGAAAGTTGAGCATGTCGATTATTTTGTCTTCTGTAAGTTTGTTTTTTTTTTTCTTAGACTCATTGATGACAAAGTAAGTCTTGGTATAATCGATTACCAGATATTTGCACCTGCGTTTTCCATTCTTTTTGAAAAAGCTGCGTTGAAATTAATAAATCAACACAATTTCAACTGAATTTTACGTATCCGACACTTTTTTTCAAAGCCAAGAAACATATCGTTGTTTATGACCGATTGTACAAGTTAGAACAAATTTCATGAAAAAGTTTGTACATGTTGCAACATGTACAGCAAAAGGTGTACATGTTGCAACTTGTACAATTCCACCATACAAGTTGCAACATGTACATTTTATTTGTACATGTTGCAACATGTACAATATTGTAACTTGTACACAACATATATATCGGTAAATTGCAAATTAGTGTATGACACTTGACAGGTGTTATGATTGGCATTTAAATCGTTTGTCGGCAACCTGATTCTCCAGTTATTGTTTTGATTGCAATTACAGTCAAGTTTATTAACCTTGATATGTTTTGGTTATAATTACTCAAGTTCTGTTTGTGTGATTATTCATTAGTTAGCTACAAGCTTGACCACATGGTGGAAAATAAAAAAAATCAAAATGGCATACCTGTGCATAGGAATGTGTCCAATCTATAATTATAGATTTTTTTGTGTGTCCTTGATTATTTATTAACTATTTATTTAATACAAATCATAAGAACAAATGGTTCCTTCATCAAACAAATCCATGATATTCACTTGGTAAAAATACACATGAAACGGTGTGTACTTGTCTTGTGTAGATCGATGTCAACAGGTCAAAGGTTGTTTTTCTTTAATTTTCTTGCACGCGAGATTTAACTGAATAATTTTTATGAAATGATATATGTTTGCTCTAAAATAGCAAGAATATTTACAACAGGATTAGGTGTTCTTGAATTAAAGGAGGAAACAGTCTATAAAATTGTAGGGAGAAAATAAACAAAACTCTCTTCAAAAGTAAGGAGAAAATGAACACATCAGTCCATATTATGTAAATATTACTTACCATGGTAATAATGTGGACATTACCAACATAGAAAAGGGCATATTAAGCACAAAGATATTTAATTTAAATCATTGGAAGAGAAAGGAGAGGTATAGCATGCATTTTATTTATTATATAAATTCCATATTTTAGGCACACCTCTGTCTGATTACGTAATCAAAATAAAAATGGATGCTTATGGAGCGAAAGATCGTAACAACTGAAATACATAATAAACAAACACATTCGATGGTATTTACTTTTTATTTCATAAAATAACAAACAAAACATCACATGAATAAAGCTGAAATAGAAATTGCAGTAGTTTGGTAATGACCCAGATGAAGTCTTTGTTTGAAAACATCGATGTTTTCACACTGGTCCACCTGAAATTTTTTTTAAAATACACAAAGCACACCGGTGTACAAACTGCACCCAAAACTTTTCAGAAAAAAATAGCGGCTTATACACCGGAAAATATGGTATGTTTGGGTAGTTGGGTCTGGAAAAAGTGCCTGCTTACCCCCTTATTTATTTCTGGAATATACTTTATATAACTTATCTTTTTTAAATAATTTATAATTCTTATATCTGAAGATAACAAATCTACTATACCTCTGTTTCTACTATAAACTGGAGAGTCTTGTTCACATTCTGTTCATTCAAAATCTTTAATGCTCTAAAGAGAAGAAAAATATTTAGAATGAATTAGTCATTGATTCTTTAAATGTGAAAATGAACATTATTAATGATATGATTATTGATGAGTAAAGCACAAATAGATTTCCATGTAAACAGACTTGTATAAAGTGACAAGGATTGATAATTTCTATACCCACAACCACTAGCACAAAAGATAGATGATCAAACAGTTTAATGAAATCTGCCTGATAAGTCTTCTGTTTACATCACAGAACCAAAGTCAGGCATAGTCTTAAAGAAAATAAAACAAAAATAATATGTAGTCTTTGGTCAGGTTAAACCATTTAAATTATCTGACCATGACAAAATAAGAAAAATTCAACTTTTGCACTGTCAAATCTTCCATCATGTCTGTTTTCTTGATACCTTGACAACAACACATGTACTGACTACTTCGTCTTGCTTTCCAACTCTTAAAAAATCTGTCAAAGTAAAAAATGGACGGATTTCTTTAAACAGGAAGTAAGTGAGTGACAGACCTGAAATCCAATCCCACTTTGATGGTGTATATGAAATATCAAAAGGCTTTGATAAGTAGTTGCTGAGAAAACGAATGCGAAAATTTCTTCCCCACCCACACACCGCCCACCGCTCATCCGACATTCACTGTTTTTAACCCAAACTTATCTCTTCGTGAAATCTGGCTAAAAATTTGATCATATATAAAATGATATACATCATGAATGTGCAAATCAAATCATACCCTAAATGTCTTTCTAACTTGTCCACTTCCCTGTGGAGTTTTAATGACTCCTTTGTCTCTGTTCTACAAAATAAAACTTTAATTTTATAGAATGATATAAATGGACTGTGCAAAACTTACTTAAAAATTCTTTATAAAGTTTTTTTTTAAATTTCACACACATTTTTATCATTTATTTGCAACATATCCTGCTCCTATAGAAGATGTGGTTTAATTTTTTTTTCTAAATTGAATATAAGACAGAAACTGCCTGATTTAATTAAACAGAAAATAGGTAAGTGGCAGAATTAAGAGAACCCATGTTGCAGCTGTATAATAAATATCATGGACAAAACTTTAAAAAAAAATTTATGGCCACCCACCACCCATCAGACATTCACCATTTTATAACACAGATTTTCACTCAGTGAAATCAGGCCAAAAACATATACTAGCTAGATACTCAACAATGACCTAGTTAAGAAGATGTGCATGTGCGTCATTGATAGGTTCTCTTCATTATGATTGTTTTTAAAAAGATCAATATCCATTTTTGTCCATATACTTATGATGATAATTGAACCATAAAGTCTGCTAAATTGGACATAAAATGCCACTCACCCGTATCCTTTTTGAGGTAAACACTGGAATATTTCTAGGGCCAAATCTAGCTGATCATCTCTAAAATATGGAAAAACATGTAAAACATAAATTGACATAATTCAAGCTTTTGTTCAACAATAAAAAAGAAAGAAGTTGTTTCTGAGCGAAACAAGCAAAATCTGAGCCAATCAATGTTGATAAGTAATACCCCGTGCTTTTTGAAGATTTAAAAGACCATAGATTCAGGTTCAATTAAGTTTCACTTTGTATTCATCTAGCTATTTGTATAACTGTATTAACATAAATTTTGCAATGCAAATTTGAATTCTTCTTCATTCTGGTTCAGTGTATATAGAATTGATTCAAGGTTTGATTTTACTGAAACACAGTAATGTTTACCAGAAATTTCAATCAGCTTTGTAAATTTCACATTCATTGCTGGTTTTTGGTACAAAGCAAAAACAAACTACAACCCCCAAATATTTCTTCTTTTAACAGTTGTCATCCTTGTACATACTTATAACTGATTTTTTAAAACTTAACTGAGAACACTGGTTTGCTTTGTCAATTCAAATAATAACTAATACATTGTAATACTAACCTTCCACAAACATATAATGCTTCTAAAGCCATAGACATAAGGTCAAGTTGGTTTGGTATCACTGGTCTCTTTTGCTAAAAAAAATAATCATACATTTATTTCCATTGTAAAATATACCAATTATGCCATTATTCCTTTTTGGCTTCATAGTTTATAATTTAAACGTATTTTATTTGAAAATATTTACATATATGATACAAACACAAAGTACATCATATGGATTCGGAAACAAGCTTACGCTTATGTGAATCCGTCTCCAAGTTACATGACATATATAAATAAGAATGATGATTATCACATGCTCAAAATAGTACAATATCTTACATTTAACTGAAAGAAAAAAAAAACAGTTACTGTATTCGGGTAGGATGAAAAAAGAAAAAATAAGAAAATAAAATAAAAATAAAAATTAAAAAAAATGAAAGAGCGACAGGAGATATATTGAGAAAAAAATTAATAATAGGGAAACCTTGGTAATTGGAATATGAACAGATTGAAATGCTTTATGTTACTAATCAATAAAACGTTTACTTCTTAATATGAAGTCTTGCACCTTAATGAACAATTCAGTATTTTGGTCAACAGATAGAGCATCTGAACCATAAAGCAATAATTTCAAGTTTATTTGTACGTTAAAAGACAAGGAGTAAATAGTTGTCTGACGTAAATCTCGATAATTTTGGCAATCAATAAGATAGTGGCTGTTACTCTCTCGAAGTCCACACGCACAATTTGGACTGTCCGCCAGATTTCGCCTGAACAGGTGCTTCTTCAAGGAACTGCTATTCATGCGCAATCTGGCATGCAAGATTTGACCCATTCTACTTCCCGCATTATAATAAATACGTTGTTTGTTCGGATTTAATTGAATTCGTGATTTGAATATACTCCGTGATCTCGAGTTTCGTGTTTCAATCGGTAAAGCGTTCCACATCTTAATAGCAGATGGTAAAAAGTAATTCATGTATAACGACGTTTTTGTCCTAATATCAGTAATGTTCGTAGATTGACGTGTAAAATGACTATGGAGATCAGACCGAGCACTCGGAATCAGATTCCTCAGGTACTCAGGTGATTCTCCATTAATGATTTTATACATCATAACTAACTTATGAATTTTCCTACGGTCAGAAAGTTTAACCCAACCCGTCTCTTCGTAGAGTTTTTCGAGTGCCGTTAGTTTAGTACCACCAGTAACGATTCTCATGGCTTCTATCTGAACACTCTCGATTTTGTTAATAAGTAACTGGGTACCGTTGTCCCATATCACATCGCCATATTCAAGGATCGGACGAATGAACGTGAGGAACATCTTTTCTAATGTGAATCTATCTAACGTTAAACGAACACGTCGTAGAATATTTATTCGGTTAAATGCCTTTTTTACTATACAGTCGATATGTTGATGCCACGAACCGTCATCTGAGAAATATAAGCCTAAATGCTTGTGGCTAGTAACCTCCTGAAGTATATTATTGTTCATAAGCAGCGGAGGATGTGCTTGTCGGTTTAGTTTACGAGACAGAAGCATCGTTTCTGTCTTTTGAGGATTAAATCGCACGAGCCACTGGTTCGCCCAACAATTTATCCTATCAATATTGTCATTTAAATACGCTGCAGCAGTGCCTGGATTATCAACGGTGATAAACAGGCTTGTATCGTCTGCGAATAATTTAATAACCGCATGAATATCAATCACAATATTGTTAATAAAAATCAAGAAAAGCAAGGGTCCAAGTATTGATCCTTGCGGAACTCCGGCCTTTACGGATTTCCAATCAGAAAAATGACCGTTAAGCGCAACGCGTTGAAATCTTTCTGATAAGTAACTATTGAACCACTTCAAGGTACGTCCTGAAATCCCATATAATCTCAGTTTGTATAATAATCCCTTATGCCATACCCCTATGAATATACTTGTAGACACATCGTTCCATACATTTGGACAAGATACATAGTAATGAAATAGGTCGATAATTCTTAACTTCATTTGTATTACCAGATTTAAAAACTGGAGTGACGTTTGCTCTTTTCCACGCAGAAGGAAAATACGACTTATTCAGTGATAAGTTAAAAAGATCACATAACGGCTTTTTGAGCTCTGAAATACCCATCTTTAGAAGTCTAGGACTTATAAGATCTGGGCCAGATGCCTTATTGATATTAAGGTTAGCTATAACGTCTTCAACGTCTAATTCGTTAATACTAAAATCGCCGATTACGTTCACATCTTCTGTGTGGCCAGGAAGACGAGAATTCAAATCGTCGAGCTCGGTTTGCAATACGAAGAAATCATTAAATTCGTTAGCCTTGGCAGTATCATCGGTCAGTAAGCTGCCATTTTTATGTAACGGGGGAATATTACGGTCGCGCTGCTTCATACCAGAAATCTGGTTGCAAATATGCCACCATGATCTTGTAGAAGGATTGCATTGTTTTAATTGATCTACTAGTTTATTTCGATAATTATCTTGGGCTTTACGTACATGTGAGATAACTAGGTTCCGCGTTTGTCTAAATTTTGCCCAATCGGATTCCTTGCTAGAACGTCGTGCTTTAGAATGGAGTCGCCTCTTTTTCCGAATTAATTTTCTGATATCATTGGTCATCCATCTCGGGTCCGTCTTACGAATCGTGACCATTTTGTTAGGAATTGATTTTTCAGCCGCACCCAAGATGGCATCGGAAAAATCTGATACTATCTTATCCAAATCGTCCGAAGAAAAAATCAGTTGCCAGTCAATTTCAGACAAGAGACGTCTATAACCATTATAATCTGCTCTGTCATACAGCCAAATCTTACGTTTAAACGAACTATGTATGGGCTTGGGGGAATTTAGTATGCCTACGACAGGACAATGGTATCTAACCTGGTCTAATAAAGGTGGGCCCACCCCGGTATATGGAACAAAATCAGTACAACTAGTTACGACTAAGTCAATGATAGACGAGGAACTTTCAGTAAAGTTAGTTGGATCTTTTATCATCTGCTCCAAGCAATAAGACGTACAAATACGCTTCATTCTAGAATTTACATTTTGTTGATTATCATTAAAATCACCAGTTATAATGACATAATCATTTCTGACTTCATTTACGGCCGACTCCACAGATTGTTCAACTTTATTCCACACCTCATTATTACTATGTGGAGGAACATAAAAAGTTCAATATAAAAACTTCTTATCACGTGTCTTAATTTGTAACCATATAACCTCTAAGTCCGCTAACTCTAGATCATGGCGCCTAACGGCGTTAATGTTATCCTTAACGTATACTATAACCCCGCCCCCATTTCTATCCCGACCCCGATCTCTTCGAAATGGTTTCTGATAATTAATAATATCTGTGGCATCGTCCGCAACTGAGGTCTTTAACCAAGTTTCGGTAAAAGACAGGATATCAAACTCACTGTATTCAGCAGATATAAGATCAAGTTTTGGTAATATACTCTGAACATTCAAATGAAGAAACGATACTGAAGTAGATAGTGCATGAGACATAAATGAAAATGTGGAACTACATTCAGAAGTACTACTATCATCTAAATGAGCATCAATAGGGCCTGGATTCAGTTCTATACCCGATATGATAAGTAACATTTCAATAATTAACAATAGGGAAACAATTACTACTAAAGTAATATTCTGCTCCTTACATAAATGATTTTTTATAATAATTTGATCTGGTATAGGTTTGACACACTTTCCTATATCCATGAAACACAATAAGACAATAATAGGTAATGAATCTAACTTGTACAGTATAAACCAATTTATACAGTATACATCAAATAATGATAACTTTCGTGCTCTATTATACTTTAACGAAGCATGAAAATAGCCCACACTCACACGATACTGTTCAATTGGTATGAATTAGGTCACACCTGATAGGTAACAAAAGTACATGTGAGTGCGGGACATACAATACATCAGAGTTTCTATGTGAAAGAAAACAGGAATATGTGCAAAAGACATGATACCTAACTTTTCAACATTTTTTAAAAACTTTTAATATTAACCTGATATTAGCTGGATGGACTGACAAATCTAAACACTAAAAAAAATCATCAAAAAATAAAGAAGGATTGTGTCCATGGACACAAATCCCCCAGCTGGCCCCAAACAGGAAGTAGGACGTACAGTATCATGTACGATTTCTGAGAACAGCTTGATGAAAATTTTCAGGTAAATTTCACCAAGTTTCAAATCATTCTCATAAGGTGTCAAGTTTGTCATACTGAACCACGCTACAAAATTTTAAATCATTCACATGTACTTTTTCTGAGAAAAGCTTGAAAGAAATTTTCACATTTTTTTTCATATCCGCCCATTCCCAAACAAGAAGTAAAAGTCCAACAGGTCTGAAAGTTGCTTGACACACCTACAGTTCGTCCTGCTAAATAACCTTGACAAATTTCAAATTAATTTCCCGTATAGTTTCTGAGAAAGGTTGGATGGAAATTCATACCTATGGACAGACCCGATTAAAACTCCCCCCTCTAATGACATGTCATCAAAGGGGCATAAAAACATCCTTGCAACCTGAAGGGATACCCTCGGGGACATATATTTTCCATTTTCTTTTTTAGGCACTTTACATACTTGACTTTAATGGATACCTCAAAGATCTTAGCAGGGAGGGTCATGTCTTTTTTAGACTTGGTGACATTGTAATCTTTCAGAGATATAAATATCCCTGGTTCTGTACCTCCATATCAATAATCCTTGCCCCAAGCCCCTCCCCCATTCACAATCCATACATAGTGTGGTTTTGGATGCCTAGAAGATCTTAGCAGGTCTGTTTAAGACTTAGTGACAATGAAATCCGCTCCAGCCCCCACCTATTCACTAAGAAGAAATGTAAATGATTCTCTATCCCCCCTCTTGTTCACACCCTCATACATACTGTGGCTTTGGATGCCTTAAAGATTTTAGCAGGGAGGGTCAGGTCTGTTTTATTCTTGGTGACAATGTAATCTCCCAGAAGAGATATAAACATCCTATGTTTTCGCCAACCATATCCCTGCCCCTTCCCCCCTTTGTTAACACCATCATATATACTGTAGCTTTGGATGCCTCAAAGATTTTAGCAGGGAGGGTCAGATCAGGTTGAGACTTGGTGACAATGTAATCACTCAGAAGAGATATAAACATCCTATGTTTTTGCCAACCATAATCCTGCCCCCTCCCCCCTTGTTAACACCATCATACATACTGTGGCTTTGGATGCCTTAAAGGTCTTAGCAGGGAGGGTCAGATCTGATTAAGACTTAGTGACAATGTAATCTCCCAAAAGAGATATAAACATCCTATGTTTTCGCCAACCATATCCCTGTCCCCTCCCCCCTTGTTGACACCATCACACATACTGTGGCTTTGGATGCCTCAAAGATTTTAGCAGGGAGGGTCAGATCTGATTTAGACTTATAGTGACAATGTAATCTCTTACAAGAGATATAAACATCCCAGGTTCCCTATCTCCATATCTTTGCATCTTTGCACCCCCATCCCCTGTTCACATCCTCATACATACTGTGGCTTTCGATGCCTCAAAGATCTTAGAAGGGAGAGTCAGGTCTGTTTTAGACTTGGTGACAATGTAATCTCTCAGTAGAGATATAAACATCCCTGATTCTCTACTCTCACACTGCTGAAGGAATGGTACCATCCATTTGTGTAGACATTTACTGTACATCTCTGGAGTGGCCTACAATGGAAGATGAGGTGTAGAATATGTTTTAAGTGTGTGTGTATATGTGAAGGTTAAATGCCCAAATAAGGCTAAATGTATTAATGGTGGAGGAAACAAGAAGACCCATAAAAAACCACTATCCTTGTGCAGGTAAATGAGAAATCAACTCAATACATGCAAGCAAGCTATTTTGTAGAATATAAAGCCAGCTACCAACTTTATCCTACAGCATTATTATAATGTGCAATAACAGAACTAGAATGGCATTCTTCCATGAAAGATGTATGCCCCTGTGTCTTAAAGTATTTGGTAAACAGGAATTAGATGAGTTACAGGCATAAAATGGCTTTACTTCATATAGAACTGTTAAAGATACTTTTTCAGGTACATCCTCACTTTAATTAACTTACTTTTGACATTATAAGTTCAAGTTTGTCATAATCAGCCATTTTCTGTAGTTCATCAAAAGTCAAGGACTCATCCACATGACAGTCATAAACTAGCATCTCCATGGTAACCAGATTATCTAACAAATCTGATAGGCCCTTAAAAACCAACAAATAATGATTCAAAGACAAAGATATACAAAGAATACAAGCACTCAAACTTTCCTATTTTCAGAAAAATTTAACATACATGTAATACATATTTGATATGCTAATGAATAATTAAATAAAATTGCAGTTCTATATTATGACTTTTAGGGGGATGGCGGGGGGGAGTTCATAAGAAGCTGCTCGCAGACACAAAAAGGTCAAACAGGTAATGAAAAAAATATAGGGTTCCGGCATCTTATAAATGTGAAGCATTACTAAATAGGAAATGCTTTACCTATACTCCTCTTTCTGTGGCCAGTTTGACCATTTCTACTGATAGATTGACTTGTCTGGAGTCTGGAGAGTCTCTCTATATTGGTACCAATAGGTAATTTTAGCTGAAGGGTTTGGAGAACTGGTACAAAAAATGATCTATATATCACTCATAAAGCAAGGGGTATAAAAACTGTTTACCTCTACTCCTCTTTCTGTGGCCAGTTTGACCATTTCTACAGATAGATCCACTTGTCTGGAGAGCCTTTCTATCTCACATGCTCTGTATCGGTACCACTGAGATAATATCTTAGCTGAGGGTCTACTTGTCCTGGAATGAAATGTTAACAATTGCTGTTCATGGTGTCAAAGTTAACAGAGTTTGTAAAAATTCTTTTTATTTCAAAAATTTCAAAATTCCACTACCTAGTGATAATGCAAGTTTAACACTAAATTAAACTATTTTATTATTTTTCAATGCAAGACAGAACTAAAATAAAGTATAAATTTGTATATAACACTTATATACACTTGTGTAAGTGTATTTAACACACTATACACATATAAGTGTGCAAAAGAATGTATATGGTACTGTAAATGTGGATATTGTTGCTGGGTGATATTTTCATGTGGGAGATAAATGATTTTTTATACTCTTAAAAAAGTCTTTACTAACAAATGATCCATGTGGGGGGCATTTTTATACGTTCATGTATACGTTTACCTCAAATTGGCTTAAATTTAGATCGATTTTTTAGTATATGTACAGCAAAGACTGCATTTAAAATTTGAAAATAAACAGTAGCAGGACCAAGAAATATAAATGTCTTATCTATTTTTATCAATATTTTGATGATGAAGTTCATTATTTTTAAGTTTTGCTCTTTTTCCGTATTTGAGCAAAGCTGATTTTAGGTTAATATCACTAACACCCTTGCATGTGGCCTCAAAAATCATGGGACATTTAATTATATTTTAACCAAAAGTTTTCACCAACATGTCAGTTGAGAGGTGCAATAGGGATATTTTGACCTTATTAAAATACAATTTGAATGCAAAAAACTCTACCGACAAAACTGTTTTATCTTCAACAAAATTAATATACGGATATAATAAGGTGTGTCCTTATCTAGGTCCTACTATACTTTATTTGTCCTGATAATATGCCGTTTGAGCTATACATATACTAAGATTTTCTTCAAAAATTTTCTGATGAACCTAAAGTGAAAACAAGTTTCATCCAAAAAAAATTGTCCACATTTACAGTACTCCTAAAGAAAGGCTGCTGTTTCATCCTTTCTGCAAAATAAATAGATATGTATCGAGGTTTTTGTTTACCTGAAGTTCTTTAATTCTGGATTATCTTCATACAGAAATCCACCAAAATCTGGCAACACTGGTTCTATGACAGATCTGCAATAGAGAAAGGCATTTCTAAGTCATTTTATAAGATTTTTTTTTTCTTAATTCTTTTTCCAATTTGGGAGCTTAAATTGTTCACCTGACTTCAATGTCTGAATTTTAAAATTTTAGGACTATAAACAAACAAAAAACTTTCTTACATTTAAAGGACCATTAGTGAAATAAGGGATCATCTGACATTAACACAATTTTAGTGTTTAGTTGTTATAAATAGCAAAACAATTGTTTTTGACTTGTTTGTGACAGAATTGTGATGGAAAAAATTTAATTTTTTGGTTAACTGGAAGTAGATGTCTGATGGATTCTTCGATGTGGGGGGTAAAAATACAGTTGGCCATGACTTTTTCTATCTCAATGTCTTGTATTATAGTGACTATAAATACTAAACTAGATGGGGCCTTCCCCGGAAGGCATATGTCGCCTGCATATTTATGTTTGTTCGCCAAACAGGAAGTAGTTAATTTTCGAGCATAAAATCCCTTTACACCTTATAGTACTATGAGATGAAGCTACATACCAAATATCAAGAGGCTGTGGCATGTAGTTGCCTGGAAAGCTGCGACGAAAATTTGGCATCTATGTCAATTTTATATGAAACGTTAAGTATTCATCAAACAGGAAGTAGTTATTTTTTCGGGCATAAAATCCCTTTACACCTTATAGTACTTTGAGATGAAGCTACATACCAAATATCAAGAGGCTGTGACATGTAGTTGCCTGGAAATCTGTGACGGAAATTTGGCATCTATGTCCATTATATATAAAACGTTAAGCATTCGTCAAACAGGAAGTAGTTATTTTTCCGGCATAAAATCGCTTTACACCAAGGCCCTGGAAATTTTCTGAGTTGATTTCAGTCATTTTTCCCGAAATTTCTTATATTCAAAGACCACTTCTTATGCAATGTCATATAATCTTGTCTCCTTCCTAAGTAGAAGACTTGTGCCCCCTTTTATCCTCCTTGAAATCTTATGTCAATCAGGTATTACCTAAACAAGTACTTGCTTGTTTGAAATATTTTATAATATTATCAATTTATATTTTTTACTTGATTTGATTAGTTGAATCATACCAGGTGACCTGGTGATATTTTTTTATATTGACTTGGCACGTGCAACAAGAGGCTCCAAGGAGCCTGAATCGCTCACCTGACATATGTGCCTGAAGTAAAGGTTATTAGGCAAATTCTACGTTGAAAGGGTCATAAGATTAATAAGGGGGTCATCTGACAATATGGTGGATCTTAAGGTGCTGATCACTTTTGTTCTCAATCAAAATCTAATCAAAGTGCACAGCACTGCTAGGGTTAGTTTGCTGTTCTACAGCTTAAAATAAGCTGAAATGTGTTTTCCCTTTCAACACCACACTTCATATTGATATGCATGTACTTTTCCAACCTAGTTTATCTAAGTTAAGATCAATGTCAAATTATTTACCCTAAGCACAGCCATGGTTTGCTATCTTTTTCAAAAAAAACTCTTGAACGGATGAAAAGTCATATCAATGCTCTGAAAATTTGCAGGGTTCAATATGCTGTGGTTGTAGCATCTTGTATATCTTGTGAATTAAAAAGCAGGACAGCTATTTAAAGTGCATTAGTATACAAATATATAAGGCAAAAAAGTATGTGTGCTACTGGTTTCATATAGATCTGAATAAAAAACTTTGCCGACAGCATGATGATATGACAGCAACATGTTTCTATATTTATTTTCATTTTCTATTTTTTGTTAGTTTTTATAATTCAATAATTTTAATCAGAAATGCATGTACAAAAATTTACCTGTTACAATTTCCAGAACAGCCTAGGCAACTAATTCTGAGCTTCCAAATCGCATTACCTGAGGGATTTTTATACGGAAAAAAACACACTACATATTTTAAATTGTATCGTGTTTATCAACACAATTTCTAATAAATTTTAATGATGACTTAATTCTTACACCAGCAGTACTTCAAATTTGAACACATCATGTTGAACCCTGTCCGTTGCCCAATGTTGATAGTCGCTCTGAACACATGCAGCTGATGATTGGACATGATTGCATTTACAAAGGCATTATTTTAGGACCACATTTTCATAAACAAGGGGTTGCACTAAGTCGTGCTAATCCTACCCCCACTCGAACATAAGAAAACAGGAAGATGACCAACTGACCTGGAAAGGCGAGGCACGGTACATTTCACCATGCTTAAGCTTTGTACCAAATTAAAAATCAATCCCTCATAACCGTAGCCAGGGGGGGGGGCTCGAGGGGTTCGGATGAACCCCCCCTTGGACAAAAAATTTGATAAAAATAGGGAAAAATCAGGTGAAAAATCGGTTAAGCACTATTAAAGTCAGAAAAAATTGGGAAATCTAACCCCCCTTTTCACATTTCGAACCCCCTGTTGAAAAATTCTGGCTACGGGTTTGTCCCTTCATTGGAAGCTGAGAAATCTGTTACGAATCTTTTTTTTTATTTTGACCCTTAAAAAAGTACAAGTCAGCTCTGAGAACCGGAATGGATCACATACTGACACAGAAACTAAGATTGTATGATCCTGTCATGCTAAAGCTGTCTACCAAATTTGAAATCAATCCCTTCAGTAGAAGCCAAGATATTGTACCAGATGGACAGACAGACGATCAAGGTGATTGCAATATAGCCCTCTCTCTTACGAGTGGGGGTATGAAAATTCAATAGATTTTTACACACAACCCTAAAAATTACGTGTAAAACTTCCCTCTATTTTCAAAATGCAATTAACAATTTAATCTCTAATATTTATGCTAAAATTATTGTATAACATGATAAGACAAGTGTGGCCACTAAAAGTATGTCTCGCCTGCCGGCACCATCGCTAAAATCAACTACCTAAGCTTTCATTTCTTGATATAAACACAAAAAGTGTCAGTATACCTAATAACAGATGCCTAGTTATTATACTATTCAAGCAATCCATTGTCCACACAAGTATTACAAAAAGTTTTCTGTCTGAAAAAAAGACCTATGTTCACAGAGTCACTGGAGCGTAAAAATGGGGTCATGGTCACATGGCATGGTGACAGTTGCTTTGTCCATAACCGCAATTGTCTGTTTTCCCAATATCAGATGCCTAGCTATTATAACTTTCCAGCAATTCATCGTCCATAAAAGTCTTACAAAAAAGTTTTTCAGCCTGAAAAATACCTAAGTTCACAGATTCACTGGAGCGTGAAAATGAGGTCAAGGTCACACGGCATGGTGACAGTTGCATAGACCATAACCTGAACTGTCTGTATACTAAATATCAGCTGCCTAGCTATTATAACTTTCCAGCAATTCATCGTCCACAAAAGTCTTACAAAAAAGTTTACAGCCTGAAAAAAGACCTAAGTTCACAGAGTCACTGGAGCGTGAAAATGAGGTCAGGGTCACACGGCATGGTGACAGTTGCGTAGACCATGACCTGAACTGTCTGTATACCAAATATCAGATGCCTAGCTATTATACTTTTCAAGCAATTCATCGTCCACAAAAGTCTTACAAAAAATTTACGGCCTGAAAAAAGAGCTAAGTTCACAGAGTGACTGGAGCGTGAAAAAGGGGTCAGGGTCAAACGGCATGGTGACAGTTGCGTAGACCATAACCTGAACTATCTGTATACCAAATATCAGATGCCTAGCTATTATACTTTTCAAGCAATTCATTGTCCACAAAAGTCTTACAAAAAAGTTTACGACGCCGCCGCCGTTGCCGCCGCCGGATAGTAATACCTATGTCTCGCCTTCCGCGACTATTCGTCGCAGGCGAGACAAAAATGACTGTTTAGCCCTGCCCCACACTACCACTTACAGGTGCCAGTAAAGTGAAAGTAGAACTGGAATGCAAAGTTGATCTATGTTCAATGATAACATGTACATGTATATAAATGTGAACCATGTGGACAGGAGATACAATTTGATAAATGTAATCAAAACAATTTAATCGTTTAAGTATTAACATTATCCATTTATGAACACCTGCGGGAGTGTTTAAATTATAATTAATTTAACGTAAACAATCATTTATTCAATCTGTTAAATATTTGTTTTCCAATCTATAAATAGAGTTTCTTTATCTGTAGAAATTATTCCTAAACAAATAAATATTTGGTACACGATGTACAAGATCACTTAGAAAGATAAACTTGGCCCACATCGGCACATGTCAATGTTTACATTCGATTGATCACGTGGAAAACTATTAATGCCGATCCATATGACACATTCTAGCTTCAAAAATAACATGACAACTTTTAAAAACATGCTAAATGTACATCAGTCAATAAGGATTTTCTGACCAGTAGATATTATTTCTAAACAGGATGATTTTCGCAAGTAAATCCAAGAATAAATCTTTCATGCATCCATGAATCATATTCCCTCCTTGGAATACATAAGTGACTGTCAAACAAGTATAGCAATTGATGCAGTGGGTCCTATCGAATCTGGTGTGCTCTTTTAAAGATGTTTTTATTGACATTATTTAAGATATTCCCCTGTGATATATGTAAATACGTATTGTTCTGCATGATGGATGTTCAGTGACACTATACATAGGAGCACTATTCTTGGATACTGGTGGATAATTAGGATATAATTCATTCCGTACTCCAGGGGATTACACTGGAGGTGTGCCTTAATTGGCAGAAGTTTGACGATAAAGATAAAGATAAAGATATTGTTTGCATTTTATTGATCACCTGAAAAACTAGATACCAGGGAGATGATAGGGCCCCGCTCCCATAAAAAATTGTGGACCGGCATTAAACTCGAACTTGATCTGTAACTCATCAAGGTAAACTCACATGCCAAAAATCAGTTCATTATCTATAAGCATTTAGAAACTAGAGGCTCCCAGGAGCCTGAATCGCTCACCTGATCTCTTATGCCAAAGTTTGAATAAATTTCACAAACTTTCAAGTATACAAAGTTGCAAAACAATCCTTTCAGTGGTTTCAAAGAAGATTTTTGGAAATCAGTTTAAATTAATAGAAAAAACAGTTAAAGGGCAATAACTACTGTAAGGACCTTTTGATGCTGAACAAGAAAATTTGCTTCCGATTTTCTTTATCTCTTTTACTTTTTGAGTTATAAGCCAAAAACAATGGTTTGACCCCCCTGTTCTATTTTTAGCAAAGGCCGCCATGTTGGTTGGTCGACATGTATATAATTCACAAACTTGGTAGAGGACATCCTAAAGATCATGTATACCAAGTATCAATGCAATCTCTTCAGTGGTTTTAGAGAAGATTTTTGAAAATCAGTGTAAATTAATGAAAAACAGTTAAAGGGGAATAACTCTTAAACGGCTGATCTGACAATTTAGACCCTGAAATCACTATTGTAGATCTCAATGAGCTAAACAATTCTGCAATGCTAACTTTTCCTCTAGCTCTAACGGTTTTCAAGATATTGTCCAAAAACTGCAAAAATGGTCAATTTTGATGATTAAAGGGCAATAACTCCTATAAGGAGTGGTTTCACAACTTCGACTCAATGGAGAGATTCGTAGAGCTTTTGATGCTGAACAAGGAAGGTTGCTTCGGATTTTCCCTATCTCTTATACTTTTTGAGTTATAAGCCAAAAACAATGGTCTGACCCCCCTGTTCTATTTTTAGCAACGGCGGCCATGTTGGTTGGTCAACATGTATATAATTCACAAACTTGGTAGAGGACATCCTAAAGATCATGTATACCAAGTATCAATGCAATCCCTTCAGTACTTTTAGAGAAGAAGATTTTTGAAAATCAGTGTAAATTAATGGAAAAAACAGTTAAAGGGGAATAACTCTTAAACGGCTGATCTGACAATTTAGACCCTGAAATCATTTTTGTAGATCTCAATGAGCTAAACAATTCTGCAATGCTAACTTTTCCTCTAGCTCTAACGGATTTCAAGATATTGTCCAAAAACTGCAAAAATGGTCAAATTTGATGATTAAAGGGCAATAACTCCTATAGGGAGTCGTTTCACAACTTCGACTCAATGGAGAGATTCGTAGAGCTTTTGATGCTGAACAAGGAAATTTGCTTCCGATTTTCTCTATCTTTCATACTTTTTGAGTTGTTATAAGCCAAAAACAATGGTCTGACCCCCCTATTCTATTTTTAGCAACGGCGGCCATGTTGGTTGGTCGACATGTATATAATTCACAAACTTGGTAGAGGACATCCTAAAGATCATGTATACCAAGTATCAATGCAATCCCTTCAGTACTTTTAGAGAAGAAGATTTTTGAAAATCAGTGTAAATTAATGGAAAAAACAGTTAAAGGGGAATAACTCTTAAACGGCTGATCTGACAATTTAGACCCTGAAATCAATTTTGTAGATCTCAATGAGCTAAACAATTCTGCAATGCTAACTTTTCCACTAGCTCTAACGGATTTCAAGATATTGTCCAAAAACTGCAAAAATGGTCAAATTTGATGATTAAAGGGCAATAACTCCTATAAGGAGTGGTTTCACAACTTCGACTCAATGGAGAGATTCGTAGAGCTTTTGATGCTGAACAAGGAAGGTTGCTTCGGATTTTCCCTATCTCTTATACTTTTTGAGTTATAAGCCAAAAACAATGGTCTGACCCCCCTGTTCTATTTTTAGCAACGGCGGCCATGTTGGTTGGTCGACATGTATATAATTCACAAACTTGGTAGAGGACATCCTAAAGATCATGTATACCAAGTATCAATGCAATCCCTTCAGTGGTTTCAGAGAAGAAGATCTTTGAAGAAAAGTTAACGGACGGACGGACGGACGGACGACGGACGACAGACGACGGACGACGGATGGACGACGGACGACGGACGGACGCTTAAAGATGACAATAGCTCACATGACCCTTCGGGTCAGGTGAGCTAAAAAGTACAGAAAACTGAAATTTTAGTAAATTTTCAAAGTTCAAAGGGCCATAACTCCCATAAAAAATTTGTGGACCAGCTTGAAACTCAAACTTGATCTGTAACTCATCAAGGTAAACTCACATATCAAAAATCAGTTCATTATCTATAAGCGTTTAGAAAAAAAGTGCGGAAAACTGAAATTTTAATGAATTTTCAAAGTTCAAAGGGCCATAACTCCCATAAAAATTTGTGGTTCCGCACAAAACTCAAACTTGATCTGTAACTCATCAAGGTAAACTCACATACCAAAAATCAGTTCATTATCTATAAGCGTTTAGAAAAAAGTCCAGAAAACTGAAATTTTAGTGAATTTTCGAAGTTCAAAGGGCCATAACTCCCATAAAAATTTGTGGACCAGCTTGAAACTCAAACTTGATCTGTAACTCATCAAGGTAAACTCACATATCAAAAATCAGTTCATTATCTATAAGCGTTTAGAAAAAAAGTGCGGAAAACTGAAATTTTAATGAATTTTCAAAGTTCAAAGGGCCATAACTCCCATAAAAATTTGTGGTTCCGCACAAAACTCAAACTTGATCTGTAACTCATCAAGGTAAACTCACATACCAAAAATCAGTTCATTATCTATAAGCGTTTAGAAAAAAGTCCAGAAAACTGAAATTTTAGTGAATTTTCGAAGTTCAAAGGGCCATAACTCCCATAAAAATTTGTGGACCAGCACGAAACTCAAACTTGATCTGTAACTCATCAAGGTAAACTCACATACCAAAAATCAGTTCATTATCTATAAGTGTTTAGAAAAAAAGTGCAGAAAACTGAAATTTTAATGAATTTTCAAAGTTCAAAGGGCCATAACTCCCATAAAAATTTGTGGACCGGCACGAAACTCAAACTTGAACTGTAACTCATCAAGGTAAACTCACATACCAAAAATCAGTTCATTATCTATAAGCGTTTAGAAAAAAAGTCTGGAAAACTGAATTTGTTACGGACGGACGCACAGACGGACGGACGGACGGACGGACGGACGGACTGATTACTATAGGGCGTCCGCAACAAAGTTACGGGGCCCTAATTAATCCACCGATGTGGCGCAAATTTCAAAGGCTAGCATGACAACTTTTTTAACATGTTAAATGTATACAAGTCTTGTAGCCAAACTCATATTTATTATAGATAAGTAAATCGGATTGCTCTGATTGAATCCCTAAGTAAAACAACTATAGTACAACAACAACAAATAGTAGGACTATTTTACCGCGGAATGTTTATTTTGCTATATGTTAAGTCCCATTGGTGATTCGGCTCAATTGTTAGCTCTACAATTGAGCAAAAAACCTGCTTTTCTACCCTTGCCTGGACTTCAATCATAGATAAACTTGCATATTTGCCAACAAAAACATATTTTGAAAAACTTTTGGTCCAACCTTTTCCACAAAACACAGGATTTACAAAGTTTCCTTCATAGTCTAACCAAACGACCGGCGGCATAAGGGTTTTGGTTGCTTCGCAACCTAACCCTAAAAATCTGTCACCCTTTTTGAGTTATTTGCAAAAAAATGCAGTTTAACCTAATGTTCTATTTTTAGCCACAGCGGCCATGTTTTACAACCAATCAAAAATCCCCAAGACAGTTCTATACACCTAATAATAATAAACAATAATACCAAGTTTGGTTCCATTTGGACTTAAAGTGTCAGAGGAGTTAACATTTTCAAAATAAGGAAATGCAGTTAAAATGCTCAATTTTGATGTTCCAAGGGCAATAACTCCTCAAAGGAAAGGTCCTACAACATTGACCCTGTTACAAATTTTGTAGATCTTGATGTGCTCAACAATATGCAATTTAAATTTCTCAAATATCTTGTATAGTTTTCAAGATATTGAGCTAAACAGGTGCAAAATTTGCAAAAAATCCACAAAAAGGGCAATAACTCCTACATGGGTTGTTGGATTTTCTTCAAAATTTCAGAGCTGGTAGATCTTTAGGTGCTGATCACTTTTGTTCCCAATCAAAATTTTGAAATCTGTCACCGTTATAGAGTTATTTGCAAAAAACTGCCATTTACCCCTTTGTTCTATTTTTAGCCACAGCGGCCATGTTTTACCACCAATCAAAAATCCCCACATCTGTTCTACACACCTAATGCTAATAAACAACTATACCAAGTTTGGTTCCATTTGGACTTAAAGTCTCAGAGGAGTTAACGTTTTCAATGTAATGAGGAAATGCTGTTAAAATGCTAAATTTTGACGTTCTAAGGGCAATAACTCCTAAAAGGAAAGGTCCTACAACGTTGACCCTATTACATATTTAGTAGATCTTGATGTGCTTAACAATAAGCAATTTAAATTTCTCAAATATCTAGTATAGTTTTCAAGATATTGAGCTAAACAGGTGCAAAATTTGCAAAAAATCCACAAAAAGGGCAATAACTCCTACATGGGTTGTTGGATTTTCTTCAAAATTTCAGAGCTGGTAGATCTTGAGGTGCTGATCACTTTTGTTCCCAATCAAAATTTTGAAATCTGTCACCGTTTTAGAGTTATTTGCAAAAAACTGCCATTTACCTCTATGTTCTATTTTTAGCCACAGCGGCCATGTTTTACGACCAATCAAAAATCCCCACATCAGTTCTATACACCTAATGCTAATGAACAACTATACCAAGTTTGGTTCCATTTGGACTTAAAGTGTCAGAGGAGTTAACGTTTTAAATGTAATGAGGAAATGCTGTTAAAATGCTTAATTTTGACGTTCTAAGGGCAATAACTCCTAAAAGGAAAGGTCCTACAACGTTGACCCTGTTACATGATTTGTAAATCTTGATGTGCTCAACAATATGCAATTTAAATTTCTCAAATATCTTGTATAGTTTTCAAGATATTGAGCTAAACATGTGCAAAATTTGCAAAAAATCCACAAAAAGGGCAATAACTCCTACATGGGTCGTTGGATTTTCTTCAAAATTTCAGGGTAGATAGATCTTGAGGTGCTGATCACTTTTACTCATGCCAGAATTTTGATATCTGTAGCCGTTTTTGAGTTATTTGCAAAAAACTGCATTTTACCCCTATGTTCTATTTTTAGCCATGGCGGCCATGTTTTACGACGAATCAAAAATCCCCACATCAGTTCTAAGCACCGAATGCTAATGAACAACCATACCAAGTTTGGTTGCAATTGGACTTATGGTGTCAGAGGAGTTAACGTTTTAAAAAGTTTACGGACAACGGACGACGGACAACGGACGCCAAGTGATGACAATAGCTCAAATGACCCTTCTGGTCAGGTGAGCTAAAAAGGGCAATAACTCTTACATGGGTTGTTGGATTTTCTTCAAAATTTCAGGGTAGGTAGATCTTCAGGTGCTGATCACTTTAACCCTGCCAGAATTTTGATATCTGTAGCCGTTTGTGAGTTATTTGCAAAAAACTGCATTTTACCCCCTATGTTCTATTTTTAGCCATGGCGGCCATGTTTTAGGACGAATCAAAAATCCCCACATCAGTTCTAAGCACTGAATGCTAATGAACAATCATGCCAAGTTTGGTTTCAATTGGACTTATGGTGTCAGAGGAGTTAACGTTTTAAAAAGTTTACGGACGGACGACGGACGCCAAGTGATGACAATAGCTCACATGACCCTTCGGGTTAGGTGAGCTTAAAAGTTTACGGACGACGGACGCCAAGTGATGACAATATCTCACATGACCCTTCGGGTCAGGTGAGCTAAAACAAGAGGCTCCCAGGAGCCTGAATCGCTCACCTGACATATGTGCCTGAAGTAAAGGTTATAAGGCAAAATCTATTTGACGTTGAAAGGGTCATTAGAATAATAAGGGGGTCATCTGACAATATGGTGTATATTAAGGTGCTGATCACTTTTGTTCTCAATCAAAATCTAAAAATCTGTCACACTTTTTGAGTAATTTGCAAAAAAATGCAGTTTAACCTAATGTTCTATTTTTAGCCACAGTGGCAATGTTTTACAACCAATCAAAAATCCCCACAACAGTTTTATACACCTAATAATAATAAACAATAATACCAAGTTTGGTTCTGATTGGACTTAAAGTGTCAGAGGAGTTAACATTTTCAATATAATGAGGAAATGCAGTTAAAATGCTCAATTTTGAAGTTCCAAGGGCAATAACTCCTCAAAGGAAAGGTCCTACAACGTTGACCCTGTTGCATATTTTGTAGATCTTGATGCGCTAAACAATATGCAATTTAAATTTCTCAAATATCTTGTATAGTTTTCAAGATATTGAGCTAAACAGGTGCGAAATTTGCAAAAAATCCACAAAAAGGGCAATAACTCCTACATGGGTTGTTGGATTTTCTTAAAAATTTCAGAGCTGGTAGATCTTTAGGTGCTGATCACTTTTGTTCCCAATCAAAATTTTGAAATCTGTCACCAATTTAGAGTTATTTGCAAAAAACTGCCATTTACCCCTATGTTCTGTTTTTAGCCACAGCGGCCATGTTTTACGACCAATCAAAAATCCCAACATCAGTTCTATACACCTAATGCTAATAAACAACTATACCAAGTTTGGTTCCATTTGAACTTAAAGTGTCAGAGGAGTTAACGTTTTAAATGTAAGAGGAAATGCTGTTAAAATGCTAAATTTTGACGTTCTAAGGGCAATAACTCCTAAAAGGAATGGTCCTACAACGTTGACCCTATTACATATTTTGTAGATCTTGATGTGCTTAACAATATGCAATTTAAATTTCTAAAATATCTAGTATAGTTTTCAAGATATTGAGCTAAACAGGTGCAAAATTTGCAAAAAATCCATAAAAAGGGCAATAACTCCTACATGGGTTGTTGGATTTTCTTCAAAATTTCAGGGTAGGTAGATCTTAAGGTGCTGATCACTTTTACCCTATGCCAGAATTTTGATATCTGTAGCCGTTTTTGAGTTATTTGCAAAAAACTGCATTCTACCCCTATGTTCTATTTTTAGCCATGGCGGCCATGTTTTACGACGAATCAAAAATCCCCACATCAGTTCTAAGCACCGAATGCTAATGAACAACCATACCAAGTTTGGTTGCAATTGGACTTATGGTGTCAGAGGAGTTAACGTTTGAAAAGTTTACGGACGGACGGACGACGGACGCCAAGTGACGCCAATAGCTCACATGACCCTACGGGTCAGGTGAGCTAAAAATTGATATTGCACGGACACGTGTTTCATTCTAATCTTGAATTGTTTCATTCCCCGGCAGAGAAGACACCCCAAATGCAAAGCAGAAATTTAAGTAAACATATGCAAATAACGACTCTCAAATGAGAATTTCAGCAGAGACGACTGAATTCCCAAGCAACGATTTGTTCATTTGTTGATTTGGCAATTGTAGATTGAAATTGAACATCTCTTGGAATGGGAATTCAGTCTCATCAACAAAATAAAGAATATGTCAGCTTTCTTTCCCTAAAAAGCTACAAAAGTCATTCAAAGTTCACTAGTGGATGGAATAGAAATTTAAAGGCGAGTTCTTCCATCTTACTACCCACACAAAACTATTTATCTTTTTGAAATGCTAGGTTTTCAGTATGAGAAATCTTAACAATATACAAATTGATTGCAATCACTACAGTCATTACAGTTTGCAGATCACAATTACATGTAAGCACAACATTTTAATTACCAAAAATGTTGAATTAATAATATAACAAATATAGCCTTCAACCACGGTCAATACGAAAAATATCGACCTGAGATATGCATATCGACCTCCAACTGCGTTGTCGGGTCGATATGCCTCAGGTTGATATTTTCTCGTATCGACCTACTAAAAGGCTATATTTGTATAATAAGCTGAAAAAGATATCCTGATCCTGTTGATAAAAGTTGTTTAAAATATTCTTCATGGTTTATTAACAAGAGGCTCCCAGGAGCCTAAATCGCTCACCTGGTCTTGATGTCAACCCTATGAAAAACTTTGTAGAGCTAAATATAAAGCTGAACATTTAAGCAAGCAAAAGCTTTTCTCTATCTGCAATAGTTTTCATTCTATAGACCAAAAACACTATTTTTCGTCTTTAAGGGGCTGTAACCCCTATAAGGGGTCATCTGACAACTTCAACCCTATGGAGTTTTTTGTAGAGCTAAATGAGCTGAACAATTTAGCAAGCAACAACTTTTCTCTATCTGCTATAGTTTTCATTCTATAGGCTAAAAACACCTTTTATCGCCTTTAAAGGTCTGTAACCCTATAAGGGGTCATCTGACAACTTCGACCCTATGAAGACTTTTGTAGAGCTGAGTGAGCTGAACATTTAAGCAATTAACAGCTTTTCCCTATCTGCAATAGTTTTCATTCTGTAGGCAAAAAACACCATTTTTCGCCTTTTAAGGGCTGTAACCCGTATAAGGGGTCATCTATCAACTTCGACCCTAATGGGACTTTTGTAGAGCTAAATGAGCTGAACATTTAAACAAGCAACAGCTTTTCTCTATCTGCAATAGTTTTCATTCCATAGACCAAAAACACTATTTTTTGCCTGTAAGGGGCTGTAACCCCTATAAGGGGTCATCTGACAACTTCGACCCTATGAAGACTTTTGTAGAGCTGAATGAGCTGAACATTTAAGCAAGCAACAGCTTTTCCCTATCTGCAATAGTTTTCATTCTATAGGGAAAAAACACTATTTTTCGCCTTTTAGGGGCTGTTACCCCTATAAGGGGTCATCTGACAACTTCGACCCTATGAAGACTTTTGTAGAGCTAAATGAGCTGAACATTTAGGCAAGCAACAGCTTTTCTCTATCTGCAATAGTTTTCACTCTATAAGCCAAAAACATGAAAAAATGCTATTTTTCACCTTTCAGGGGCTGTAACCCCTGTAAGGGATCATCTGACAACTTCGACCAAATGGACACTTTGGTAGAACTTTTGATGCTGAAGCAGTAGCGTGGCATCAGATTTCATCTATCTCTTATACTTTTTGATTTACAAGCCAAAAACAGTAGTTTGACCCCCCTGGTCTATTTTTAGTAACAGTGGCCATGTTTTTTGACGGATCAAAAATCGAAACACAAGTTTGGTGCAGGACACCCTAAGGATCATTCATACCAAGTTTCATTAAATTCTGTTCAGTAGTTTCAGAGGAGAAGATTTTTGAAAAATTGTTAACGGACGACAGACGACGACGACAGACGACGACAGACGACGACGACGGACGCCAAGTGATTGCAATAGCTCACATGGACCTTCGGTCCAGGTGAGCTAAAAATTGCATGATTTACTTGATACAAAACATTGTTCGCGTGAAAGTGAAAGTAAAAGTTAAGAGGAAGTAGATTGGAATGATGACACATAAAAATGATATTTTATTTTCATAGAAAACCAAATTTACTAAAAGTGTTGAGAATTGCAAATATAAAATTCTGTTCAATGAAATTTATCACAATATACATGTAGGTATCTGGTAATTAATTATTGTTTGGAAAATATTTCAGAATTTTTTTTATCTTGCACATGCGTAATTATGTAAACAAATGTATTAATGTAGTGTACAAACACTCTTTTGACCAATTGAGTGTGTTTTTCTCAATCTAAATGAAGATCTGATTGCTAAATAAACAAAACAAACATCTTGGAACAGTTAATTAACATTATTGATTTAATTAAAACCATTTTAATTTCCAGGGCCTTGCTTTACACCTTATAGTACTATGTGATGAAGGTACATACCAAATTTCAAGAGGCTGCGGCATGTAGTTGCCTGGAAAACTGTGACAGAAATTTTTGTGACGCCGCAGGACGACGACGCAGGAGGACGCAAGACGGCAAAGTAACCCCTATATGTGGCTTTTGCAACACGTTGCAGGCGACATAAAAATTACCCCTCCATACCCCCATATCCCTTTAAAACATGCTAAGAGACTATCAATAATACCTGCAAAATTCCTCCTCACTCCAGTCTGTCTCTCTCCATCTGTCAGATTCCCAAGGTATCAGCTCCCTGTCATCTCTAGAAGAAAATTATAGTTTATGTAAAAATAAACTGTTAACACAGAGACATGTCTCGACTGTCGCAACTGGACACAGTATAAAATGAAGTAAAAATCCTCCTTAAACTGATATTAACTGATGCTTAAGCAGCTGCATACCAAATATAAATGGTGAACCATAACTGCTTTATATAAAACACTCAAGACATAAGTAAAAAGTTAAAAAGTGTAAAATCTCAAAGTCAGTAGACTGTGACTGCAGGATCATACAGATAAAATACTTTTGAAATTGATCTGTACTGATGCTAATGCAAGTGCATACCCAATATCAATGATGTACCATAACTGCTTCATGTTAAACAGACGTAAGAAAAAAGGTTAACCTCGGCCAAATCGGTGTAAAACTTCAAAGTCAGTAGACCGTGACTGCAGAAGCATACAGATGAAATGCTTTTGAAATTGATCTGTACTAATGCTAATGCAAGTGCATACACAATATCAATGATGTACCATAACTGCTTCATGTTAATCAGACTTAAGAAAAAAGGTTAACCTCGGCCAAATCAGTGTAAAATTTATCAATGTAACCTCGGCCAAATCAGTGTAAAATTTATCAATGTGTTGTGTGATAATTTGCTTAGAAACTGTGTAAAATCTGGATAACTTTAAGAAAAGTTTAAGAGTGACTCAGTGGGTCTACATGTCCATAAATTCTTTTTGAAACATGAGGTAGCACTAATTTGTGCTAAGGATACCCCAACTCTGCTATTTGGAAAACAGGAAGTAAATCACTGACTGACCTGGAAAGGGGAGGCACAGTACAACACATCATGCTAAGGCTGTGTACCAAATATGCAGAGGTTCTAAAGGGGCCTCCAAATGTCAAAAGTCCAAAAGGGCAAAGACAAATCCAGTAAACACCAACCTTGAAATCAATCTCTTCAGGAGAAGCTGAAAATCTGTTACAAAAGTATGCAACCAACAGACAGACAGACGAACAAGTCGATTGCAATTATTGCCAATATACATGTAGCCCCCTCTCTAACAAGTAAAGGTATAACATCTTTATTATTTATAAATCCATGAGTTTTTATTAAACATTGAACATGTGTAGCATGAAAGATTGGAACTATTTTATGCTTTCTGAGTCGAAAGATTTTAACAATGGAAAATGCTGTTGCCCAATAAAATTTTACGTTTAAAACAACTACAGTATTAAAATGATTTAATTACTTTTTATACATCCAAAGACACATAATAGTTTTTCTGTTGGCTATAAAATTGCAGCATCTTTTATTTTCTAAAAACTAAAACTAACTTTAATTTCAAAATAAGACATTGAGAAAATGACAACATACCAATTAATCAGCTGTACTTAAGGAAAATTATGGCCAACATGGCTTCATGTGTATTAACTTACCTGATCTCAGGTAGCAGTGACCTATATTCATTTAGCTTAGTTTTCATATTTTATGACTTTACCCAATCTAAGATAGCAGTACCCTATATTCATGTAGAATAGTTTCAATATCTATAAACTTACCCAATCTCAGGTAGCAGTGACCTATATTCATGTGGATTAGTAGTCTCTGGAAAGTTGGACAGAATTCCCATTCTGAAATAGAAATAACATTAGCTAAAGACATTTCACTGCTACTAAATTCATACAAGTCTTACTCTTCTAGGATGTCCAAGTTCACTTCTGTTCTGATGGGATTTGTCATTGCGGATTGTAAGAAGCAAAGAGGCACCAATGGGGCATTCCAGTGTCAAAAGTCCGAATGGGCAATGACGAAACCGGTAAACACAAATGTTAACAAGAACAGCAGGAAGAAACACAAAACACAAAATCAACCGAACGAAAATCAACAACCGAACTAAAAGTTGTAACAAGAGTAAACTCAAGTGATTGAAATTTAGTTGTATTTATTTATTGTTAAGATTTTCATTTTTTGGAAAGAAGGGGGGGTTGAGATTAATAGGTTCTTACACGAGTCTTTATTGGAGATCAGAAATTTCTTACACAAGTGGAAGAAATTCCCGATCTTCAATAAATAACGAGTGTAAGAACATATTTCTTCCGTTTTTAACAGTGAAAAAAATAATTTCATGAATGAATATAACGAGGTCAAAATCCAATTTGCATATATTGAATTAATGCGCAAAAATTAAATTTGCATATATTGAGTTAATGCGCGACCAATAATACCGATTTACATGTAACTAAATTTTCTTGATTCTGAACATTTTGCAAATCAAAATATAATTAATTTATTCATTGACCTTTCAACTTTTACGAACTACTTTTTTTTTAAAGGTTTTTGATTGGTTGATTTCTCTATGACAGAAACGGTCACATGACCCTGTCTGTCATGGCTGTCATAGAAAATAAACAAAAACGGAAGAATCCACTTTTCCTTCTGTATTACTGCTACTTAATCCATACAAGTTTTACAGAACATCTATGTTCACTTCTGTTCTGATTGCAATTTGATTGTTTTAAGACTTTAAGTTAGGTTTTGTATTTTATACCCCAGGTCCAAAGAAGAGTTTCTCAGCAACTACATGACCCAGAAGTCGGATATTTTGCATATAACTTTATCCTATAGTGCCATATGGTGAATACTAATTTATGCTCCTAGATCATCTACTTCCTGTTTATCAAATACTTAGATTTTTGCACAGAGTGTACATACATGTAAAATCTCCATCACAGTTTCCTAAGCAACTACAGGTGTACTTGTAGTTCTTCTTTTAATCAAAACATGGGACAATTTTGCTGTAACATGCAAGTGTCAAACTTACAATAAAATCAACTTTTCATTTGTAGAACAAACCAAAATGATATAACTGTTACTCTATTAGATACCTTTTCGTGTAATAATCTGTCTAAAACTTTTAAAGAATAGAAATACTGTATAATTATTTATTTAAAGGATAAAATTTCGTGGTTAAGGGAAACAGACTGACTTAGTGGGAACAAATTTTCGTTGGTTTTCAATTCAAAAATACACTCTTCAACTAAATACATGTATTTAAAATTCGTGGTGATTTAATTTTGTAGATTTTTCTGACCAACAAAATAAGTAATTAAATCCCTGACGAATATTTCTGCTTCTACAATAATACCTGTGTGGTTTGAGATCATCCCAGTGAAAGGTTAAGAGTGTCTCTAGGGCTTGAATGTCATTATCCTATAAGTAGATACATAAATAAATGCATAAGCAAAGTTCTAGAACTTCTTCTGTGAATGTAATACTAAGTCACACTTATATAGACAACATATAAAGGATGTACAGTTTGTCATACTGAACCACATTTCCAAATTGCAAATCATTCTCATGTAGGGTTTCTGAGAAAAGCTTGATGAAAATTTTTATATAGACATACAGTAGACTCCACGAAATTGGATATCGGCTACTTTGATATATCGGCAAATGGGATAGAACTTCAAAACACCAAACCATTTCCTATTCTTTCTATATATTTTTGATCGGGAAATAGGATATCGGAACATTGGATATATCAGCTTGGATAGAATATTCCTCCAAAATGTTGCCATTTTGTATAAAAATCGGATATTTTTTGTATTTCAGAAGATCGTGATGACCGGAAGTTTGACATAAGTGTTCCCATCATCTGCATTCAACTCTCTGTTTATGATTTTTAATAAACAATGTACATGTATATTGTATTTACTAATAAAGATGTTTTTATTCTAACACTTGTTTTTATTTAAGCAATAAAATATATATCTTCTTTGCGTTTATTTTCTTGCACACCTGTCAATATTATGATCATCGTACATGCCGGAAGTCAAAATATAAATGTTTTGAAAACCTTTCAAGATGTTATTTCTGAAATCCTATGTTGGCACAGCTAATAAAATATATTTCAAAATGATATTGTGTTGGTACAAAATAAATTAAAAATTTATTAGTGGTGAAGTCTGTGTATATTGAGTGTGGGTAACACGTAGGTCATTGAAATTACAGGTGTACTTATTACGTCATGACTGTAAACAAATCATGTGAAGTGTGTAATCATGCTAACATTTCAACTGACTTCCTTTATTGAAGGTTTTCAATTTTGAAACATCGATATACCTCCACTAAGATGCCAATCTTGAAATCTCAATAGATTTGAAATAAAATCCAAGACGATGTGTGGACAACCACATGGCTAATCAACATTTTGTAAATCACTAGTCGCCATTTTGAATATTCATGAGCTGCTTTAATCTCACATTTGATTGACAAATGTAGACAAATTTTGACATCTTTATGAAAATGTGATCCTGAAACGCATTATTTTACGATTTAGATTTAATATGAAAGGATACCAGCTTTTTAAATCTTTTAAATTGATAGAGAAAAAATGTTGATTCTTGTTAGAGATTAATAAATTTTCTACAATGTAAACAACAAAGATGGACGACCTCAGTAAAACACATGATAATGGAAGGAATATTAGTACATAAATTGATGTAAATTCTTTATTAATTAATAAAATAACAATAGCTATTCACTAAATCCTTTATTCTTGCATGATACAACAAATATATATAATATGATGGCATCCTCAACATGGAACACTTGGACAAGACTTTGAGTTAGGTCACCAAAACTGATATTCGATCTCCTGAAATGGCAAATCGGATATCCTGGGTAATCGGATATTTTTTCCTGACAAATTCGATATCCGATTAGGCGGAGTCTACTGTACTGAAAAGACACGAGTAACACTTAATGGCACCTGGCATGTTATTGCAGGGGCATATTTTATGTGTGTGTTGGTGTTTAACACCCTTAATCGATGCACCTGGACCATGTAGGGCGGTCAGTTTTATTGGTGGAGGAAACCGGAGTACCCAGAGGAAACAACCGACCTTGGGCAGGTAACTGACAAACCTAATCACATACAGTTGGGGAAGTCCCTTTTTTGTAAATTACAAAGGGGACTCGAACACCAGCTGAGATGTGATCGGTTAGTGATCAATGGGCATAATTTAAATCTAAGGAATATGTCCATGGGACACAGATGTTTTTGAATGGGAAAATCCTAAGAGAAGGAGTCTAACATATCTGAAAATTGTCCAAGACATAAAATTTGTCATACCAAACCATTCTGCTTAATTTTAAGTGATTCTGATGTCATGTAGTTTCTGTGAAAAACATGACAATAAAAAGTAAAAACTGAATTCCCATTTAAGGCCATAATTTTTTAATGTTCATACATACCCTTGCATAGTTAACTGCAATCTCTACAATATTATCTGATCTAAACTTCTGGAAGAATTTATCATTGAACCTCTCAGCTGCAACATGTACACCTCCTAAAATACACTGGATAAAAAAAGAAAGAAAAGAAATTCATTTTACTCATCTATTTGACAATAAACTGGATTTATGTAGAATATTATGTTCTTTCCTTTTTGATACTATCTTTGGTAGGACGAGTCTGATACGAGACTAGATGTAGATAGTATCAAAAGGAAAGTACATAATATTATTTTTATCGATAATTAAAAAACACACACATTTTTACATGTTTTCAGTACAATAATGTCATATGACGTCACAAATTAGGTCACATTTCATTACATGACATCACAATTATCAAGTGCTCCCACCTGATATTTTCTTGTATCACAGACTGTCCATACGATACTAAAAAATATCAGGCAGATGAGATCAAAGGGAAAAGCAGCCTATTACCGATAAATCCTTTTGACACATGAATCACTCCAAGAAACAGACCATTATTATCAAGATAAAACTAGAATACTGACAAAGCCAGAATCAGCCCCATTTTGCAAACAAGAGTTTACACTAAAGTATGTCTCGCCTGCCGGCACCATCATAAACAATAATTCTTTCTTACTTCCACTTTATTTTGAATTTACGTGGATTTTCAGTTTCTGAGATCAAAAGATGTTTATAGAACTTGAACATTGCAAATATATGCAAAAAAAATAATCAAAGTCACTCAACCAAAAAATCAAGGTCAAGGTCAAAAGATGGGGATGCAATTGTGCTAAGCTACTACTGGGGCATATGCATACCAAGTTTTATCAACCTAGGACCTATAGTTCTTAAGATATGGAGGTGCTCGCAAAACTTTTCCATTGCTATTATATGTATTGAAAATTGTCAAAGTCACTCAACCGGAAAATCAAGGTCAAGGTCAAAAGATGGGGATGCAACTGTGCTAAGCTACTACTGGGGCAAATGCATACCACGTTTCATCAACCTAGGACCTATAGTTCTTGAGATATGAAGGTGCTTGCAAAACTTTTCCATTGCTATTATATGTATTGAAAATTGTCAAAGTCACTCAACCGGAAAATCAAGGTTAAGGTCAAAAGATGGGGATGCAACTGTGCTAAGCTACTACTGGGGCATATGCATACCAAGTTTCATCAACCTAGGACTTATAGTTCTTGAGATATGGAGGTGCTCATAAAACTTTTTCAAAAAGTTAACACCGCCGTCACCGGTATAGTAACACCTATGTCCCGCTCTGCTTGGCAGGCGAGACAAAAAAAAATTCAAGTTTTTTTTATAATATATTTGAAATATTTACATGAAATTTCTTATATGGTACTGAATCACTGTGTAAAATTTCTGACATGTACTTCTTATAGTTTTGGAGATAAGCTTTTTTATGGCACTGTTAATACTTATTTGGAGTTGATCTTTAGTTTTGGGATAATATTAATAACAGTTCACCTCTGCAACTATTATCAAATTATTCCTACCTCATATGTTTTTAATCTATATAGATACTGTAACAACTTTCTTCTAACACGACACAATTCTCTCTGCTCAAGATTCAAACTAAAAAATATAAGACAGAGAAGCTCAATTCTAATTCAATGAAAGAAATCTGACAGGTGATGTTGCTACTGTAGATATTTCTTTTTAATACTGTAAATGTTGAAAATATCCCCTGCTAGTTTTTATTTGACAAACAAAAGGCTCCAAGGAGTCTGAATTGCTCACCTGACTTAAATGCCTAAATTATAAGCCTATTGACATTGAGAGAGTCATAAAGTAAAAGGTTTAACCGAATGCTGCATAATATATACTATAGATGTATTGCAACACTATACGATATTGAGATGTGGAATAAGTGTACGCGACACAACAAACATAAACAAACAGCAATTCAAAAAATCACAATGGAAAACAGCAAGCAGTCTTCAACATGACCATAGGTCACTGCTTACCGTCTTGCATTGGCCCAAGACTTATAATACAATACAAAAGTATCAAAACCAATCCCTAAATCATCAACGAAAGACTCAATTCTTGACATAAAACAGTTAACATAGAATGACAAGGACAAACAAAGGCTTTGGCAAAGTTTCCTGGCTTAGGACAGGCACATATAAAATGTGGCGGGGTTAAACTAGTTTTTTGGATCCAACCTTCCCCCTATTGATAAGCTTGCACAAAGCTACATATAAAACACACTGTAAAACTCAATCGACAAAAGTTCAATTCAACAAGAGAGAACCTAAGACAAAATACTGTACGAAAACAACAAGACAACGAGGAACTCTTTTGAGAACACTCGAAGTTACTGACAACTAGCTAAGAAACATTTATCTGCCAATTTGAAAGAACATATTGTGTTAACTTTCAATTGAACATATATGAAAATGGTAAATTTTGACGTTCTAAGGAAAAACACTCCTAAAAGAAACAGTCTTACAGAATTGACCGTTCATATTTTTTGAAGATCTTGATGTGCTAAACAAAATGCAATTTAAATCTTTTAAATAACTATATTAGTTTTTAAGATATTGAGCTTAAAAAGTGCAAAGTTTGGGAAAAAAAATGGAAAAAGGACAATAACTCCTACATAAATGTAGGTTAATGGATTTTCTTGAGAATTGCAGGGCTGGTAGATCTTGTTGTGCTGATCACTTTTGCTTCCATCACAATTTTGATATCTGTAACCTTTTTAGAGTTATTTGCAAAAACTAGAGTTTACCCCTATGTTCTATTTTTAGCCATGGCAGCCATGTTTTTAAGAATCAAAAATCCAAATGATAGTTTTGTAACACTCATGCTAATAAACATCTGTACCAAGTTTGAATGTACATAATTGGATGTATGGTGTTAGACAAGTTAACAATTTTATTGTAATGATGCTGTAAAAATGGTTGATTTTGACGTTCTAAGGAAAATAACTCCTAAAAGGAACGGTCCGGCAGCATTGACCCTTTACATTTTTTGTAGATCCTGATGTGCTTAAAAATATACAATTTAAATTTCTTCAATAACTTTAATAGTTTTCAAGATATTGAGCTTAACATGTGCAAATTTTGCAAAAATTTAGGAAAAAGGGCAATAACTTCTACATGGGATATTGGATTCTCTTGAAAATTTCAGGGCTGGTAGATCTTGATGTGCTGATCACTTTTACCCTGCCAGAATTTTGATATCAGTAACAGTTTTTAAGTTTTAAGGTCATATGGACCTTCGGTCCAGGTGAGCTAAAAAGCTAAAAAAATCACCCATGTGCTCTTAACCAAGAAATTTTATCCCCATGGAAAATAAATGAGTATACATGTCATGGTAGGAAATTCGCTGAAAAATTAACCAGCCCTGAATTGAAATTCTACCTGTTTTTGCTATATAGCCAGTCAAATTTTCATGAATTTTCGCTAGCCCTGTCCAAAAGTTACCAGTCTCGGGCTGGTGGGAAGGCTGTTATTTCCAACTCTGTACATGTACAATATTTCCCTGTAAAATACTGTTATATTTCTGCTTTAAACCTGGCTATGAATACCAGTACATCTCATGTGACTTAGTTATAAATTGATTCATGCTTACATGTAAAAGCAGCAAACTGTTGCAAAATTTCAATAATACTGGACAGTCAGTTATAATGATGAAAAAAACTGGAGTAATGGAGAACTTACTTTTGGAAATCAATCTGCTCTAAAAACTCCTTTTGTTTGGCTGCTCGGAGTTCTTCTTTCTTTGTCTGCGTTTCAGGATCATATTCATCCATTGACATGTCCTCATATAAGCCATCTTCAAGATCACACATGATAAACCTTTAATTTAAGAAATAGGTTGGATGACAATAACAGAAACCATGCAATTATTATACATAAGACCTTAATATTCCTAAACAACAGTTGAGATAAAATCAGGGAGGACTGATGAGCCAATGAAATCTGACAGTAATTTAAAACTGCTATCATTTTTGCCAACATTACTTTCTTACTGCCCATTATGCTCTTTGTCATGTGGGCAGCAACATTTTGACAACATATCTTCATGAAATTGCCTGACTAATCAGTGAGGTGATTCAAACTGATTTTCCATTCTAAATGGTGAAGGAGAAAAACAGTTTTTTCAGGCTTATATGTTTTCATTATCATTTGTGGGGTATCAATTTTCGTGATTTTCATGGGTGGCCTTTACTCACGAAAATTGATACCCCCTAGAAAAGGAAATTTTATGTTGATCTGTTTTCTGTAGTTTTCAAAACCAGGAATTTAAGAATCCACAAACTGATCCTAATTCATGAAACCACAAAAATTGATACCTACAACAAGAGGCTCCCAGGAGCCTGAATCGCTCACCTGGTCTTAATGTCAACCCTTTGAAGACTTTTGTATAGCTAAATGAGCTGAATGTTTAAGCAATAAAAAGCTTTTCTCTATCTGCAATAGTTTTCATTCCAAAGCAAAAAACACTATTTTTCACCTTTAAAGGGCCATAACCCCTTAAAGGGGTCATCTGACAACTTCGACCCTAAAAAGACTTTTGTAGAGCTAATTAAGCTGAACATTTAAGCAAGCAACATCTTTTCTCTATCTGCAAAAGTTTTCTTTCTTTAGGCCAAAGACACTTTTTTTTGCCTTTAAGGGACCGTAACCACTATAAGGGGTCATCTGGCAACTTTGACCCTATGGAAACTTTTGTAGAGCTAAATGAGCTGAACATTTAAGCAAGCAACAACTTTTCTCTATCTGCAATAGTTTTCATTCCATAGGCCAAAAACACTATTTTTTGCCTTTAAGGGGCTGTAACCCCTATAAGGGGTCATCTGACAACTTCGACCATATGGAGACTTGTGTAGAGCTAAATGAGCTGAACATTTAAGCAAGCAACAGCTTTTCTTTATCTGCAATAGTTTTCATTCTATAGGCCAAAAACACTATTTTTTTGCCTTTAAGGGGCCGTAACCCCTATAAGGGGTCATCTGACAACTTCAACCCTATGGAGGCTTGTGTAGAGCTAAAGGAGCTGAACAGTTAAGCAAGCAACAGCTTTTCTCTATCTGCAATAGTTTTCATTCTATAGGCCAAAAACACTATTTTTTGCCTTTAAGGGGCCGTAATCCCTATAAGGGGTCATCTGACAACTTCGACCCTATGGAGGCTATTGTAGAGCTAAAGGAGCTGAACATTTAAGCAAGCTACAGCTTTTCTCTATCTGCAATAGTTTTCATTCTACAGGCCAAAAACTCTGTTTTTTGCCTTTAAGGGGCCATAACCCCTATAAGGGGTCATCTGACAACTTATACCTTATGGAGACTTTTGTAGAGCTAAATGAGCTGAACATTTAAGCAAGCAACAGCTTCTCTCTATCTGCAATAGTTTTCATTCCATAGGCCAAAAACATGAAAAAATGCTATTTTTCACCTTTAAGGGGCCGTAACTCCCATAAGGGGTCATCTGACAACTTCGACTCAATGGAGACTTTTGTAGAGCTTTTGATGCTGAAGCAGTAGCGTGGCATCAGATTTCATCTATCTCTTATACTTTTTGATTTACAAGCCAAAAACAGTAGTCTGACGCCCCTGGTCTATTTTTAGCAACGGCCGCCATGTTTTTTGACGGATCAAAATACCGAACACAATTTTTGTGCAGGACACCCTAAGGATCAATCATATCAAGTTTGAAGAAATTCTGTTCAGCAGTTTCAGAGAAGAAGATTTTTTAAAAATTGTTAACGGACGACGACGACGACGACGACGACGACGACGCGGACGACGACGGACGCCAAGTGATGGTAATAGCTCACATGGACCTTCGGTCCAGGTGAGCTAAAAATAAATGAATCCACAGTATTTTAGGGTTCTACAAAAAATAATAGGTATAAGAAAAAATATATAAGATAGTGAAAACAGTGAAAAATCCTGTACATTTGTATGTAGGTATGGGATATAAAAGCCAGTAAATATGTCCTACGACATCAAATTGCAACAATTCTCTAATAATATCAATATCATCCTATGGCTATCAGGGCATGTAAATCTGTAACCATCACACCAATCTCTAGCAGTTCTTTCATTGCATCAATGTCCCATTTACATGTAGCCTTATAGAGTACACTAAACCATGATAGTATCTATTTCTTAACAACTAACCTGCCTCATCTTCACCTTTGCCTATCGCTAAGTGAGCCTGTAAATCTGTACTCTTAGACAAAACTCAAACAGTTCTTTAATTGCATCAATGTCCCTATATTTTAACCCTTTATTACAAATCTCTTAAAATGACATTGCCCCATCTTCTACTTGGCCCTTTGCCATAAAAGTACACTAAACCATAATGTATTTCATAGTATATATTTCTTAGTTACTGACCTTCCCCCATCTTCTCCTTTGCCTATGGCTATGAGGGCCTGTAAATCTGTACCCCCCCCCCCAACCTCCTACTTCTGACCTGCTCCTATCTTCTACTTTGCCCTTGCCTATGACAGTACACAATTACCATAATGTACTGATTACTGTAAACCAATTAATTTTCGCTGCCGGTTAACAGTATTTGATAGTATCTATTTCTTAGTTACTGACCTTCCCCCATCTTCTCCTTTGCCAATAGCTATGAGGGCCTGTAAATCTGTACCCCTAAGACCAAACTCAAGCAATTCTTTCATTGCATCAATGCTATATGGTATCCTCTCCATACATTCATGGAAAACCCAGGACCTCTTTTTGATCTTACTCTGAAAAAAAACAAATATCATTACTTCATAAGCTAGTTAATGTGTGCAATTTTCATAAAATTCAATCAAGCATTCAAACAAGAGGCTCCCAGGAGCCTGAATCGCTTACCTGACTTAAATGCCAAAATTATATGCCTATTGACATTGAAAGAGTTATAAAGTAAAAGGTTTAACTAAATGCTGCATAATATATACTATAGATGTTTTGCAACACTGCCAAATTGAGATAACATATTTTGTTCACTTTCAATTGACCATATACATGTACATTTACTAGATATGTAATTATATGCTTTATACTTGGGTCCTTGAGTGAAACATTTCATGAGAGACTTGATTGCATTATTGATTGCAAGTGATGGTAATAGCTCACATGAACCTTCGATATGTATGGGCAAACAAGCAGATTATGTTTACAAAGGGGAACAACAGTTTTAAAAAAATAATCATGGTAAACCTAAATACAACATTTTGTTTTAACAAGTTTCCTTAAGACTTTCAAACTTTTTTGACTGATTTATAACTTGATCAATGTTAACTTGTTGGGGTTATATTGATGTTGTTTGTTTAAAATATATATTTTTTTTATTTTTATTCTTTTTTTTGTTTAATAGGCCAAAATTATCACTAAATTTCTTTTCCAGGTTTACCAAGGGTGTGAATGCGCTGAAGATTTTATCAAGCATTTTCAGAACTCAATACATAAAACACCTACAAGATAATCCTGAATGGTAGCTATTGACACATCAGATTTCTTCCATTGTCTCTGGTAGACACGATCAGTATCAAGACCATAGGCCTTAGCAAGAACCAAAGCTTCTCCATACTCTTCATGGTCAATCTGTCGAAAAAAAAATACTTTGGTATAATCAATAAAGCAATTCCATTGAAATTGATATGGGATGTAGGGGAATGCAGTTCGTTGTTGGTAGGGGATTAAAATGCAATTTTTTGATTGTGTGTGATGATTTTTTTATATTGATGGTGGGGGGTCTTAAACAAAGTGTATACCCCCCTTTCCATGTAAATTTTAATGGAACAGCCCTTATTTGAGAGGTGACAATTTTCATGACTCACAGTCAGCCACCCACATTGCTAATTTTTCATATTGATTTCTATTTCATGTAGCCTCATGTGCAAATTTTGAACCAAAAAAAAAAAATCCAGCATAAGTCGTTTTTGATGGGAAAATAATGAAAAAAAAGCACTCAATCCCAAGTAAACACTTTTAATGTTTTGCTTTATTATATTTCAATAATATAAATTTATGGAACCAAAATATCCCCCATTAGAATAGTCATTTCTCAAGCTCAGAAAATGAATACTACTAATTGTGTTAAGCTTTCAAAAGGATAAGATTAAGACACATGGTGGACTGACAAAGTACATTTATTACAATGCATCTTTTGTGAAGAATAAATCAAACTGAATTAAGATTAAAGTTGATTTGGTGGACTGACAATTCATCTTTGATCTTTGATGAAAAATAAATCAAACCAGCAAAAACAATGTGTCTTTTCCCCTTTCTCACTTTTTCACAGCCAGGGCCATAACGTCTACAAAACTTTGGTGATAAACAACTATGTTTAATGTACTTAATTAATAACACTTTTAATTAAATTCAGGCGTATTGTTTCAAGGAATTTTCAGAAGTCGAACAGAATGATTTATGGAGGATTTTGAGGAATTCTAAAAAATTCTTAAATTTAAAGGGCAATAACTCCCACAAAGTTCTGATGAATAGACACAATTTTAACAAAATCCCATCTGGTAGAATTTAAAATTTACACTGAAAAGCCATTCTTTCTATCAGCAATATCAAGTATGCTGAGTTGCCTTGTTCACTGTACATTTGTGTTTTTCCTATATGTAAAGAATTAGGAAGGATTAAATTGATATACATGTATTAAAAACAAACCTTTCTTGTATATAATTCTTCTGGCGTTGTGGATTTTAAGCATACAAGTCTGTATGTTCTGTTAACCATCCTGTAATATCAGTTTAACCTTATTAATGATTAATATACAATTAAAACCATAATAAATTCCTTTCTTGTATATACATTTATGGTACCTCATACTTAAAATAAAAGAAAGAACTCATTATCTTTAAATAGCAGCAAAAAAAAGCAAGCTTTTGCATGATTTAAAAAAGGAAAACACCTGCTGACAGAACAAGGAAGTGATTTTGTCTTAAACCAAATATGGTAAAAATCTTGTCTCAGACCTCGAAGAAGACACCATTTAAGAATTTCTACTTTCATTTCCGAATGCAAAAGCTAGATAGAAAATTACAAAACACAAATTTGTTTACTGAGGCGGACAAGGTAAATGTATTGACTGCAGTGCAAATATATCTGCTGAATTATTCAAGTTATTTGTTTAGTTGACATGCACCGCAAAATTAGCATTACAGGTTCCCGTGCTTTTATAATTTTGTTTTGATAGACGTCACCTCTAGCAATAGATCTCAATAAAATATGCCTGAAGTCCTAATTTTAAAAAATTGAAAACATCTCATAGCTGGAAATACTCAAAATATTCATATTATACAATAACTATGTATTTATCTTTTTTAAATGCAAATTACAAAATAGGAAATTAATTTTGCATTCCGTGCTATTGGGTGCAGCTTTTTGACTAGCTTCTACATGTTCTGGTTAAAGGCATCATACTCAATCAAATTAGCACCCACGGAGCGGAAGCTTATTAGGCAAAGATTTTACGCCCAAAGTAGTTAAGAATACAACCATCTAAGCAAACTTTAAATGAAATACAACTTAGTATGATAATCATAAAAACAGCATAACATGTAACTAGAATAAAGAAAAGTCTTTCAACAATGCTGGCTGAACAGAAAGATTAAGTGTTTGACCATTGCAAAGGAAAAAATTGAAACATCATTGCTGTTAACATGGAAATTCTTTAAGATCTTTTTGTAAATTTGACATTTTGCTTGGAGGAAAAATTTGGATTTCTTCTGTTTATTTTCACCCCTTCTTAAAGAAAGAACCATTGACTTGGGGGATATTTTGCAATTAAATAACGCACACACTACAATTCCCACATCTACAGTACCTAGGAATTATCTCTTACTTTGGCCTTTTTCTAGGAGGTTGGAATCTCTCCATATCTGTTACATAATATAGGACATCTTTTGTTATCCTGGTTGTTTTGGCAACTATTGAAGTCTCTTCTTCATCACTATCTTCATACTCTTCCACGCCTTCCTCTCCTGCATCAGCAAGTCTCCGTTTCTGTGGAAACTGACTCTCAACCTGAAGGTATCAATAAAAGGAAATTGTTTTTAATTTATTAACCAGGTCACATTTAAGTTTATCATACAGGGTTGCCACTATTTTGTTGTTGCAAAATTAAAGGGTTTTTACAGGACTTTTCAAGGGTATTTAAGTCATTTTCAAGGATGAAAATAGCCAACAATGAAATTTTCTGTGAAACAGTTCAATCATGAACCTTTGATTGTGGAACTATAACATTCCAGGGTTTTTCAAGGATATTTTAATTTTTTCCAAAATTCAAGGATTTTTCCAACACCTTGAACTGACGGTTTTTCCAGGTTTCAAGGATGCGTGGCAACCCTTATTATATCAACAAGAAGAGTGTCTAACACACTTGTCTTTTAGTTTGTATGATCTTGACCTTTGATCTCATGACCCCAAAATTATAGGCTTTTTATTCTTTCCTCATGAGCTTCAATTTATGAAATTTCATGAAATTCCTCAGTACCAAATGTCAATTTTGCACAAACAGAATATCTAATAGATGAAAATCCAAATTCTATACTCCCATGCTTCTGAAAAAAGTGAGGCACAAAGTTTTCAAAATTAAATCTGACCTCTAACCCCAGGAATCCATTGTGATGGATGCCTGTCACTCGTGAGGCTGGTTCAAACCACTCTGGTGAGGTTCCAAGCAGGTTCTTCAGAGTCTTTGTTGATGATACAGTAACAGCTCCTGTACATCGTGATAGGATTAAGGACTGAAAACATCACATAAATTTCTTAAAAGTTAGAAATGTTTTCATCAACCAGTATCTTTTTATTAAGAAAAATAACTTTTGTTTCTATTGTTGCTATGCTTTTTTTGTCCAAAAGCATCTCCAATGTAAATTTTTTGGTAAAAAAAATAATTTAACAAAGAGTTTGGGATTTTTAAATCATTAAATTCAGCCAATTTTATGGCTTATACTGTTTTTTCACATGGAAAAAATTTAAAAATTCAATGTAATGAAATCACATAATATTTATCAAAAATTGATAATTATCCATTATCTTTATTTGATATATTCGATGAAAATTTTTTTTAATCACAACCTAATTTCAATATCCTATTTCCCCTTCACTGGTTTGTTCCTCTTTCCATGATTTCACATTTTAATAAATCAAATGTGGAATAAGTGTAGGCAACAAAAACTACATATAAATATATAAATCCCAGGGGAAAACAGCCAGCAGCCTTCATATGTGACCAGTTGTCACTGCTTGCTGTTATGCACACATGGGAAACTCGAAAGTCACAACCAAAATTCCCGGACCTGGAATTTTGTGATGTACTTTTAATGTAATAAATTTGAGAAATTGAAGAATGTCACTCCATGTATATTTGTTGTAAATAAAGCAAAAACAGTTTATTTTGTTCAATTAATAACGTTAAATTACATTTTTCCTTAAATCCGGACTTGTCCTGGTTAATGGAATCACCTTAACAATATAACAACGATTTCTGGCTTAAAATACAGGTTTCACTATTATTTTTGGTATATTTAAGATCTGTGATAAATTTCACATGGAGTGACATTCTCATATTCTTGCAAAAAGTGTTCTTTCACTTAGTATCAATAAACTTCCGGGTAACAATATTTGGTTGCACCTTGCGAGTTTCCCAGGCGTGATATGGTCCCAGACTAAAAATATAATATGTAAGTTTCAAAACCAATCCAAAACATGAACTATTATATACTACCTGGCTATCCCACCAGTTGACATCAATTAGATTTTTACTTGGTACCAAATCTGAAATTAAAGAACTCTTGTATCTACAGTTTCAGACAAATTTCAGTGCATGCATATATAACTTGAATGTATTAACAACAATTCTTGTTCAGACTGAAATGTAGCTGAACCTTGCAAAAAAAACAGTATTAATCTTTATCTGGAGAAAAACTTGTGAGCTAAAGTCCTTGAGAAACTCCATCTTTTTAAATAATGTTTTGGGTTTTTTGGTTCAATTGCACAAAATTTCTGAAATGCAAAAATAAAATTATGTACTGTATAGATTAATAAATCTTAAAAGTGTGTTGTTTAATCAGCTTTTTTTTTCAAATCATATCATTTACCTTTCAAAGTTTTCCTTCTTTGAGGGTTATCTAAGAATTCAGGACTGATTTCATCAAAATCTGGCTAAAAACAATTGAAATCTGTACTTTTCCAAAGTTTTAAGTTATAAAACACTACTTTTTAAAAATATTTCATGCAGTCTATACTTCAATGCCACACATCAAATGTAGTGTTTAAAAGATTTGCTGATGCCGGCTGTGTCATCTACACCTACCTTTTCCACATCTCACTATTTACTATTATACACATGACATTTGCTTTTGATTTTTTGCAATGACTTTTTGTTAAAGGAACTGTAAAAGAGCAGGATCTGTTTAACAAGATTGCTACGCGTAGCCATGTGTCCCCTGCCGCCGCATAAAAGTTGTGTGGTATGTCAATTCAAGCAATATATTCTCTGAGAAACGATAGAAATAGGTTGTCAAAATATGGGATGATCACCTATTAACAGTACCCTATCAGTGTGTAAAGTTTCAGCAACATCCATTCAGTAGTATCCAAGGAGTTGCACCCACAAAAACGTTTGACAAAGTCCCATTTTTCGGACTGAAAAATCACAAATCTGTAAATAACTCGAAAACCGTAAATATCGCTTCCAAATTTTTTTTTGTATTATTATAGAGTACCTTTTGCTCTATCAGCCTACAAAATTTCAGAACCCTGTGCATCTAGGTAACCGAGATATTGGATGTCCTATATTTTGACCTTTCTTCCCTGTTTCCATGGAAACGGTGGCCATTTTGAAAATTTCAAATATGGGATGATCATCTACTAACAGTACCCTATCAGTGTGTAAAGTTTCAGCAACATCTGTTCATTAGTGTCCGAGGAGTTGCACCCACAAAAAACGTGACGGACGGACAGACGGACGGACGGAGACCATTACTAAGTCCCTCCGACGCGTTGCGGCGGGGGACAAAAACAGCTGACCTACATTAATCAAGGAATACTGTGAGAGTGCCCACAAAAAGATATGCCCCCTCTTCATTATTTAATAAAGAATTAGGAAAAAAAATCAATTATCTCCCCTGTATGATATCTAAGGACAAGAAAATTTCTTCATGCACATCAACATCCATGTACTTCCTTTATGCAAAGTTTCATCAAAATATGTCACAAAAGAAAAGTGGTGTTTTTTTTGTTTTGTTAAACAGGAAGCAGTGAAGTGACATACTTGAAACACTATCTCAAGATACATGCATGTAATACTATGCCAATGCTGCATGTTTAATACCAAGAGGCTGTAATTAGTAGTTGTTGAGAAAATAAAAGATAACAAGAATATGTCCTAAAGACATAATGCCCCATCTTGCAACATTAGGGACAGACAGAAGAACTGACACAAGCACCTTATGCCCCTTTACTATCGTAGATGGGGTATAAAAAACTCAGGTTTATCTGAAAATGTAGTTTATTTAAATACCTGATCCTCCAGTGCCCAGTGATGGTACAGTTTAAGTGATGGCAGCCTCCATATCGACAATTTACCAGAGTAGTGCAGAGCCACCAATAACTTATTATCTGGTGAAATACACAGTCTAAATATACCATCCTAAAAAGAAATAATTTTTTACAACATCAATACTGATCATCTTTTGATTTTAAAGCAGCATTTCACAGTTCATGTAAAATAGTTATGTTAATATATATATTCAGTTAAAAACTCCTTAGAGCTTGTGTTGTATTGTTTTTATCATGCTGAATCAAAATAAAGTTTTACTTACTTGATCACCTCAATATCCCTATTGTGTCTCACAACTATGTTGTGTTCTATGGTCATTACCAGATCCTAAGATCGCAATGGAAGAGGGAGGTTTGGCGCCATAAAACCTGGTTTAACCCACCATTTCGTTTGAAATGCCTGTACCAAGTCAGGACCATTGCGATCCACCAATTCTCCGGTATGACTGATTCGTTTTTGTCGTTTTCTCTGGACTATGAGATTGATCATTCAAGTTCGGTAGTTTTGTTGTTACCTTTATTTACTTACTTATGTTAAATAACAATTGGTCAACATTTACCTAACTTAAGGAAATTAGATGTCTCATGACGACACTTTACTTTGCCATAACATTATAATATCACAAAAAATTTTGGAGCTGTATAAAAACTGCAGGCAACCGTAAAAAGTTTCATAAAATCTTTTTTTACAATTTTATACTATTTTGCCATTCGAGGTTTTATGGTTAGACAGGCAGATTTTTGCTTGCCTCTTTTTTACAATTTTATACTATTTTGCCATTCGAGGTTTTATGGTTAGACAGGCAGATTTTTGCTTGCCTCTTTTTTACAATTTTATACTATTTTGCCATTCGAGGTTTTATGGTTAGACAGGCAGATTTTTGCTTGCCTCTAATAATTCATTTAGAGCAGTACATGTGTATTATAATTTTCATACCTGCACCTGAGGTCTTCTATGAAATATTCCATTCACAGACTTCAGTCTCTTCATTAGTGTCAATTTATTTTGTGACTGAAAATAAACCATTAATAAAAGCAAACTATATTATATTAAGTGAACATTATATACATATAAATTAAATAGTTCCAAAAGTTACAGATACAAATCACCCCTATAAACAATAAAGACGAGAAAACATTTTTTTAACTAAATGTTCAAATATTATTTCTTTCATGCATATACTTAAGTATGTGCTATTGTTTCGTGACTTTTATCATGATATTTTGTCATTTACTTTTTTTATTTGCAGATGTCATTGACAAATTTTTTTCATGGATTTGGAAAAAATTGCAAGTTTATGGATTCATGAATTTGTGGTTTTATGAAAGCAATGTAAACTTTCTTTTCTTTTCAGCAGGATTCTATTTTCTAGTTTTCCTGACTGACAAAGTCAAAGAAAATCGGTACCCACAAACTTTCACAGTACCTGTCTTAAATCTGCCTCATAGTCCGTGACAAGTTTATAATATGGATGATCTGAGAGGATCCTCCATGCTGTTAGTCCCTCCTCTGATGACACACTCCCAGCATTCTCAGACTCCACACCCTGTCCCCCCACCAGCAGTAACTTAGCAGGGGGGTAGTAAACAATGGAACTGATCCCTAGAGGGTATTGCTGGTTAAACTGGAATTGGTGTTTTAATTGGTATCCTTGGTCTCGGTCGACTACGTAGCTCTTCATCATACCATGGTAGTTAACTACTAGCAATTCTGACGTCCTGAAAACACAACAGATATAATTTGAAAATGATTATATAGTTTGTATAAGAATGATTTACATATTTTTAATCTAATATCCTTAATTGCTGTTTTAACATTTTAAATCTTAGGAAATGCTGAAAAAAGAGTAATGCGCAAAACCAAAATTACAACAATGTAAAAGACAACAAATTTTGCTACAGCTAATGTGAGTTTTGTCTAATGAAAACTCGTCAGAAGTGTTCTCTTATGATTATAGTAAGACAAGAGTTGAAGACTTTCAAAAACTTTCAATTTTTTTTTCTATTATATTGGTTTTGTTTCCTGTGTATGTTTTTAATTTTTTTCTGTTGGAATCAATCTTTGTTGTTTGCCCCTAAAAAGACATTTTGTTTGATTTTTTTTTTTGGTAGAAGGAGCAATTCGTCAGATTTTTATTTTCTTGGCTGGCTATGTCATCCATGGAAAACACAAAAATTGACATCCAACAAATGATATGCTTCCAAAGGCAATGCTTATGGTAAAAATGTCAATATTTTCGTAGCACTATGAGCTTAATTTTCCAGCAGCATACTATTTAGAATGCTTGGTTTCCCAAACTTTCAATTTCTTTTTAACACTTTTTTCTCTGAAAATTTTGAATGTCATCAAAGCAGATATATGACCTACAAGAAAAGCTAGTTTGTTTTATTTTGAAATATAATTTTTTTTCAATCCAACACAATGCAGACATTTTCAATACATTTGAGCTTGTAAAATATTCAAATACTTTGAACTTTGGGGGCGTATAAGATTAAACCTGTCTATATATATTACTAATACAAATGAAATCTGATTATTCAAAATAATAATACCATCTAAAATCATGTCCACCAAATCACAAATTTGGAGTTAAACAATCCTTACCATGGATCTTCAGGCTTAATATCTGTAAACAGTAATCCAGCAACAGCATTACTGAGGTCTAAGGGAACAGTAATATCTTCTTGTACCTCCTACAATAGATCGAGCCATCAGATCAATTTTTCAGTCTTTGAGTAGAGTGCAGAAGAACATGCTAAATTAAAGACTTCAAAACTCAAAACTTGAATCATGAGTGAAAGATCAACCACTGACAACAAGTGTTTTCCAAGACCACATGTAAGTTCCTATTACTTATTTAATTTTGCATTAATATTTTTCATTGTACATTCTTCTAGAGACAACCCAAAATGGCATTGCTAATTTGTTGTAACATTGCGTATCCTTGTAAAAATTTTATTGTGAGGTTGTGTTATTTGGAAATAACTTCACTTTTGACGATGATAACAAGTTGCCCTTTGAACTGATTTACTTGTTAAGTCCCTGTACACAAACCATCTACTGTAAATGTTGAATTTAAAAAAAAAAAAAAAAATTTTTTTTTTGGGGGGGGGGGATTTTCGCTTAATTTGCAGTCCTAAACATTTTTTCGTGAAAATATCCCCCACACAAATGTTTATTCTTTGTGTATAGAATATGAAAAGATCGAAAATCACAAAATCATCACGCTAATTGTTGGCTTGACAAAAACGTGAAAATATTAGCCGGCAAAAATTTCCACGTTTACAATAATTTGAGGATTCTTTGAGTTGAGATGTGATAACATGAATGAATCTCAATTTTAAAACTTCATTTTACTGAAGAATCTTACATCATTAACAAATACTTATGTGTTCTTCTTCTGTACATAGAATAGGAGCAATTTAACCATTTTCCTACATTCATAAATAAAGAGCTAAACAAGACACTTTGACTGACTACAATGCAAAATGATGAAAGTAAACTTTACCCTATTTATGGTAAACAAGTGTGTTCCAACTATGTCAAATGCTTCGACTGTTCCATTGCTCCTTGAACAAACCACCATATTGTTGTCAGGGCTCCATGCTACCTGTCTCCATTGGGGGTAGGGATCCTTAGGAACCACGCCCTTGCCAATAACATTCTCAAAATTATCCCTCTTTGATCTGCCATATGAAATAATTATCAAATTATTTACTGTGATTCAAACAGTTATAAAGGCTGAAATCAAATTGGTGCATATACATGTAAATTGTAATCATGTGCTATTCTAGAATTACATTTGGGGGGGGGGGTGTTCAAAATATGTTTTATTTACCCCTTCCATTCACACTTTTTAATACAATTTTTCTTGGTGTTGAATTGAAAGACCCCCTTCACCCATTAATTTTGGAATAGCCTTTTACACATTTTTGAAAACTTTAAGACTTATTAAATTATTCCATTTAAGATGGACATTCAAAATCCTTCTTTTATTAATGAATACTGCTCGTTGAGATTATCTATCGATATCAATTTAAAAATATAGAGACAGTTTTAAATGCAATTGTACCCTATAATTAGTGGGTCTTTTTTTATATGTGTGGAAAATTTGCGCTAATTTTTTTTTTTGTGGTAAAAAAAAAAAATGAATTTTTCCGCAAATTGTAATTTCAGCTATTTCATATCCATATTGTTACCTATGATTAGATCCATTAATATGTTGCATGTTCAAATCACAGCAAAATCCATTATATGGTTATTGCTGTAAAAATGTCCGATTTTAAAAATATTCCATAAACCATGACATACCTGATTTCAACAAACTGCTCTTGTAAAACTGCAATGTATGTGCACTCACTGAAAAAAACATTTACATTACCATAAGGGTTTTGCTGCAGAAATAATTCACATGTGAACATTCATTTTAGTAAAACATTTATATTTTCTAGAAAACTGATAACATTTTCTTGAATGCTAATATTACTTCCAACTTTAAAATTCTAGTTTGAAAAGACATTTCTAAATCCTAAGAAGCATTTTTAAATATTTGAAACTTATATGAGATTTCCTCAAACATGGTGTGACCATTCCTATAATAACAGCTGTTTCCATGGGCCTTCCATACCAGTTGATGACTAGGCACTAAACTTCTGACAGCCAAGATGGGCCCTGTCCAGCTCCGATTAGATTTTCATAAAATTTCAATATTGGATTCCTCAAATGGCACTTAATCACTGTGTAAGGTATGAAGTACTGTGGTTTCATTATTATTCGTGGGGTATCAATTTTTGTTGTTTCCATGGGTGGCTTTGACCCACAAAATTTAATATACCACAAAAAGACATTTAACATTGGTCACTATGCCACAGATTTCAAAACTATGCATTGAAGAATCCCAAAACTGATCCTTTTTTATCGAACCACTAAAAAAAGGTACCCACGAAAATAAAGGAATCCACAGTATATACCTGATATAGTTTTTGAGTTTAAGAGTTCACAAAAATTGTTAAGAAACAGACATATTGAGAACAATAGGGCTACCAAATCCATGATACAGGTCCCAAAAAACTTCAAATACTACCCTTATTTTGCACATAGCTAAAATTCATTTTTATTCAACCATGGTTTTCTGATTGCACAACAACTTTAATACTTTACCTTGCTACAGCAATATGCCAGTTGATTTGACTGTTCACCAACTTCAAAAGGTTTTGAGGTAGAGAACATGGGCTTGCTGTCCTGTAAAAATTACAATGAATGTATGTTTTATAATTATGAAATGTGTATGTTTGACCATGATGAGGGGCTGGATAGGAGGAAGGGAGATAAAGGAATATGGGGATTGAAGGCAAACAATGATTGACTTACATCGATTCATGAACCATGCCTAACTGTTATGATAAAGAATTATAACCTTTGACAAAGTGTGATTTTAAAGGCAAACATTAAGATAAAGTTAAATAACTCGGAGAAAAGATTGAATTAACTTAAGATGGTCTTATAGTTACTCTCCTATCCTATGCCTATAATTAATTGCTTTTGAATAATGATTGATTCATAGAAATTGTAAAAATAAAATTTGAAAGGAAATAATTCAGTATATGTTTTCCAAAGAGGAAGTAGATGACCTAGGAGCATACATGTACATGTAAAACTCTGTACACCATATGTAGATTTGGGCAACAGGTTTCTTCCACTTAGTGTGTGCCTTTGTTTGTTTAACACCCTTTTTACGCAATGAGCCAAATAGGGTGGTCAGTTCTAATAATGTACGTAACCAGAGTATTTGGTAAAAACTTTGGCGGTTTTCCATTGTGATTTTTCTAAATTTCTGCTTGTTATGTGAGCTGTTTCGCATACTCTTATTCCACATTTCATTATTTTCAATATTTGACTAAGTATAATGTTTTGATCTTAATGAACATACGTTATTGGTACACCAAGAGTCCTTAAAAATGTCCATATACTTCCTGAAAAAAAAAACACAACAAGGTTTTTATACGACGTGTATTGGAACAAACTAACAAAATGAGGGTCAAAAGTAATAAAACTGATGAAAGTAAATTTTCATAAGAAAAAATAAGAAAGATGAACATGCAAAAATAAGAATCTTCTTCTAAAAGTTAATTTATTTATAAATTTGTGACGCGAAATATTAAGTGATAATGTACATTGTAAATATGTAAAGTATTATAAAATTAAGAAAACTAAGAAAATACACAAAATGAAATTAGTCATCCAAGTCTGCAACAGAAAAACTGAAATTTTCCACACCAAAGTAACATAATGTCGAGAAAAATTTTATGATTTACTCATGTGCCCAACATTTGCATTTTTATTTAGACCATGGGCCAATCGCAGAACTGTGAGCAGGGCCTACTGGCCTCGTTGAAGGCTGCTAGCGGTTGTTCATTGTGGTTTTTCTGATTGCCGTTTGATTGTTGGCTATGTCGCCTACACTTATTCCATATCTCATTATTTTCTATGATCAATTGCAAAAATATCATGGTGTTCTTTAGTCAAATGTTTTAAGAGCTTGTCTCAGATAAAATCATGCAAAATCAAAAAAATATTCCAAAAGGGAGATCAAAGAATTATGAAAAGTGTTTTATTGGTTTTAAGGTACATGTTATTCCAAATTGCCTGCCACAAAAAAAAAATACTACTTCCCTACCCATACTTACTCTGAGTAACAGTAGTCAATCTTCCAAACAGGGATACATGGCCTTTATCTCTTGCTCCTCTGCTCTATAAAAAATATTATAAAAAAATATGAAATTAAAAATCTAAAGTTTTTATTGATTAAGAAAGAAGATATCTTGTAATGTAACAAATACACATAAACATGAGGTGTATGCTCATATTTTTACCATTATGTATTCATGAGATAGATTCTCATATACAGAAAGATACATTCAGTGTTCAATTATGGCCAGTGTCATACTGATAAGAGCGATGTAAGCCTACCGATTTTATTTGTCTTATCATACTCATTTCCTTTGCTAATCATATAGAAAAAATCTTGATAGGTCCTGTCTGTTTTCTTGTTTGTTTGTTTTTTTTTAAATGTATCAATTAACATGATAAAAATGTATGTCAAACAGTCAGGCAACATATGATAGTACTGAATTAACTACATGTACTAGTATTTGTTTATAGATTTCTTTGCCAGATTTGTACGCTACTTGTTTATTACATGTACCCTAAACTTTGAGTGAAGTTTGAGCATTAAATAGCTCAAAGATAAAGGACTACAGCCTAGGAAATTAGGATTTGAGCTTCACTTGCCTGAACACTTGATTTTAAGTTTTTGTTTTATTTGTTTTATAGAAATCTCTTCCAAATTTGACTTGTCCGAAAGGGATTTTTACTGGGCCAGTGCTAATTTCGCAGATTGAGCCTACCTGTGACTTTAGGATGAGAAACAGTATAAATAAAAGCACTGTTTGCTTTGTTCCATTTCAATAATGGAGCAGGCCTTAAATTCACTACAAACCTATTTACACCAATAATTGTTGTCTATTTGGTTTGAAAACTCCCATGTGGAATAATACCAGGGATGATTCCATACATTTTCAAATGGGTCCCTTAAACCCAAATTTGGAATTTTGACCACAATTGGGAATTCTTTTTAAATAGCATCATGTTTTCAGAATGATATAAATCTGATATTTTCCTTCAATCCATAAGTACACTGATTTATACTATAGTCTGGTAAGTGCAATAGTTGTAAACATTGCTCACTCTTGCCTAGCATCAGATACATTTATGTCGCTATTAAAGTTTGAGAAAAGCAGGTAAATTCAAGCAGGAACATTAAATAAACACTTGTATTAAAATGTTCCTGATTCAAGAAAGTAGGTATCAGAATAACACAGATTGCAACAAGCACAGGCACCTGTTTCAGAAAAAAAAATATACCCCTATACTATAATATATAATATGAGAAAGACATTGCCTTAAAAGCTCGCATCAATACAAAAATATAATCTATTCCATTGATAATTTCGAATAATGCCTGGGACGAGATAATTTGGGACGATGTATTACTATTTCCCGCAATACTTTCTACATTAAAGAGTTCGCTACGCTTGCATATTATAGTGTTATAGTATAGGGGTATATTTTTTTTTCTGAAACAGGTGCCTGTGGCAACAAGCTTCAGTTAACTTGATGTCAGTGTGGCAGGGAATCTAGGGGGCACTCAGGGCCCCAGAGACTCTGGACATAAAAATTGCAAAAATCCAGCGTCTTGGAGTTCTCTTGTACCTTCTTCACACCTTGGCACTTTCTTGTATCATAGAACATTTTCATAACAGTTTTTATGGCTTTTCAGTCCCCTATCATAATTTTCCCCTTAAAATAAATATGGCCGACGATCTTTTGGACTGATTTTAAAATAAATTCAGGAGACTTTGACCTTTTTAAGAGTAAAACTACCTTAATTTAAGTTTGGAAAGGTAATTGTAATTGTCTATCATAATTTTCCTCCCATGGAAATCTTGAAAAAGTCATTTTTAATTTTCACAACCCATTGGGAATTTCTCATTTTCTTTAATCTATTTTGGGGCCGCTGGAACTTCTTTGGGGCCGTTTGGCGGCCATGAATTGTGTAGTGGAATCATCACTGAATACTCTTGAAAAGATTAATTCTCTAACATAACTTTAATTAATACAAAATGAGAAAATTGCTACATTTTCATTGGAGACACTGATCCCAAAGTTTATGAAATTCAGTATTCAGTACTTTGAATTACATGTTTTAGGTGAGCCAAGCGAAGCTGACTAATGTACAGAGTCTGCCAAATAGACTATTTTCATATTTCTGGGATGACTGATTATTTTAGTCCTACTCAACACTTTTTAGAGAGTTATCTTTTCCTGAGTAGGACAAACAAAAATATTGCATCAATAAGGTCAGAATAAACTTGATTTTTTAATGTTTTCTTACAAATGTTTCATTGTAATCTTGATGGATTTGAACTAAAAAATAAGGATACATCAATAAGATGTTGATTTGGAACTATTTTTAGCTTAAGGTGGGACGATACTAAATGACATATATCCAGATTTCAATGAAAATTTGCAAACATATAGTTCTTAGTGATATACATCCATATATAAAATAAAAAATGGGGGTACCGGACCTCGTTTCAAGATATAAGCATCTGAAAACTGCAATTTTGGCGGGAAATTAACAAAGACATATAGGAAAAAAAGAGTTTCAACACCATTTATTTCTACTTTTTATACACAAAAATGGACTAAAGATATCCAAATTTTGACCAAAAACTAATATAGTATTCCTTGGAAAATTTGCGATCCATTGATGTAAAATAAAGGATATGTCACGGACTTCGTTTTTAAGGTACGGACTCGTGAACATGGCCTTTACGTGAAAAATGCAATAGAATCTAACTAAAATTGACGTCGCGTTTCACGTCGTTCAGACGGATTTTTCAGTGTACAGGTAAATTTTATCGGTAACGTCGTTTTAAACGTAACGTCCCACCTTAAAATAAGTGTAAAAGGGCATTGGTCATTCTACCTGAACCTTTTGCTCTATGACATATTTGCATTCAGAAAGACAGTAACGAATCCTCTTTAGACATATTATTTGCTAAAACCAATAATTTCAATAATTTTAATCTAGATTTCCTAAAATAATGTGTTAAAACTTTACTATTTTTCCTTTGCTCAATTATACAAAACATGGTAAACCAGTCCATGTCGGGTCAGGTTCAGTCTAAAAAATACTAAATTATTCAGCAGTCCCTGAAATATGAAAATGGCTTATTGAACGAGACCCAAAATATAATCACAGTAATTTTGACCTGGCATACATTCAGATTTTCAGCAGTTTTCCAAAATTTCTGCACATGCGCAGAAAATTGGGAGGAAAAACTATCACATCGTTCCTAATTATCTCATCCGCATTGGCCCAAATTAACTTTCCCTCCATTATGTTGAATGTAATTACAAGAACATAGAGATATTATTGTATCTAGGTATTCCTTTTATTTAAATACAGTGTTTGCGTTATATTTTTTTTAGGGCCTACCGTTTCTGCTTTCAAACCATTATTTTACAAACTATTTACTTTTACCATTATGAACTACATTTAGAAAGGACCTAATCTCGTTGAGATGTTAGCCAATCTCCTTAGGCTTAACATCTCAACGAGATTAGAAAGGACCCCTGGCAGTGATGTTTAATTTTGTGACCTCATCAAACCCTACTAATAAGTTGACTGTTAATGTGCTGTTTCATGGCCATCACATGGTTTCTTGCAAAGGGGGTGCAAGGAAGGGTCTAGGAGCAGTGTCGGGGAGCATTAGCCAGTACTCCCATCCCAAAACATAATTATTTCCTGAAATTTGACCAAATTTGTTGTGCTTTAACACAATTTTTGTGTATTTTCATTATATTTTTTGCGAAAGGGTGGTGCAATTGCACCCCTTTCTTCGGGCGGTATTGCATTGGTGTTGACTTTACAGTTTGTTTTTGACAAGTCAATATGTCATAATAATTTTTGTTGTTATGAGAAGATGTGTCTATTTTTAATCAAAACCTGACAGGGAAATGCACAAAACACAATGACTGTGTCATCCTATAATACAGTCAAACATACAAAAACTTCGGAATCCTGTCGCCATTCAGCTTGAATCGTCAAATCGTACAAAATATTCTCTTCATTTGATTCCTCCACGTCGTCGTCTTCACCCGCCATATTTTCTATGAGGAAAACTAGCGAAAGGTTCCGAAACGCTTAAAAGCGCAATTACCTCCCTTGGTAATCATCTCCTTGAAAAGAAAAAAAGAGGCTCCCTGCTTCCTCCACAACTGAAAATCTTTTTTTTTCCTTTTTTATCTAAATACAGAATAAAAATTCACCCATTTAACAAAAGCTTATTCAAAATGTGCTCTTCTCCAATGCAGTAAAAAAATGAATAGAGTTTTTTCTTTTCCTTTCTTTTTTCTTTTTTTTTGGGGGGGGGGGGTACCTTAAAAATTTCGATTCGCTCTTAATTTTTTGCCATATTTTTTCTCTTTTGTCATTTAAGCAGTCAAGATATGTTTATATCTTTTAGGGCCTCTGTTATCTTAACTCATTATTTTTGGTCCATATTGATATGAGGGGGGGGGGCACTTCCTATATAGACTGTATTTTATATATGTGCTCTGGTTACAGGGAGGGCTGCTAAAATAAAATGAAATAATATCAATAACGCTAATTGTTGTGGCTTGAGGTATTAATTATTCATCTCTATTTATATCCAGGCTCCCATCTAAATACTTTATATGGCACCATTACCATTATCTATTGTTACAATCACACCTTAAATTTGTATACTTTTTTTTTGCTGTACTGTTATTTATAATTAATCATTGTAATAATCCTGCCCCTTGAGGGACCTTAATTGGTAATAAAATATTTCTTATGTCTTATATAGAAGGTACTAGGACTGGAATAGGTACAATTTTTTCAAGTTGAAAATATGTCAAGGTCGGGGAAAAACAAACATAAAATATATGATAAGGTCAATAATATTTACTTTCTACTTACATGACAAGCCAGTCTACCAGGCAGTTCTTACATGTTATTCTTTTTCTAATATAGATATATTCATACATGTGCAAAAGTGGATGTTAATTGACTAAACATCTTTGAAAAGCTATGAATTAATTAATGATGTCCATTTTCATCCTCAGTTCTCAGTATAAATTATGGGATTTCAGAAAAAATATATTATTTTCAAATTAAAAATATCTGAAAAGGTTGGGGTTTCAAAATCTCAGCGGCACCTCCCTATCCATAAAGTATACAAGTGCCCCTCCCCGAGATATAAGGGGCTGGTTTTTTTTTTTGTCTTTTCAGTTTCTTTAGGTTTTTTATGTTGTTTTTTTATTTTGGGGAGGGGGGAGGCCGAGGGAGTGGGCATTCTCTTTTCTTTATACCCTGTCCACATCCTTATTACTGCATGAGCGGAACAATCTCAAAACGTGAAATATCAAATTGAATATATTTTTATTTAATCTCCTTTAGTAACAAATTAAAATATTTTTCTTTGTTCAAAACTGGTCATTTGAGATCATGAAACATGAATATTCAGTCATGTATAACTTATTTTGCATTTTTTGTTGATTTGTGTGTCCTGTCCAGAGGAATTTTTTTTATCTGATTGATTTTGTCATAATTTTATAAAATTATACAGGTTTTACATCAGAAAGATATGCACCTAATCAATCATAGTTTTGTTTTACTAGACTGGAAAAAAAATAGGTTGTCAAATTTTGCTTTTTGTAAGACAATAGGAATGTGTTGCCATGCATACTTATTTATCATCCTTATCAGAAAACGCAGTCGCTTGAATTCTGATCATTTTATATCGACTTTAAAAAAATCGACCCCCTGCTCTATAAGAGTATAAAGGGAGGTATATTCTCCTTAGGAATCCTCATCCACTTTAAATCTTCTCTATATAATTTTTTTGTAAGTACTCCTGAATATTTCTGCAAGTACCCCTGAATTATATTCAGTAACTTTTTGTGAGTCAATCTCATAGCTCAAATCTTAATTGTAATATAAACAATATTTTTTAAATGATTTTAGCAATGATAAAATTTTATATAAACAATATTTTTTAAATGATTTTAGCAATGATAAAATTTTATTATTTGATTTTATGCATGTTTATTTAGATTTTTTCATGCTTTGGGGTTTTTGTTGTTTGTTGCTTTTGTTTTCTTTTTTTCTTTGTTTTTTTGTTTGTTTGTTTGTTTTTTTTTGTTTTTTTTTTGGTTTGTTTTTTTTTTGGTGGGGGGGGGGGTGTCTACAAAGCAAAGGAATACTATAAAATATACTGAAGAGCACCTAGACCATTTTTTTTGCATGCTTGACTAAATTAGATCGTTATCTACTGGTAACATCATTATAAATAATTCATTACCTGTTTAAAACAAGAGGCTCAAAGGTCAAAGGTTGTATACAATAAAAATGTCAATTTAAATCAAGGTTAGCTTGTGTTATCAATATAAAAGGTTATTCCCATATACATTTGTTTTAATTGTCCTGACCATAGCCATAACATTTGACTTGTTCGGCTGGATTTTAAACAACCTACAACCAATCTGTTGTAATGCCTGAAATATACCTGAACCTAATACTGAAGACAGAATATTTCAGAAGAGGTACAGTATTCATTTATGACCTTTGAATCTTTAGGGTTCCAATTTTCTCCAGGTTGTTTTTAAAGAAGAGTTCAAACTGCACAAAGTGCAGTGCACAAATATGTATCCTATAAATGCAAATCACATGTAGATGTCCATGAGAAATTTCATTTTTGTTCAAAGGAGATCATCAGACTTCAGTTTTTCCCTTAGAGTTTTGTGTCATGTTCACTTATATATTTATAGTTTTGTATTAACACTTTCAGGTTTAAAGGATACACAAGATACATTGCATACTTGGTAAAACCCAAAGAATTGCTTGAAGACAGGTTTTCCTGTTTGATATTCTTGTGGTAGTTTTTTGTATTATCATATCGATATATTTTTATTTATGTGAAACATTTTCAAACCTTTTGGCATTAGCACTGCTGAATTCTGTCTCTAAAAAGATAATAAATGTGTCAATTGATATCATAGTTGCATGTTTTTTATGATGGTCTATTTTTGTAATATTTACAAGGCCCTTGAAAGCTATAAAGAATTTCGGGTTACCAGTTATCAGTGTTCTCCCCAGGCCATTATAGCACTGTGGTACCACAGTGCTATAATTTTTGCCACAGTGCTATAATTTTTGCCACAATTTTTGCCACAGTGCTATAATTTTTGCCACAGTGCTATAATTTCAGAGCATTAGAGCCACAGTGCTATAATTTCAGAGCATTAGAGCCACAGTGCTATAATTTTCAAGAATGCAGTCATGACATGTTTACCACAGTGCTATTAAAATTTTTTAGGAAAAACACTGGTTATACTGGGCATTATTCAACTTTTACACAATTAAATGGATGGGATTACAAAATGACCATTTAAATAAAAAGAATTCTACATTACAAATTCAAAAGTAGCACCAACCAAAATTTAGATATAACATGGCCAGATTTCTTTACACTAGAAAATATGTAGGTCACAACAGACTTTAAATTGAATCACAAGGTATGGGACCCTATAATGATGCTGCATACCAAATATCATTTTATAACAAATTTGCTGAAGTCAAAACTGGCCGGATTTCTTTAAACAGGAAATAAGTAAGCAACAGACCTGAAATTGAGTCCCACATTATGGGACCCCATTTTCATGCTGTATACCAAATATCAAGTGGCTGTAATTAGTAGTTGCTGAGAAAACTGTTATGAAAAATTTTCCCTGCCCATCCGCTGCCCACTCATGTACCATTTTATAACCCAGATTTTTCGCTCCATGAAATCCAGCCAATAACCTGGCAACTGAAATTTTTTGGAACTATTTTTCTGGCACTTTGTTTTCTTCGTATGAGTTACAGAGACAGAAAGACACCCATGCATTTCTATACTTTTATTTATCATAATGACTATAGGACTCTGAACACTTATCATTATAATAGCATACAACAGATTGCAGTCATGTGATTATCACATGATAAAAACAAGCTGCTATAAATAGATGAGGGGAAATACTGGCTTCTCTTTGTAAAGTATAAATATAGAAAACAACATGATCTAAGGATATATAAAGTAACACCAAATTAGGCTATTATAGGAATGATGAAATGGAATTAAGAAATTGACAAATGGTTTATATGTAAAAATGAGACAAAACACTTAAGTTACCTTGTTTTGAAAATATTTTTATATTAATCATATAAGTAATGTCAAGAAAGAATTTTTACATTGATGATAGCATATTTGATACTGTAACAACCTTTTCTTCCTAAGTACTTCTTTTCACGATTCCTCGATAATTTCCAAATTTAATTATGTATAATATTCTACATATTTTATACAAAACATTACTTTTTGCAAGTATTCATTTTCATGCAATATGGCTAATGTGAAATCCATGAAAAATAATTACATCACCTAAATAAGTTTGTTTACAGCATTTCAATGGCAAGTTAGAAATAAAAATACAAGCATTATATTATCTTCATCACTACTTTTAAATTGTACACTTTATCTTTTCATCATAACAATGATATTCACATAGATTATTGATAATAAACAAATTTCCTTTTTCATTTTCCTTTGCATATATATATGATCACATATAGGTTTTTATGAATATGAAAATATGAGCAAACATGAAAAAGCTACTGAACATTAAAAATTTAACAAAATTAATATCAAAATTATGGTTGAGTATATAAATACTGATATATATAAATATAAAATATTAAAATTCTACAAAAAAATAATGCTAACAAACAACCATCAGTTGGGAAAAAAAATGACAATTGTGACAATTTGGACAACATAGTGTTTATGGGTGAAAAAGCAGTCAATGAAAATATTTCAAATGCTACATATTCTTTCGTTTCTAATTATATAAAATGCCCAAACAATCCCAACAACTTATTTCTGTTGCACAAATTATTTCTTTTTTTTACACTTTTTGTTCAAAAAAGAGTTGTGCAAAACAAGCACTTGTCAAATCCATCTTGAACATTTTATCAAACTATAACAAATTCTATAACCTTTAAAATAGCACTTTTCTATACATGTACATAGTAAAAAAAACTCCTTTCTCAAATATTTATCACATTGTAAAATAGGAAATTCCTTCCATCCAAATTCACATCAAAGGTTTTGAAGATTAACCATCATAACCTTTAACCTTTCAAGATCACTAAGCGAAAATGTCCTTGAACATTCTTCTTTCACCTTTCAAGGTCACCTTTCGGACGATTTTTCTTTAAACTCCTTTCTTCGCATGTTTTACAGCATTTGACCTTGACAAACATTTTATTACAATGTCCCATTCTTCTAAGGGCTTGACAAACTTTGTAACTCATAACATTACCATCACAGCTACGCTTTTGTTGCTCTGAAAATAGTTTGTAAATGAATATGAAAACCAGTGAATAGAAGATTTTTTTGTAAATTCTTTTTAAAGAGTATAACTAAATGGCTTTTTGACCTTTCAAATTAAAGATTTAAAAGTTAAGCTGGACATTCACCATCTTATTTCACTCAGTCAAATCCGGCCAAAATTAGAAAACAGCTTAAATAAGTTCAAATAAAAAATCAAGATGCTGAGAAGAAGGAAAAAAGTCAATTTTTATCTTTTTATTCTTCATTGGGGTACACCTTTTATGTTTGCAGTATTTTTGTATTGTTTTACATGCCAAAAAAAAAACTTTTGAAATACAGAATACATAAATCTGTCAGAGGAAACTATCACAGACTTCCATTTCTCTTACCCAACTCTTGGTCGGGACAAGGTTCATTTTCACAATCTTTGGATTCTGCAGGTTTCAGGGACTCAGGACATCCAACAGCAATTCTCTGTGATGTCATGTTGACACACTCCACCAGTCTGATCTGCTGTCCACCATTACAAGTCTGAGAACACTGGAAAAAGATACAAATAAAAAGTGAAGTGTGTCCATGGGAAACAGATTTTTTTTTTTTTTTTCATGAATTTAAGCTGGCCACCAAGTCTAAATGTTTGGTAGCCATTTAGAAAATTAAGTAGCCTGTGACAACCATTTACTGGACAAAATTGAGGGCTGACAAACAGGAATTAGGAGCCCTCTCACAATTCTGGAAATTGCTAAGGAAATACAGTTTGTCATAAATAAACACCCTGCCATCATCTCATTCTCAGAACAGTTTTTAGAAAAGCTTGACAGAAATTTTTATCTATCTGGCACCTTACAGGGAGGAGGAGTCTAAAAATAAATTACGACATGGTTTTTCATACTGAACCACCCTGTCATGAATAAGTGTCTTTAAAATCATATCATTTGTATGAACTGTTGAAATAAAGACTTTGCATAATTTCCACACAACAATGTTTTTTTGTTTTTTAATTATCAGAAGTTCCAGAACTTCATTTTATTGACAAAGTGGCATAACACTCCTACAAAAATTGTTAAACCAAACTGAATATGGAACTTGTCCAGCACATCAAATGTACCAGTATCATGTATAATTTAACAAAAATGTTGAGAGAATGGTTAGCGTATGAAAGCTTTCATAAGTGTGATGCATGCAGACAGACAGCATTTCCATGACCTTTCTCTTCTGTGGCAGCTAGGGGATCAAAAATATAATAAAATTTGATCTACCTGACTCCATTGTCCTTGGATCCAGGAGAGGCATGCTGGGACCTGACATTTCTGTACGTCTGCTGGTCGCTGATCTGGGTCGCACTGGTGCTTGTCGGGACAGCTCACTGTCCTTTTCTGTACAGCATACCCACATGTTGAGGAACACTGATATGGAAAAGAACATTTTTAAGGAATAAACTCAAAAGCGCTTTCTACTGATCACACATAAACATCTTGATATTCATTTAATGGATTCTGATATAAGCTATAAGGTTAAGCAAATTCCTCTCATTCTTTTCATATATAGGACACACATTTCTGTGACCTCTCCCATAGGAAAAGCATTGCTCCTAAAAGCTTAAGTTTGACTAAAAGTAAAAGAACATATGACACATTAATAAATTGATATCCTTTGTCTAGGACAGTCTTGTAATATATTACCATTTACATTATTAATACCGTATAAGTTGGTTTTTTCGCGGGAGCTAAATTTCGCGGATTTCTAAAAAAATGGAAGATCTTTTTTTTGGGGAATTCAATTTTAGCGATATCCAATATACAAGAATATACTGTACATATACTATTTTATTTTCGCAGGACTATATTTTCGCGAGTTGTAAACTATCGCGAAAAAAGCGAAAATTAGATACCCGCGAAAAAAACAACTTATACAGTATAATAATATGTGCTGCATGAAACAGTACTAACCTGACCCCATGCTGATGTCTTCCAATCACGGCACCTCTCTATGATACATGACTTGATAGCCGTAGGTTTCGATAGGATGTCACATTTCTTATCACTGACCGTAACCTCTGATGTGGTATTGGTACAGGTCACTGGTCTGGTTTGAACACCATAACCACACAATCGAGAACACTATCAAAAGAAAGAAATTCAAAATGCTAATACTTTTTACCTCATGTTTGAATGTAGGAATTTTTTTGTTATATAGAAGAATCAACAATTATTGAATTCAGATTTTTTCGACAGTTTGTTTTATATCAAATTTTAAGTTCCTGACAAACTTTATTCAGTTGTTGCTTCTTAGTTTTAACCAACTTCTTTATAACTAACAGCTAAGCATCTTATTTAAATACCTCAGTCCATCTCCCTGTAGTCCACGATAAATCCTCAGCTCTCACGTCATCCATCTCATTGCCTGGCACATGGAGATTGCCCAACAGACCATCAACATCAAGAAGATCAGGCAGAGAACGTCCCTTCCCAACAGGAATTCTACCCGGCCCAATCTCCTCCAAGTTGACCCTCTCCTGTGTCTCTGGGGCCTCGCCTAACTTATTGAACCCATCTGGTCTATGGTGTTCATTTTCGTTTCCCGTCTGACTCTGGTCCTCAATTTGAACCTCTTTCTCTTTTTCCTTTTCAATCTGAGGTATTACGATGGTCTTGTTTTCTTCTGTCTGACCGCCCTCTTCAATGGAAATTTCATGCAAGATTGTGGTTTTATTACCATTATTTTCAGATTCAACAGATGTCGAGGATTCTTCTTCTTTTGCATTGGTCTCAAAATCAGAGTTCAATACTTTTTCTTCAAGTGAATTGAAATCATCTTTTTCACCTGTATTTAAATTTTTATCTTCTTCATTTTCATTGATAGATTTTTTATCATTTGAGTTTTGTTTATCCCCAGTAGCATCTTCTGTATATTCAGGTTTCAAGCTTATATCACCATTTGTGTCAGATATTTTCATTTCATTGAATATATTTTCCATATTTCTCTCTTTTCCATTGCTAAATCCTCCCTCATGAAGTTTTACAACTTTTCCTTCACCTAAGTTAACCTCTTCAATGTCATCTTTCCCTTCTTTACTTGAAACATTTATATCAGTTCTATTTTTAAACTTTGAATCATGTTCAAAAGTGTCTTCTGCTACCACTTTTAGTTTCTGCTCATTAATATTTTCAGTCATTTTTGGAAGAAACTCTGGCACTTCAATCAAATTTGCTTTTTCATCTGCCATTTTGGTTGTCATGACAACAGATGTTGTAGGTGTAGTGGTTGTAGTTGAAGTAGTTGTAGATGATACAGTTGTTGTGGTTGGACATTTCTGAATGTTACACGGCTCCTGATTGGGTGGTTCCAAGTCAAGGTCACAGAACTGACTCCCTGAGCAAGCTACTCTTCTATACCTCATACCCCCATCACATTCTTTAGTGCACTAAAATAACATAAAAGGTAAAAGATATGCATATATAATCAAGGACATTTTGAAAACAGCAGATGCAATATACTTTGTCAATTCGTTTCATTAATTTCCCAAAATTGTCTGTACAAATACAAAAAATCAAGATACATGAAAGAGAAAACATCAATTTTTTTAACTATATCTTAGTCCTTGCTGTCTTTAGTAATTCCAGAAGCTTGGTGCCAAAAACGCTGGAATCAATATCAACTTAAAATGTTTAGGGTTACTAAAGCCACATCTTTAACTTAAAAACCATCATGTGTAACTATGCTTCTTATACCTTTAAGTTAAATGAGTCTTTAGAAGAAAGTGTGTTAAAAATATTGTAGAAACAAGAGTTAACACTAAAGTATGTCTCGCCTGCCGGCACCATCAGAAACAATTATTCTTTCTTACTTCTACTATATTTTGAATTTACATGGATTTTCAGTTTCTGAGATCAAAAAATGTTTATAGAACTTAAACATTGCAAATATATGCAATAAAAATAATCAAAGTCACTCAACCGGAAAATCAAGGGCAAGGTCAAAAGATGAGGATGTAACTGTGCTAATCTACTACTGAGGCATATGCATACCAAGTTTCATCAACCTAGGACTTACAGTTCTTTAGATATGGAGGTGCTCGCAAAACTTTTCCATTGCTATTATATGTATTGAAAATTGTCAAAGTCACTCAACCGGAAAATCAAGGTCAAGGTCAAAAGATGGGGATGCAACTGTGCTAAGCTACTACTGGGGCATATGCATACCAAGTTTCATCAACCTAGGACCTATAGTTCTTGAGATATGGAGGTGCTCGCAAAACTTTTCCATTGCTATTATATGTATTGAAAATTGTTAAAGTCATTCAACTGGAAAATCAAGGTCAAGGTCAAAAGATGGGGATGCAAATGTGCTAAGCTACTACTGGGGCATATGCATACCAAGTTTCATCAACCTAGGACTTATAGTTCTTGAGATATGGAGGTGCTCATAAAACTTTTCCAAAAAGTTAACGCCGCCGTCGCCGCCGCCGGTAAAGTAACGCCTATGTCCCGCTCTGCTTCGCAGGCGAGACAAAAATGGCAAATTCTCAATATTAAAGCAAAGAAAAAAATTGCCCTTAAACTTACAGGGAAGATAACTCTTTACTTACATCTCCCCAATTTTCAGCTGTCCAGAATCCACAAGTAATATTGCTACATTTGTCATAGGTTGATGGCATGGTAGATGGATCACAACCAATGTTGGGGTCTTTACAAGTTACGTCCCTTGATTTCATTCCACAGACATTATGTTCACACTGTTTAAAATAAAAGAAAATTGAGGCACTGTTTTAATGCTTTTACTTTTGTTGATTGGAAGTAGATGAGAGACAGACCTCAAATCAAATCCTATTTTATGAAACACAGGAGAAATTGCAACATATGTCATATGTTTAACATATGGTAACAAACACAAAAATAATTAAAATGTGAGTTATGCTTTCGCAATTGATTAAAAATAATTTTTTCTCCATATTTTTTCAAAAAACATATGTTGGTCATATCAAAACATAAACATATGATAATCATATGTTTATCATATGGGCACCAAACATATGATAAACATATGTTTAATGTAATGATAACATTATGTTTATCATATGTTGCATTTTGTCCTGTGTACCCCATTCTAATGCTGCAAACTAAATATCAAGAAGCTGTTTTCAGTAATTGCAAAGGGCTGTTCCAGTAAATATTGACAAGGGGGTCAGAACTCACCCCCTAAATCTAGGGTATGTTACCACCCCCAGAATTTTAAAATCATTTTACTTTTTAAAATCATTTTACTATCTTTTAAGCATTAACAAACCCAACACCAAGGAAAAGAAATTGAAGAGCGTTCTGACCCCCCTTGAAATTTTTTCTAGAAAAGCCCTGAGCAAAATGTTTATAAAATATTTTCCTGGTGAGCAGCCTGACATTAACCATTTATAGCGAAATCCTGCCAAACATTCATTTTATATGAAATTAAGGCTACATTGGCTTTTTAAGGATAACTTGATACATTTCCTAAAATTGTTGTGTTTAGTTTTTTTATAACTCCATTAGTTTTCTTATGAAAAAAAAAACAATATGTCCAAAAGTCCCACCTAGCAACATGAAAATAACTTGAAGGTCAACCTGATTTAAAAAAAAGACAAACAGAGGAAAAGCCCATATACTATTGTATGTTGGGCATAAAAACTTACAGAAGACCACTCTGATGTCACCCATTCACTGGTCCCAGGACATGGTACTTTATCCCTACATCTCTCTGCCTCAGAAAGTTTGTCTGTGTCCTCGCACATATCGTCTGGGAGGGCAATCTGCTCGTCCTGTCCAAGGCTACGTACACAGATGACCGTCCGTCTGTGTATTCCATCATTGCCACAGGTTACAGAACAGTGTTGCCATGGACCTGCCCACCATCTGAAGAATACAATAAAAGAAAGTTTGCGTAAACTTTTGATTGATTTTTCAATTTTGAATTGGCTTATGAGATTTGCATAAAAAAGAATACTGTGAGTGAGCTCACAAAATGATATTCCTCATTTCATATTGAGCTTTATTTTGGAAAAAAGTCCAGTTATATCCCCCCAATGATATCCAATAAGAAACAAGGGATTGCACTTAGTTGTGCTAAGGTTACCCCCACTCGACCACTCAGAAAACAGGAAGTCAATGCGCGACTGACCTGGAATGAGGAGGCACGATACAATTCATCACGCTAAAGCTGTATACCAAATTTGAAATTAATCCCCTCAGTAGAAGCTGAGAAATCTGTTACGAAAGTTTGTTACGGACGGACGGACGGACAAGGTGATTGCAATATAGCCCCCTCTCCTACGAGTGGGGGTATAATTTTAAAAATCATGCTTATATCACCATATGATTCTTTTCTTTTTAAATCCATGAAGAGGTTTAGGTGAAGTTGTGCTTAAGTGATATCAGAAAAGACACATAAAGTAAATTCCTTTATACATACTGCCAAACTTTGTTGACATGTGGTATAAAATGGAATAGAATGTTCAGAATGTAATGCTGTAAAAAGCATCAAAGCTACATTAAAGTTAACGCTATTATTTATTATATAGCTGAACTTTAAAATTTGTCTAAATGTATGGATTATTATGGGTTTTTTACCTTGCAGGACAGAGATGAGTATTACACACTCGCTGCTTGTCATCAGGGTTAGATGTGGAGTTACAATAAATATCATCCACAATTCCTGCCTCCTTTTCTACACAGACTACCTCTGATCTCTGGGTACCTAAACAAACATATACAATGAAAATTACAATGCTTTGTAACTAATAGCCCAAATAAAACTATTTTTCGCTGAATGCTGCTGGTTGTTTTTCAATGTGGTCTTTCTTACCGCTTGTTTTTGTGAGCTGTGTAACGTACATTTATTCCACATGTCATTATTTTCTTCTATTTGCAGAAGAAAATTTTATTGTCAATTCGTGAAATTAAAAAGTATTCTTAATCAAACAGGTACAAAATCATATCTTTAAAAGAGTGACACCTTTAGAAAAAAAAATTCTTAACTTTCACAACAAATATCTAAAATATATAAATTCTAATCAGACTTTTACCTATTCATATTGTTCAGTCCTTGGTTTTAAATAATTTTGCTATACCACAATGTAAAATCATCAAATTCAAAATAAAACAATGCCTAAAGTTGTAGGAGTTTTATATTCATTACTGTTCCTGTAAATTTTCTTGCTATAACAATTTGAAGTACATTTAACTCTACTTACCTCCACCACAAGATGAAGTACAATGAGTCCAATCTTGGTACTGCCATGTAAAGTCAGGTTTTTTATGGTCGGAAGCATTCTGTTTAGGTACGGTGTACTCAAACCTTACTCCTGGGTTTCTACCTTGTAACAGCAACTGAAAAAGAGATTGTTTTCATTTTAACCTTTTTGTAATTTTACATTGTGTAATGAATTCAATTTGTTAACAAATGTCTAATGTACAGATGGGTTCACACATAACCTGTACGGTAAGTTAACTTGAAAAGCAGACATCAAGTTAACTTCAAGTTCACTTGTGACTGGTCATGCGATTGCTTTGAGCAAACACGCGACTGGTTCCAAGTTAACTTGAAAAGCAGTCATAATTACATGTCTGCTTTTTAAAGCAGTCTCGTAATTATGACAGGTCTAGTCAAGTTAACTTCGTGACAGATCTGCTTAATGTAAAAGGACAAATGTTATGTTTTTTCGCCTTAACTGTTGTTTCAATTCATTTTAATATTATAAACATTTTTTTTAAATTAAATTAAACCGTTGCATTATTAAACAGAGCCCAGGTACAGCAGAATTGTTGCGATGACTGGTCTGGTTAAAGCAGTCACGACTTTGTGACTGGTTATTACCAGTCATAGAAAAGCTGTCGCAAGTCTGTTTAACGAGACATGAGTTAACGCAAGTTAACTTTGATGTCTGATCAAGCATTCACGAGCAGACATGGAAAGTGGTCACAAAGTTAACTTTACGTTAACTTTCATACAGGTTATGTGTGCACCTATCTGTACTTTTTATGCCCCATTTTGGAAAGTTTAAGGGGCATATAGTGTTCAATTCCATTCCTCTGCCTGTCCGAAATGTTGGGAGATGGGGCATTGTCTTTTGGACATATTCATGTTTTGTTTTTTTTAAATTGGTATATATGACATTGAAAGATATTTCCCTTTTTTTAAGTACAGCAGTGCTCCCTCTGTTATGCCACCCTTACTGTCAAATTCAAGTGGCCTTATATTGGTAGTGGCCTTTTGTGAAAATAATGCAATTTAACTACTATCCAATTGTTTCGACCATGCATTGATAAAAGTGAAAAGTTTCATGAAAATCAATCGTAATATTGCAAATTAATCAATAATCGCAATCTTATCTTGACCAGAAAAGTTTTGTAAAAAATTGAAATTTAGAAATTTTACATAAATTGAATTACCATGATATGTAGGGGTTCTTTCAATGGTCCAGAAGCCCTAACCATCTCTTTATTTCTATGTCTTTCATATGTTACAGTGGTCCCAGCAACTTCATAATCCCCACTCCATTGAATGAACCAGTTCCCATTGAGGAAGTATTCTCCCTGATCATTCTGTAGAGCCAGATAGTTGTTAGCCTCGGCAAGTTCCTCTACGATGATGTTACGAGCACCCTTAGGAATCACTGTTGCTTCCACATAACCTATGAAGAGCAACATTTTAATAGAATTTCTGTGTAAGATTTGTAGTTTACTGTGTCTTATATGTATTCACACAAATTCAGTGTTATCAAAATTAAACAAAGATTTTTTGGTCAAAACCAGCTCAAAATATGCCGTGCGATTTGAGCATTTTGTCTACATTAAAGGCATTGCTGGGATCTTACATGTCATTTCCAACTTCTTGATATCTGGATTATAAATATTTGAAATACAATGTATGCCATTTTATGTTAAACTAAATACTTATAAGGTTTGATCCCAACCATTTTCATCAAAATTACAAATGTGGACCTGTAAGTTCTACATAGATCAGGTCATATTAAAGACTAATGGCTGTTTTCCATTGTGGTCTTATTGTAGGTTGTGTTGGGTACCTTCTATGGTCCTTAAGCATTCAGGTAACTTATCTTTTCCACAAGTTTCCTTGAATTGGTCCTTGATAGTTTTTCGAGTGGACCCATTACTTACCTAGTCCCTGAGTTTCATTATATTGGTCCTTTATAGTCTCACAAGTGGACCCATCACCTCTGCACACACCACAATGGTCCTCTTTAGCATTTGAATTGATAACATAGTCACATCCAACATGCTGAAAAAAGAGTTAATATCCTCTTGCATTTTAACTAAAATTATTTATATATAGAATAATAAAAGATAAATGTTACAAGCTTACTATGACCTAGAATATGAAGAATATCCCTTCCTATTTGCAAAAGAAACCTAATTCCAATGCACATCTCAAATTGATGTGTTTCCATAATGTAAAGTTCCATCAGAATCCACAAGGGGTTTAGGAGACGTTATGCTTATTAGATATGTGGGCAGACTTAGACAGAGTGACAATTGAACAACCCCTTAACTTTGTTTGCAGGGGTTTAATTTATTCCAAGATCTGCAAAAGCAATATTTCCACACATTTCTATAGCTTTTGTTGAAATAAAGAGACATATATTACTAAGCAGCCAGTCTGAAGCTCCTTTTCTTCTTATATTTAGTCTGTGCAATCAGAACAAAATCAAAAATGGCCGGATTTCGTTAAACAGGAAGAAGGTGAGCAACAGACCTAAAATCAAATCCCATATGATGGGACCACACCCTGATGCTGTATACCAAATATCAAGTGGCTGTGATTAGTAGTTGCTGAGAAAACCGTTACAAATTTTTTTTCCCCGCCCGCACGCCGCCCACCGCCCGCCGCTTGCCATTCACCATTTTATAACCCGGATTTTTCACTCTGTGAAATCCGGCCAAAAATTATGTGTGATAGGGTTTAACACCCTATTTTGAAACACTTGGGCCATACAGGGCTGTCAGTAAACAGGAGTACCAGTGGAAACCACCACCAATAGCCCCCCTCCCCCCAGGCCCAGAACAAATCATAAAAGAACTATAAAGAGCATTAAAACAGTAGATTATACACACCAATCATTTGCCACTGATTAACATCATACATATCAAACATTTTCTACTGATACACATGTCATACATACCGAACATTTTCCACTGATACACATGTCATACAAACCAAAAATTTTCCACTGATATACATGTCATACATACTAAACATGTTCTATTGATACACATGTCATACATACTAAACATTTTCCACTAATACACTTGTCTTACATAGCAAATATTTCCACTGATACACATGTCATACATACTAAACATTTTCTACTGATACACATGTCATACATACCAAACATTTGCCACTGATACACATGTCATACATACTAAACATTTTCTACTGATACACATGTCATACATACCAAACATTTGCCACTGATACACATGTCATACATACTAAACATTTTCTACTGATACACATGTCATACATACCAAACATTTGCCACTGATACACATGTCATACATACTAAACATTTTCTACTGATACACATGTCATACATACCAAACATTTGCCACTGATACACATGTTCTTAGTTCCTGTTGTACAAGGAGTTCCATCAATCACTGTATCTCTTAACATCACAGAGAAAAACTTTTCCTTGGGTTTACAGTGGAGCTGACATGGAGTATCTATAAAAATCATCATTAAAATGTCATTTTTTAAGAAGAAAGAAAGAATTTCTTTATATGATTTGTTTCAAATCTTTTCATATATCGATTTTTAAAATAAATAATTTGTCCTATCAAAATTGACAACAGAATGTACATGTACACAATATGGGTGTACCCTGTACCCTAAATTTTGTATTCTTAAAATGTTTAGCCTTTTTTTTCCATTCTTTTGATTTTTTTCCCACTTTTCTCGTTATTCTTTTTACATGAAAAGTATTTATTCTCTATTATTTATTTTTAAGATCATTAATCATTTTCTGGGAGGGGGTGGCTATTTTTTCTCTATTCTTTAATACCCACCCACACCCTCACAATGGATCATTTTATTTAACAATTTTTAAGGTGGAATACTCAATCTTTAATTAATGTTTTAATGTTTCTTGCCCCTGAAGAAGGATAAATATGTCAAAAAATTTGGGCCCTGCTTTAGTTCTATTTTTTATTATTTTGTTGTTGATTAGTGTATTTTAAAATTGTTTACCTTTTAACTGTTGGATACCCATAACAAATTTATTTTATGCATCTTTTAAATTTGTTGCATGTTATCATGCTGTTAGAAGGAGGGACAAATCAATCTAATTTCTTTATCAACTATTACATACTTGGTGTAGGTACATCATCCCACTCATACAAAGCATTTCTATAAGGAATGTAGTTAAATTCTTCACACTGTACATGTCTAAAACTTGGTACATTGTCTGGACAAGGCTGAAATATAAACAAAATTACTTGTTTTATTCAAACTTGTTAACAACAGTGGCCACTAATAGTATGGCTTGCCTGTCGGCACCACTGTGAAACTAACTCACATGCCTTTTGTACACGTGAAGTGTCAGCATACTTAATATCAGATGCCTAGGAATAATACTTTTAAGTAATTCATTTTCCACAAAAGTCTTACAAACAAGTTTACAACCCTCAAAAAGACCTAAGTTTACAGAGTCATTTAATTGGTGTTATGGTGATGTAGAAACTTACAGTGATTAGATTTTTGAATTTTAACAAGCACTTATTTTGCTCTTGGACTTTCTGATATTTTCTTTAATCTAAGAACTTCTGTTTACTAACCTCAGTGTTACAAATTCTATATCTTTTTCTCTCACCAATACAATATTTTCCTCCATTTGCTGGCCTTAAATAGAAAAAGACAATTGCTGAATTTTATCACTGAATGAAAAAAAGAATCTTGGATTATAATATTGGGAAAATGTCCGACTGAATTTTCATAAATTGTCTTTACATTTCACTGTTTATGTGAGGATTCTTATATTGGATACTTGCATTGAAAGACCTCCTTTCTTTAGATTATTTTGGTCATAATGAACACATGAGTGACTTCTTTTTGTGTAATCAACTACTATTGGCTATATCCTTAATGGATATATGTGTAACATACTTACATGTATTGGATTATATACCAGACACATGAGTGACTTATTCACAGTGGCTTGTTATGACACATGTGTAACCCAATTCATATGGATTGTAACTTAAGTAACAGTATACATATACATATGTAACTTACTTTCTATTATGAATTCTTTCTATAAATACATAAGTGACCTACTTATTTTGAATTGTGGTTACAGATACAAATGACATGACTTACTTTGAACTGTAACGACAAACATGTGTGATTTGTCATTAGACACATGTGCGACCTACTTAAGGTAAATTGTCACAATGTCTCTGTACAATGAAGACATCAGCTCCAAACGTTCTAGTACATGAATACCAAGAGCCCCATTCTCCCCAGTTACCATTGATAGCCTGGGTTCTTGACTAGATGACCTACTTGTAGACACATGTGTGACCTACTTACTGTGGATTGTCACAATGTCTCTGTACAATGAAGACATCATCTCCACAAATTCTAGTACATGAAAACCAAGAGCTCCATTCTCCCCAGTTACAATTGATAGCCTGGGGTCTTAACTAGATGACCTACTTATAGACACACATGTGACCTACTTACTGTGGATTGTCACAATGTCTCTGTACAATGAAGACATCATCTCCCCAAATTCTAGTACATGAAAACCAAGAGCTCCATTCTCCCCAGTTACAATTGATAGCCTGGGGTCTTGACTAGATGACCTACTTATAGACACACATGTGACCTACTTACTGTGGATTGTCACAATGTCTCTGTACAATTGACACACCAGCTCCACATGTTCTAGTACATGAAGACCAAGAGCTCCACTCCCCCCAGTTTCCATTGATAGCCTGAGGTCTTTCTCCTATCTCTACACATTTACCATTAAAGCACCACTAAAACAAGAAAACTCTATGTCATTCTAATATTCTATCAATCCTTTCAAATTGACATTGGAAAGCAGTCGATTATTTAATTAAGAAAATACACATGGGTGAAGAGAGGAATAGACAATATGTAATAGGGTAAGAGAACATTTGACCCCAGAAGAAGGCATACAGCCGAAACGTTGGGACTTTTAGCAGATAATAAATAAATATTTAAGAAAAGTTTTGAAAGTCATGGTTGTGTTTATTGAACACAGATGCCACCGTGTAGGAGCCCCATTCAGAAAGTAGGAGTCAAAAAGTTTAGAAAATCACATAATGAGGAGATACAGTTTGTCTTACCAAATCACCAAGCCAAATTTTAAATCATTGTACACATGTATGTTTCTAAGAAAACTTTGAAAGAACATTTTGTAAGGAAATGAAATGTATTTGTAAGGAAGTGAAATGTATTGCTCCCCTGATAAGTATTTGAAGGGGCATAAAAATCATGACATGTTATTTCTATTCATTTAAAGTTGTGACTTTAAGGGCCAATATTTTTACTCAGCCAGTAAGGACTCTTCAACTCTTCTTATCACCTTAGTAACCATACCTTATCTTTGCCACATATAGTTCCCTCAGCAGCAGCCTCGAGTCTGGTGGAACATCTATTGTTAACTTTGCACCATAGTGTATTACATATATCCTCCTGTAATGGTTTGTATTATTAGTTTAGTAAAACATGAAAAAATATCTGCCTTATAACCAAATGTAAAATTTTGATTGCAATTTTGATTGCAGTTTTTGCAACAAAATTAAAGATAACAGAGAAAGAAAATTGTGTCAAAGTCAGTTGGAGACACAGAAATTTGATTGTACAATTTTAGTGACAATTTATAAAGGAATAATACAATGATTTTGGGGACTGGGTGGCTGAGTGGTCTAAGGTGCTGGTTTAAATATCACACTATTGATCACTTGCCCATCACCTCTCAGCTGGTGTTCGAGTCCTGTTTGTATTAACAAACAAGAGGCACCCAGGAGTCTGAATTGCTCACCTGGTCTTGATGTTACCCCTATGAAAACTTGTTAATTCTATAAGCATAGAACACTATTTTTGACCTTTAAAGGGCCATAACCCCTATAACTGGTCATCTGACAACTTCGACCTTAAGAATGCTTTTGTAGAGCTAAAGGAGCTGAACGTTTAGGCTTCTCTATTTGTAATAGTTATCATTCTATAGGCCAAAAACACAATTTTTCGTCTTTCAAGGGCTGTAACCTCTGTAAGGGATCATCTGACAACTTCGACACTATGCATGTTTTTGTAGAGTTTAATGAGCTGAAACTTAAAGCAAGCAACAGCTATTCTCTCTCTGCAATAGTTTTCATTCTATAGGCCAAAAACACTATTTTTTGCCTTTAAGGGGCTGTAATCCCTAAAAGGGGTCTTCTGACAACTTCAACCCTATGGAGACTTTTGTAGAGCTAAATGAGCTGAACATTTAAGCAAGCAACAGCTTTTCTCTTTCTGCAATAGTTTTCATTCTATAAGCCAAAACATGAAAAAAGGCTGTTTTTCACCTTTAAGGGGCTGTAACCCCTAAAAGGAATCATCTGACAACTTCGACCAAATGGAGACTTTTGTAGAACTTTTGATGCTGAAGCAGTAGGATGGTTTGGTGCAGGAAACCCTAAGTATCATTCATACTTAGTTTCATTAAATTCTGTTCAGTAGTTTTAGAGGAGAAGATTTTTGAAAAATTGTTAACAGACGACGATGGATGCCAAGTGATGATAATAGCTCACCTGGACCCAGGTGGGATAAAAAAGGGATTTCCCCTACTGTATGTGATTAGGTTTGTCAGTTACCTGCCTAAGGTCGGTGGTTTCCTCTGGGTACTCTGGTTTCCTCCACCATTAAAACTGACCGCCTTACATGGCTCAGGTTCGTCGATAAACAGTGTTAAACAGGAACACACACATACAATGATTTATCCCTTCCCTTGTATGTTTTGCTGAAATAATTCTTAGTCCAAATCTGCAGTGTTTTCTGCTAATTATTAAAATGTATTTAATTTATAAGACATATGCATAGATGGACAGACAAGTTGACTTCCATATATCCCAAAACTTGGCTTAAAGTGGGTATAATAAGGGAACTCACCTGTTTGACACCATCACAAAGAGCAGCTTCTGGTCCATACATAAGTCTACACTGGTGGTCAGCATCATACATGGTCCCTGGGGGTAGAACAGGATAGTTAAACGAGTCCTCTCCTAAATTTCTTGGTGCGTCATTTAGGCAAAATCCCCAACCTCGACTGAAATATATATTCCTTAATTCAAACTTTAAAAAGTAAGTTACTGTAGGTTCATTTATTTCTGAGGGATTTTTGTAGGTACCTTGTAACAGTTTTTTTTCATTGGTGTAAATTTGTGATATAATCTGAACAAAAAATGTGTTTTATTTTTGCAGATGTGAATGTATTTATCAATAGGTACTGGACACATGAGTATTTTTTATTATTTCCATCAACCCATGAAAATAAATCGCTATATGGTATCAATAAGGGAGGACAAAATCTATACCTCAATAAATATATTGCAATGAGTATATGTTTAAAGAAAAAAATATGCAAACAATAAAGAATACACAAACTGGTTCATTTATAGTTAAGTATTATCTCTGAGTAGTCTGAGATTAAGATCTACTAAAAGTAATGCACTGTACCTATATAAGTTTTCATTGATTTTTTTTTTTTTGCTTATTTTGTGATCATAATTTTTCTGCAAAAAATAACTTAGGAATTTCCTTTCTCTGTAATTAGATCCTTTTTGGTGGGTTTTGGTGCATTCCATAAACTGTTTTTTTTTTCTTTAAGTGGATGCATACACCCAATGTATCCTTCCTTCTGATGGCTTTGCTTGAGGTGGCTATAAGAAGATGAAAGAACATGAAGTACATGTAATCATTCTCATATTGTCGTTCGCATTATACTTATACATGTACATTTGTAACTTACTCAACAAATTTTGTAATCTCTTTCTTACTGCATGGTGACCATCTCATACTTGACGTTGCTATGAGAAGATGAGAGGACATGACAAACATGTATTCATTCTCATCCTTCAATTCACAATTGTTATGGATGCCATCATGTTTCATTCCAAAACTGAAAATAAACACATGTAACAGTCTAAAAGATAGATTAGGTAAATCACTTAATCTTCTTTTAAGTAAGTTTTAAATCAACTTTTTCACATTTGTTCAAATAAAGTGTTAAATATAGAATGACCTGTGGTAAAACTAAATGAAAATGAGCAGTCTGCTTAAGCTTTTATTTCTTTTTTACAAAAAGCTAAATTCTTTAATTCAACAGGTTCAAAGAATCAATTCATGACTGACAGACAAGCAAAACTGTTCATTCATATTATGTTTTACCCCGAATTGCTTAAATCTAAACGTTTGAATTTTAAGTTAATTCCACTTTGTATGGAAATTACGTTCAATCTGATTTTTATCTGAGGAACTTACTTGTGTCCTATTTCATGAGCAATAGTAAATGCCAGGGCCAGTCCTGTATCCTCGTTAATATTACAGCTTCTATGGGGTTGGCACATCCCCGACATCATGGAAAGCCCCAGGGTGCTACAGGGCTCATTCATCCGTGAACATATGTCTTTTCTGTAAAATGAATTAAAGAAAGTACAACGTATAAGAAGTTTAAAATTCTAATTGGAAAAATAAAACTTTTATAAAATAAAGTCAAGTAATTAAATGGAAATTTACAGGTAAGTTTTATGAAAATTAGCACAAACCACATGCAAATTTAGAAAGCTTACATGTATACTGCAATGTATCAATAAGATCTATTTCCTGATCAAAGGGGAACTACTCTAACACATTTTGTCATATGAAAAAAAAACAGCTTTCTTAGATCTAACTACCGGTGCATGAATCTTCAAAATTTAGACTTTCATGGAATTCTGTCCTTTATTGTCATAACAGTATTTTCATTTCAAACAACCAGTTCTTACTGATTTTAGTTTGGTAAATAAATAATAAATGATGCTGTCGATTACCTGGTTAAGAGTAAAGCGACATCATGATGGTTAGGATGTTCGTCATCTTTAAAATTCATCGCCATCTGCCATTTACAGAAGCTTCGTAGAGATTTGTCTGCATGATGAGTAATGACTAGATCATCCTTTAAAAAAGTGAAAATATATAATTATTGTGCATATAGGGCAAATGTACCAAATAGTACTCCACCAATGTCTTATATTAATGTTGAATACTTCAATTTTTCAAAAATTATGTATTAGTTTTGCACAAAATGTATCAGTGCGATCCAAAAAGTAATCTTCCTATGCTTTCATTTTGGATAGACTGCCTCTGATGAGTTTGGTAAAAGTCTGCCTGAAACTTTACGTTATTGATTGGTTTGGACCATGGTGCATTTTGGTTTCATGATTTTTATGCTTTTGATTAAAACCAGGCTAGAACATCTATGGCGTGTGTGCGTGTGTGTTGGTGTTTAATGCCCTTTTTTGCCACAACTGGGCCAAACATCTCTGGTGAGACTCAAGTGTATATAAACAAAAGAACCTTTGAAACTGTTTGCATGTCACTTTCTTGTTATTATAATATTAAACACTGTTATTTTTTTTTATCAGCCCAACAAACCTGTTGTTCTTCCAAAAGCACAAGTCTGACTAACTCTATGTTTATTGCATTTCCCAAGGAGGCATCATGGAATAAACTCACAACCTGCAAGTAGAAAACGAAAAACATATACTACAATTAGGGTATTCAAAAGATAAAATTGTCAAAGTCCCAGACAACAAAACAATACCTTAAGGTGTAATTTATTGTATGGAACACTGCCGGTTTATTCCAGTTCAAAATTCCTTTATACATCCTAATTCTGGGGTCCCAATTATATTCAGCATGAGCACCAAGTTTTTGTTTTTTTATGACCATAAATGTCAACACAAGAATGTGTTATAGCCTTCAAAAACCTATAAAGCTTGTTAACTAGGGTAAAAGTCATGACTGTTTTGTGTAGCTGAGAATGTTAATACAGAATTCTGCTTTTTGTATTTTGTATTTTCACTCAATTATACAAAGCATGTGTTTCTTTTATATTCTACATCACTGAAATCTGCAATAAATTCAAGAGTTTAACATTCCAAAATAAACTGACATCCAATTTGTTTTTTCTAAGGTTGGTAATTTGCACCTTTATTTGTAATGTTGTGTTTATATCTTATCTGAGTATGTCAATATTAAAGATTTAGAAAAAAGTGAGAATTTTTATCTCTTCTGCATCTGTTGATTTTTGATACTTTAACAATTCACTGAAGTTTAGATTATATAATAACACATTGAAAAAATCTGGAAAAAATTCAAATGTTACTTCTAGGAGTCTGTTTTTTTTTTGTATTGTGCATTTATTTATTTGTTTTTGTATAGATCTTTTATTTTATCTTATTTATCATATTTAGGGGGTTTACCCAAGGAAGAGTGGGATGTTATCTGTTTTGTAAATGCTGATATTACAAAAATCAGTCAATTAAACATTTCTCCACTAAGAGCAAAAAAGAACTTAAAGTTCGGAGACAGAAACATTAGACTTAGAACATTTTACAGATAACTCCCAAAGATTCATTGAGATCCTACTTTTCATAGATCTAGATACCTAGAAAAAAGTTAAGTCCAATTTTTTCAAAACACTCGCAGACCTACAAAACTAAATTATTGCAGATATAAAAATCTGGGCGACTACATAATAAACTCCAAGATGTTTCAAGGGACCTCTGATGAAGCAGACTTGGAACAACTAGAATTTTTTAATTTAGGAACTTGGAACTTGAAACTTGGAACTTGGAACGTGGTTTAGGGACTCCCACTGTAAACCAATTTATTTTCGCTACTACAATATTTCGTGTTTTAGTGTCATAGGGCTATTTCGCAGATATTTATTTTCGCGATTTCTCGTAGAAACCGTTAAACTACTATTGAAATGAGTAACTTCGCGACCTTTCGTGAATTTCTGTTCATCGCAAAATCTGTGAATATAAATCGCTCGCAAAAATAAATTGGTTTACAGTATATAGCTACTAATAAGAAAAACATCCGTCCTATCTATTTTTGAAAAAAAGCTGCCGAAACACTGTAGTGTAGGGTCCAGGATCAGGATTGGGATGTGCGTGGCTGTAGGGTACCTGATATTAAAATAAAATAATGAATAATTTAAAAATAAAACAAAATTAAAATGTTATCACACTGTTCAACAGTGCAGTGAAGACTGCAAAAACTTTCTGCCAATCAACTCAATGGTATATGAAATGTTTTTATGTAATACATCTGTTATTCTAGATTAGATCAGCTGCTATTCTTAACATAAAGAAAGCTGGCTAATTATCAAGAACATGTTAAAATTGGAAATTATGAATTGATACTGCAGATTTACAACTTTTCAACGTGATGACAGATATAGTTCACAGGAGTCTGATTTTAGTAACAAGAGGCTCCCAGGAGCCTGAATCGCTCACCTGAACTACACAGACACATATATTGTAGATATTATTGTGCATAACCATATGGGATTTAAATTTCTGAAATATCTTGGTTAGTTTTCAAGATATTGGGCTTGATAAGTGCAAAATTTGGCAAAAATTAGGAAAAAGGGCAATAACTCCCACATCAGCAGTCAGATCTTTTACAAAATTTCAGCACAGGTAGATCTTAATATGCTGATCTTTTTTGATTCTTGCACAATTTTGATATCTGAAACCATTTTTGAGTTATTAGCAAAAAAATGCAATTTACCCCTATGTTCTATTTTTAGCCATGGCGGCCATGTTTTTTCACGAATTTTCACTGAACAATAGAGTTGTAGCATATAAGCTATTAAACAAGTGTGCCAAGTTAAAATGCAGTTGGTCTTACGGTGTCAGACAAGTTATTCTTTGAAATTCAGGGAAAAAGTAATGAAAAAATGGTAAATTTTGTTGTTTAAAGGACAATAACTCCTAAAAGAAATGATCCTACAGCTTTGATCTAAATACATGAAATGTAGATCTTGATGTGCTTAATCATATGCAATTCAAATTCTTGAAATATCTTGTATAGTTTTCAAGATATATGGCTAAACAAGTGAAAAATTTTGAAAAAATCCAGAAAAAGGGCAATAACTCCCACATCAGTTGTTGGATCTTCTTGAAACTTTCATAGCAGGTAGATCTTGAGATGCTGATCACTTTTGTCTCCCATCAGAATTTTGATATCTGTAACCATTTTTGAGTTATTAGCAAAAAACTGCAATTTACACCTATGTTCTATATTTAGCTATGGCGGCCATATTTTTTGACGAATCAAAAGTTTGAACGATAGAATTGTAGCATATATGCTATTAAACAACTGTGCCAAGTTTGGTTGAAGTTGGATATATGGTGTCAGACAAGTTAATCTTTGAAATTCAGGGGAAAAGTAATGAAAAACAGTAAATTTGACACTTTAAGGGCCATAACTCCTAAAAGAAATGGTTCTACAGCTTTGACCTAATTACATGAAATGTAGATCTTGACGTGCTCAATCATCTGCATTTTGAATTTTTAAAATAACTTGTATAGTTTTCAAGATATAGGGCTAAATAAGTGCTAAATTTTGAAAAAATCCAGAAAAAGGGCAATAACTCCTACATCGGTTGTTGGATCTTCTTGAAAATTTCTAGGCAGGTAGATCTTGAGGTGCTGATAACTTTTACCCATGCCAGAATTTTGATATCTGTTACCGTTTTTGAGTTATTTGCAAAAAACTGTAATTTGACCCCCCTGTTCTATATTTAGCCATGGCGGCCATGTTTTTTTACGAATCAAAAATCCAAACGATAGTTTTGTACACATAATGCCACAAAACAACTATACCAAGTTTGGTTGCAATTGGACTTATGGTGTTGGACAAGTTAACGTTTGAAAAATTGTTTACAGACGACGACAGACGACGACAGACGACGACGACGACGACGACGACGGACGCCAAGTGATGGTAAAAGCTCACATGGACCTTCGGTCCAGGTGAGCTAAAAAAGGCACTAAGTTGCCCTGTTGTTAATAATGAATTTTTTTGTTGAATATCGATATCAGTAGCAGTGATTCAGAGGTGGTACAGAGACAGAAAAAAAAACTCCCTCCACTCCTATACCCCTACATCCTCCCCTAACAACCTAACAAAACCTACATCCTCCCCTAACAACCTAACAAAACCTACATCCTCCTCTAACAAAACCTACATCCTCCCCAAACAAAACCTACATCCTCCCCTAACAAACCTACATCTTCCCCTAACAAAACCTACTTCCTCCCCTAACAAAACCTACATCCTCCCCTAACAAAACCTACTTCCTCCCCTAACAAAACCTACATCCTCCCCTAACAAAACCAACATCCTCCCCTAACAAAACCTTCATCGTCCCCTAACAAAAACTGACATTTTTATTTTTTTAGCATAACATTATCTCTTTTTATCTTCCAAATTAAGTATTTTTGGCAATTCCCCCCTCTAACATTATACCTTAGATCTGCCCCTGAATAAACACAGAATTTCACTGAGAGAGGGCAAGGCTGCAGGCCCCTCTTTTGCCAGTATTAAAAAGAGCACCTATACTGTAGCATAAGTATGAGTTTGCTGCTTGAAGTTCCAACATTACTGGAAGCTGGTTCATAAGGCAATTAGTCTTATTAAGGGATTCCAATTAGAACTGACCAGAAGCCTCAGACTTTCAATATTTTATTCAGGACATTTGAGAACTCCAAACAGTCCTGGACCTTTTGCTTTAAAAGTTAATTTGAACCACTGTTATTTAATTGCATTTTTAATTGGATAACATGCACATTATGTTAACAACTATAACATGTATAATATGCACATTGGTATTACTAACAAAATTTAAATTTGCAAGCCAAAAGAAAACATTGTGACTTAAGTAAAAGCTGTGTCTTTGTCAGGTTTTTGGAAAGGGATTGGGGGAAGACCCCTCCGAGCTGGAGAAAACTTTCTAAATTTGGACCCATTTAGGTAAGTTTTAGTACATTTCTAGAGTCAGTTTTTCTTTGAACAAAAATGGGTGCGTTTGCACCCAATGGCCAATGCACCTCCCCTTTTCTGACGTCCTTAAAGTGCATGGTCTCTATGATGAAATTTTAAAATTCCCTCAGCTACAAAGTGCACAAGAACAACAATTTATGATGTCAATGATAAGACATGCATGATATCAAATAACCTTTTTATTCATTTTTTTCATAATTTTATCCATGTAATAACATTTTTCTATCCTAAGCATCTCTGATAAAAAGCCAGACTTGAACAACTCAGGCAGACTATGTAAAACAGTATGATTCATTTAATCTGGTATTTATTTCCTACTATAAAACATTAAATCTTATAAAAATACTATTTGAGGAATATTTAATGTCAATTTTATCTCGTTTTAAATTTAATTTATGAAAATTTTATCAGACAATTGCTATCACCAGTGAAATTGCTCTTCATTTGATTTTCAGGTTGAAAGACTTTGGTTAGAAGAGTATATACTGATTACATCATGAATTAGATGGGATGCATACAAGTCATTAAATTTTAAGGTTTAAAAAAAATTAATGATTGATGCTAGGAAATGGATACCACTAAGACAAATATCAAGGGGAAGTGGTCCAACAATAGTGTGGATTTAGGGCTGGATGCAAAATTACTAAAAATGGTCAAATTGGCTATGAAAATTTTACGTAGCTTGGCCGAAAGGAGGTTAATATATTGTATGCAAAACAATTTTTGCCCCATTGTCCCATCTCCAAATCTGCCTGAGCACTCCCAATTAGGGTGACACTCTCCTAACATTAACCAATCTTCAGCTTTTGTCTAAAAATTTTTGATAATGCCAGACGTTCCAATTTTTTACAAATGTCAATAGGAAAGAACATTAAACTTAAACATAATTTGGGGCTAAAGCAGATTACCCCCCTCAGATTACAATGTTGCTTCTAAGGCCAAACAAAAAATGTTTGTGTTTCCTTTTACATATATCTGAAAAAAAGGCAGGTATTTTTTTTCTTATTTTTTATATAAAAAAATTTAACCTTGAGTAAAAGGAGAATGGATTTAAAATTCATGGGTGCTTATGCAAAAATGGCAATAAAAATGTTAGGGAAAGCAAGAAAAAACAGGAAGGATCAGGTAACCAGAAACACATATTTTTTTTGTCTACAGCATAAATGTACATTGTGCATTACACTGAGATGGCAAGTAAAATACTTTAGGTCTCTTGTCTTTTTTATCCTGCAGGAGCCTCTAGTTTAACTCATGTATGTAAACATAAACAATTTACCACTACATTGATGTTTTATGTTCTTTTAAAAAGTTTCCTGTTTTTATCTTACCATATTCATGATTGTAAGAACATAGTTTGTGACATCTTCGTTCTTATAATAATCCATCATGAGTGGATCCACGACAACCATAGTTTCCACATTGTGTTCCACTGAAATAGATCTCTTCGTCCGTGTGGATCTTTTTCTCCTTTGACTTTGTTCCCATCTTTCTCTTTGAAGTTCACTCTGATTATCTGTATTTGAAGAAACAGAATTTCTATATTTTTCACACCTTAAATTAAATGAATGTTGGTCATCAACATACATGTAGAACTTGTTAAACCTTGGTTCTGAAGATATCTGTGTAATAACAGAACTTGCCTATTTTTTTTCTTCTAAAGATTTCTGTGTAATAAAAAGATTTTGCCAAACATAGTCTAGTACTTCCAATATTCAAATTTTAAAATTTTTGGATAGACCATATCTGATGAGTCTTCATGTATGTCATATGTCTTGAAACGTTTGAATGGAACTATGTCGATATTCCAAAATATTTGTTTCGATATAATGCATTTTAACCAAGTACAAATGTATTCTGACAGGGCTGTCTCTTGGTCATGCCAAGGAAGAAGGCTGTTTTAGGGTACGTAATACCATAATTGTTTGTTAAGTTTAGTTGTTTGTAGAGAAAAACAAGTTAAATATTTGGCAATATAAAATATGTTCCTCATGTACACAGAGATGCTGTTTTTTTCAGTCTAATTATATAAGTATTTTCTTTATTACTATCCTAATAAGTGTCAATAAAAAGATTGCATCTGCAAAATACAACTAGAGTGGGGTAAAAAACGATATAAAAAAACTTCACTTTCTGCTCAAGTTTAACTGTGTACTGACTTCAGTAACCATACCCGTAGCCAGAATTTTTGTAGGGGGGGTTGATTTAGGGATTGATTTTTTAAATATTCCTTTTTTTGATAGTGCTTACCCAGATTTCAGCTTGTTTTTACCTATATTTTTCTTTTTTTTTCGTCCAAGGGGGGGGGGCAAGTTTGGACTGAACCCCTCGAACCCCCTCTGGCTACAGGTATGGTAACATAGGCAAAGTATTGTCCAAAATAGTAAAAAAAAATTGCTGTGTTTAATAACATTTCTTATATTGTATTGTGAATATATGTGGAATAAATTGTTCACACCACCCTAAACTAAAATCCAGCAGTTAAAAATCACTAAAAACATTTCATGCCTCAATCAACTCAGGGAATAAATTGTTCACACCACCCTAAACTAAAATCCAGCAGCCATATTCACAAAGGTTCGTGGACGTAAAGTCAGGCGTAATTAACATAGACAACAAGGGGAGGTACGACTAAAGTTACGCTTACGAATTTTTGTGAATAAGTGTCCTGGATCTGCTCCTGATATCCCTTTATTTTACCTAACTAAAAAGTTACCATTAGCATCACATGAAGTGTGTTCCTGAGTTGGTTGTTGGTGAGTATTCTGGAATTTCAATGGTGACGGTGATGATGATTTATATACAATATGTGGATGTCCAGCACTGTGATCACTGTGACCTAATACTGGTTCAATAAAATAGGCTACACTACTGCTATGTACAAGTCCATGCTGAAAAATAATGAAAATGACTAAATAGTAAATATAAAACAAAATTAAATATATATTACTGAAATAATGAGATGCATTTTTTAGACGTATTGCTATTTCAGCAACAAGTGCAACAGGTAAGCTTTATATCAAAATCATAGGACCATTGTGTACTTTCATCAGAAAAGATGATTTGTTTCCACATTTTACTATTTACCCTTAACAAATAATTGTTTTGAATAGTCTTTGTCTTTAAAAATAGGTCAAAGAGAGCCCTCACAGAAATAACCAAACAAGGACAATAAAGGACCAGTCACCACTACACAATTATCTTAAATATACAAGGATATCAAGATTGAAAACAAAAAAAATACTGCAGGATTATACCATTTTTAATAAAATGGCTGTCCTGACTAAGAGAAGAATGTTAAACGCATTTTATTTATTCAAAAGAGGCACTCTTCCCAAAAGATAGCTGCAATAATGTACCTCCTTAGACCCCTTTTAGATTGGGCGGAGCTACAAAGAGGTCCCATTACCCCTAATGGAGCAAGTTGAAATTTTATGTTGAACCTTTCCAAGACTTTAGATGAATTGAGATAGTTTGGGAAACTTGGAAAAGTACTAGGTTGCGTTATTTTTATTGAAAAGTTCCATGTAGATAAAAGTTTTGACAGTAATATTGTCAGTTTTACTAATTTGATCCTGAACGTTTCCTATGAATTTCAGGATCAAATTATATAAAAATATGATTTTGGGATTAAAAACTAATATTCTTGGGTTATATAACTAATTCACTTTCAAAGTACTAATAATATATCCACAGCAACTCAGAAATTGCACCTGAATGCTCTTAAACTTAGCGCTTAAATTTCAGTCGGCTGCTCCATTACTTTTAATGGGACCTCTTTTTAAAACCCTTGCAAAAAAGCGAGCATTTATAGAGGGTTTTATTGTAAGAACTACCCAAAAGATGATGGCAAACTTAACAAGAGGCTCCCAGGAGCCTGAATCGCTCACCTGACATATGTGCCTGAAGTAAAGGTTATTAGGCAAAATCTATTTGAGGTTGAAAGGGTCATAAGATTAATAAGGGGATCATCTGACAATATGGTGGATCTTAAGGTGCTGATCACTTTTGTTCTCAATCAAAATCTAAAAATCTGTCACCCTTTTTGAGTTATTTGCAAAAAATGCAGTTTAACCTAATGTTCTATTTTTAGCCACAGTGGCCATGTTTTACAACCAATCAAAAATCCCCATATCAGTTCTATACACCTAATGCTAATAAACAATAATACCAAGATTGGTTCCAATTGGACTTAAAGTGTCAGAGGAGTTAACGTTTTCAAAATAATGAGGAAATGCTTTATAAATGCTCAATTTTGACGTTCTAAGGGCAATAACTCCTCAAAGGAAAGGTCCTACAACGTTGACCCTATTACATATTTTGTAGATCTTGATGTGCTTAACAATATGCAATTTAAAATCTCGAATATCTTGTAAAGTTGTCAAGATATTGAGCTAAACAGGTGCAAAATTTGCCAAAAATCCACAAAAAGGGCAATAACTCCTACATGGGTCGTTGGATTTTCTTCAAAATTTCAGAGCTGGTAGATCTTCAGGTGCTGATCACTTTTGTTTCCAATCAAAATTGTAAAATCTGTCACCGTTTTTGAGTTATTTGCAAAAAACTGCCATTTACCCCTATGTTCTATTTTTAGCCACAGCGGCCATATTTTACGACCAATCAAAAATCCCCACATCAGTTCTATACACCTAATGCTAATAAACAACTATACCAAGTTTGGTTCCAATTGGACTTGAACTGTCAGAGGAGTTAACGTTTTCAATGTAATGAGGAAATGCTGTTAAAATGCTCAATTTTGACGTTCTAAGGGCAATTACTCCTAAAAGGAAAGGTTCTACAACGTTGACCCTATTACATATTTTGTAGATCTTGATGTGCTTAACAATATGCAATTTAAATTTCTCAAATATCTTGTATAGTTTTCAAGATATTGAGCTAAACAGGTGCAAAATTTGCAAAAAATCCACAAAAAGGGCAATAACTCCTACATGGGTTGTTGGATTATCTTCAAAATTTCAGGGTAGGTAGAGCTTGAGGTGCTGATCACTTTAACCCATGCCAGAATTTTGATATCTGTAGCCGTTTTTGAGTTATTTGCAAAAAACTGCATTTTACCCCTATGTTCTATTTTTAGCCACGGCGGCCATGTTTTATGACGAATCAAAAATCCCCACATCAGTTCTAAGCACCGAATGCTAATGAACAACCATACCAAGTTTGGTTTCAATTGGACTTATGGTGTCAGAGGAGTTAACGTTTTAAAAAGTTTACGGACGGACGACGGACGCCAATTGATGACAATAGCTCACATGACCCTTCAGGTCAGGTGAGCTAAAAAGCACTTAATTAACACTGGAGATGAATAAGCCAAATATAAGAAAGACAACAACAATTCTTAATTGAATGAAGTCTATGTCTTTCTGAATCACCAAATTAAAGAGCACTTTGAATTTCGAGTTTCAAATTTTGAATTTCGAACATTACGTTTAAAAAAACCTATTTTGATTGGTACAGGATTATAACACAAGCAATTTTATTGGTTATAAGTATATTGAATTTCAAAATTCAAATCTCAAAAACCTTATTTAACAATGTGATTAAAAGTTTGAAGCATAAACCGCCATGCATGCAGCAGCCTTGTGAACCAACTTTTAATCTTTTTTCGGGATCTTGTATTGAGATATTTTTTTTACCAACATGTGTCAAGTTTAACGCAAGTTGACTCTCTTATCTAGTTACCAATTTGCCAAATAAATTTGGGCAGCAAATTTCCTCAGATTTTTTTAATTTTTCCTGTGATCTTTCATCTTCTTAGCAAATCTTACACGAATCTTTACAGATCCCTGAAGATCTCAAACAGCCAAAAGGGAATTAGCCAACTGGGTGCTTGATTTTTAAGTATTTGTCAGGATAAACAGAAATGAGGGCCACTCTAACTCAGTGTAAATTGAATTGTATAATCATCTGTATTGAAAACCATTTTTCCATGCTGGTTTGTTGACATTAAAGATTTGGCGGGGAAATAGAAAACACAGAACTTCAAACGGTAAGGTACGTCATTGTTTCCGGATTACTACAGTTTTTTTCTACAAATTTCTTTTCTTTTGGGGCAAGCAGGAGGCTACGTTGTTTTATATATTTGAGCCACTTTTCCATTAAAGAATCCGAAAAAATAATTATAATACAATGTTGGTTGAATGCTCTAACCAATACTGTTTAAACAAAAATATCATTAATCTTTTAATACAAAGTAACTTTCCTGATATTGATCTTTTAAAAGGGCACGCAGCCATTTTGCTGTTGATTGTTTATTAATGAAAAAGTAAAAATCGACAAAAATAGAGTTTTACTCCATCATTTCCTTAATTAAAGGTGTAACCGAAAGGAACATTGAAACAGTATTACTATAGTACAATCATGATCATGTCAGTGTTTAATTAAGATATTCTGTGAATTTGTTGACAGTCAGCCACACAGCTTGGCTTTTTATAAATATCTATATATACTAACTATATGATTTTTATGGGGAGGTTATGGACATTTTTTTCATCCTGCCTTTTTATTTTCTGAAAAAAAATGGAGACTGTTTTTTTTTTTTTAGTTTTGTGCGCGCACTAGAGCGCACATTTTTTATTATTCTTATTTTTAAATTCACCACAAGTTTTTAGCCAAAAACTGCATTCTACCTTTTTTATCTAAAGTACTTTTCGCCTTTTTATTTCCTTATTATTGGCATCCTGCCTTTTATTTCGAATTTCTTCAAGCCCATCCCCATAATAATCAAACGCCCCCCTTATACGGTAACATTACTTCGAGCAAGGATTAGCAGATTTTACAAAGAAAACTCTAGTTGTCTCCGCCCGTACATTCATAGTAAATTGATGCTGTAAAGTTATGTAAACCGAGCAAAGACCACCATGCTTTACAAGATAAACTTGTCAAATAGATACAAATATACCGCCCTGCAAACAATTTAAGGTTTAATTGTTATAATTTATGTTGTTAAAGCCCCGACTTCATTTTTTAAGATTAAGCCTACCGGTATATCTATATATTGCAACGAATAATATAATTAACTGAAATAAATTAAAAGTTCCAACAAAATATAAGAGAGATGGTGTCTTTTAACCAACTCACTGAAATAGAGAGAAATGTTGACCGATAATGAAACACTCAAAATGTGGGAATCTTTTCGCAAAAATACACAATCACATTTACAACTTAAAATATATAGTTGAAACTGTTTTGTATCCGAGAATAGTTGAAACCGTTTGATACATACTGAGATTTGAAGTCGAATAAAAATCAACTGACTGTTAAGGACAGGCGAACTCCTTATATAACCTATTTCTGTAACATATGTAACGAAGTTAATGGTTCATATGCCCGATTAACGGACCTTAAATGTATCTCTTCATCTCAGACAGTTTCAGGTGATCATTAGCTAGCTGTGGTATTCTTTTGAATGAAATGTGACCTACATTGATTATGATAGGGATTGAATACGTCATTTTTGTCACAATAGCAAAGTAGGGTTTTCACAATTTTCATACTATCTTAAACCATAGCTGATTTTAGAATTACCGTTTCTTGATGGATGGTGTGTCCCTTATACTTATTTCACAAACTGCAATAATCTATATAATGTTGTTGTCTCTGCTTTAATTAACGTAACGGTTTTCATTGCATTTTCATCATCACATAAGCAGTTTGGCTCCTCATGGGGTTATTGATTACCTGATTACCCGGGATTTTTAAAGGCGATTACTTGATTAAATGGTTCATTATTTTATGATTACTTTATCATTTGGTTTCTGATGAATATATTTTGATTACTTTTGAAAATATTTATTGCTTACCACAGAAAAAAAATGATTATTTGAATATCAAGGCAAATATTTAATGATTTTTGATTCCTCGGACCCCCCCCCCTGGGGAACCCCAGCCCCGACCCCAGCAGTGTACCCCTCATGTCTTCTATCTTTTGTCCTCAGATGAATATAGCTGGAACCCAAATTTCAAAATATTCTTGATCCGCCCCTTCTAAGACGGGTATTGAAACATTTGAATCCTATTGTTATGGATAATAATGACGTATGACTTTATGTCTAGCCATTTATTCTGCGAATATGAATCATTGGGGAACAATGTTTAGAGGACATTCGTTTCATCATCAGCAGGAGTAATTGAGAGGGGTTCCAAATTAGAGGCTATATATTAAGATTCGGAAAGCAAAGTTAACGTTTTAATGCAAAGATTTTCACGAAACTTTAGAAAACGTTTTCCCTTTATCAACCACCAGAAAAGAAATGCATTGGTCTTGTAGAATTTAATTAAAATCTTTCAAGTGCTTAATTCGACATTTTTAACGTATACATTTTTCATACAATTTTAACCCGTTTCAAATGTATGACACACTAATTATATGAGTTTTATCTGAAATAATCAGGAAACAATAAAACAGATTATTATGCAAGTCTCCCAGCCCGACATCATTTGTGAAAAGTCAGCTCGGAAATTACCCTCCTCGAAGCATAAATATCATTTTCTTCTTTGAAATATTAACCCATATATTTATCGCGTTTTTCGATGTTATCTGGGTTGCTGAATAATCGTTTTGACCTCTCGGAATGCTATTATTGTTCGAAAAACAATAATTTAGAATTCGATACCATTTTTTTTCGAAAGGACAAAAGCCAATAGGTTGACTTCCGGACGTAAAAACACCTGTTTAAAATGCAAAATTGTTCTGTCAATTTTAAAATTGCTTCTTTCAACTTCCCAATACACAAAAGCGGCATTTAACAAAATAGTTCAATTGGGATCAAATGATTTTTGATACAAGTTTTTAATATCTTAAAAATCCCTACCAAATGAATCCATTAAGGGTCGTGTACTCTCTTCAAAAGAATAAACCATTGATTTGTGAGCAGGTATATATAGAAAGAGCATAGAGAAGATATTTTCTAATATTAAACATGACAAAAAGGTCCTTTTATCATTTTATTCTCAATTATATTTTATAATTTGTTTTTCTTTGCATATTTTAATCAATGAGAATTAATCCTAAATATTTATTGACTTGGATGTTTTAAAGAACTTGATGTCTTAAAAACTCTTTTTTTAGTAAATATAATACTTTTATAGTCATAAGAGTAGGCTACCAACACAATTAACAGACAGTAGTTTATTCTTAAGATGTATATTTTATCCAATTTCCAGACCAGTCAAGGTCTATATGCCATATCAAAAGCAAGGTTTCAAGCTTTTCTACTCATTGCCGTTTTTCTCATTCGGTTTCGGGTTACCTTTTGTGTTTTTACTCGTGCTTGAAATCCGCATTTTTGTCTCGATCAAGAATTCGCAAGATTTCAATTCAAAGAAAATGAACATCGTTTCGAGATATTTTTGGTGTTTTTACTCGTGCTTGAAATCCACATTTTTGTCTCGATCAAGAATTCGCAAGATTTCAATTCAAAGAAAATGAACATCGTTTCGAGATATTTTTGGTGTTTTTACTCGTGTCTTCAAATCCACATTTTTGTCTCAAGAAGTCTCAAGACTTTGAAGCCCATTTGCTGCTCTCTATTTACTCAAAGTAATGTTGTATTTCAATGGAATATATGTAGTTGTTATTGAAAAGAGTATACGTCTACACGACAAAAAATTAACAAAACAATTTAATTCTACAAAGGAAAACAGTCAACAGCAGCCTTCATCACCAACATTCATCAATTGCAGTGATCGCTGCTCCGATCGCGGATAAAATCAAAATCGTCGTAGAACATAACAAGAGTATTTCAAAAATACATAATGCCCCATCTCGCAATTTTGGACGAACGGACGAACAGACCCGAACGTACACTATGCCCCCTACTTTCGTAGTTAGCGCATAACAAAAAGGAAGCAAATACAAATCAAATACATATTAAGCTTTGATAAAGACACCAATATACTTACCAAACCATTACAGACATCTAAAGCTACTTTACTGGAACTATCACCGACAATGTTACCGGCGTAATGACAAATCGAGTTGTCCTCGAATCGGCTAAAAATAGAATCTGTCACATTTTTATAAGAATTCGTCCTTCTCTCTATTAACAATGATGGACTAATAAATTTTCGATTTGGTTCAAGTTTAAGCAATACTTCTGCATTGTCTATGTTGATTTTATAATGCACAGTTTCTTGTATTTGGTCCTCGTACGGAAGACTTCGTCGTAGGCGATGTTTGTTCGGATGTAGTTCGTGGGATATGTGTATACCGCTCCTTGTGACCTTTGATGGTGTTGAGATCTGATATTGGTCCAATTGTGAAACAAACTCAGCTGAAAAAAAGAGTTAACAATTATTGAATAAGACTACTATAGTAATTTTCGACGCTCATAGATATAGGGACCAGCGGTAGGCTTTTTAGCAAGAGGAGTACATTATATTACTCCTGATAATAGTACCCAATAGTATCCAAATTCAAAAAATCGTATATTTTCATTGTGTGCATGGTTAATAACATTATCCAAACTTGATTACTTTTTTTCTTAACCGGGTTATACGGAACCCGGCCATCAAAATGGCATACTAAACAAACTTTACATGATCTCTTGGCCAGTTTTGTTCATCACTTGTGAATCCTTATGGGTGGCCTTATCGTTGTGAACACGGGTTACCTAAGGTCACAGGGTTTTTTTAAAGGGCCGTCACTGACTGACGAAAACTTTAAAGATCAAAATCATGAACAAGCTCATAACGGGATACCATCATTCCGGACAATTTTTATACAAAATTTAATCACTTGATTTAAAAACTTTTGAACCCAAGACAGATCAGTATCAAAAGCGTTATCTATTAGAAAAAAAAATTCAATCAAATGTTTAAAAATAAATTAAATAAAGATACGATATTAAATTGTCGTCTGCGATACAAGAAATGTTTGATAGAGCTCTCATGTGAATTTTTGACACCTTAAATAAGTATTATTTATTTATGCATAGTCTCAGAGACACATTTATAACGGTATATCAGATACATGTTAATGGTCTCATTGTGATAAAATTACCCCAGATAAATAAAACACATCTAAATAATCCATTTTCGGCGCATAAAGTCTAATTTATAATAATGCTGATGCCAACAAACATGTCGGCCCAGACAAAAAAAATAGTACAAGTAGCTAAAATGTATCATGAAATGCATTAAAATTTCATTGGCACCTACTCGATATGATAAAAGTCTTCAATCTATTTCCGTTCCGTTGCGTGGTGAATACAAATGGGCAAAATTTCTGAAAGGATTTAATACTTGATACTTAATGCATCAATATATTTTCATGAAATGTGCAGGTACCAGCATATTCAACGTTTCACAGCAAAATTTATCTTTGCCTTTTACAATGATCATGTATCAGCTAGTAAGTTGTAAGCAATCACGCCAAAGTGTCTGATGCCACCTTAAATCGCTCCCAGTCATTTCCATTTATCAAATGTCAAATCAAATATCAACTCCACATAAAGCTATCTTCGATCCATCCCCTCCGCCCCGCAAAACAAAACAAATATTTATGATTTTGCCAACCATCAAATATCTCGTGCCCAGTCAGCCCACCGCCCTTAGCACAAAAAATACGCTTTCGTTCGAGCCCCCTAAAGGAAGTTTTTTTTTTAGTATTACTTTCACCTTTTTCAAACCCCTCGCGTCCCCTGTCCCCAAGCGCGTGATTGACGATCATAAACATTAGTTTGGAATTTGGATGCAGGTTACACTATTCTATAAAATCTGTTGATGTTAGCAAAACGACAGAGAAAATGATCAAAAGCAGAACGAGAAATTGTAGATTTTCAGGTCACATATACATCCATTACGTTAAATAATCCCCATACCGTTTAGGAGTTATATTTCATAAAGTATCTTTAATTGGGATATTAAACAGAAATATAAGATGTCAAAAACAGTTTGACATTGATAGCCTATTATAATATAAAAAGCTTTTCACCCTGTGCGACTATGTTATGAATAGCTACTTCAAAAGCAAACTCCTTGACCATATGAGCAAATGATACAAATATTTTCCGTTTACAATAAATAAAAGTTATTAAATGAACATTGTACTATCTAATGGCATCCATAACGCATTCAAATAAACCTAGAATGAAAGCAATTTAATGGGAATTTGGTAAAATATGGTATGACACGTTAGAGTGGAAAAAGATTAGTGTCATGAGTTATAAGAGCAAACTTTTTAGGTTGAAATTTAGCTTTGAAATTAGCCTATTATGCGATTCAGCGAAGAAAATTAAATTTGCAATAAAATATACGCCTGGGAATATTTATAATGACTTAAAAACTAAATACAGTACAATTTCCGAAAATAAAGGTATTACATGTTTTTGGCTAACCCGCTTTCAAATCTTATGCATTAAAAAGTTGCTAAAAATGTAAATACTATGTCCGTTTCCTGTTTCTATATTTTAAGAAATGCCTTTCTTAGGATTTTTGGATTCAAACTTTACACGACTGTCATATGAGATGATACAATTACACTTTTGATCGCTATCTTTTATAATTGTAACCAAACGTTAGTGGTGGTACGTGTATCAGAAATGACATCCTTTTAAACACTAATAACAAACATATAAAGAAAGTAAAAAATTCTCATTCATAAAGTCCTTTCATTCAGTTTACATTTAAAATTCTGTGGTTTAAAGAAATAACATCATGTAATAGTACAAATCCACTATCAAAACACTGTGGTATTTTCTTCCCAAAGGACCGGCTCCTAGACTAACACTATGAGTTTTGTGCTGGAAAACATTAGTTATTTAATTTCTATTTCAAAATCAGTGGACATCAAATTTAAAACAACAACACAAAGAAATGCAAAACTTACAAACTGAAAAGTACGAGATCGGAGTATCCAGGTAAATCTATTTACGCTATTTGTATTAGAGACAAACGCGTGAGTGACCTATGGAGTAGTCTCCCATGGAGTCATTTTTAGAATCATTTTTCGAAACTGCGAACAAACTAATGAAAACATTATGAATCCAGGAACTATTAACCTCTACAATCAAGACTTCAGACTATAATAATTAATCTGAATACCAATCGACAACCCTTATCATAAAAACATCCACAAATAAATGGATCAGAAAATGGTTTGGCTATTACAGGCATCACTTGTTCGATATCAATGGTAGTTTTGGAGAATTATCAATCGATTTGATATAGGTTTTTAAGTCGTTAATCATCTTTATACGACATCTTAATGGTATCAAAAATCTCAATGGGCACTTAATGTCTGTCCGATGTGCACATGACTATCTAATCGAGACTTGAACAAACTGTCTGGAAGGTCGGTTCCTAATAGATAGTTGTTTGACATCTTGCAAAGAGTTGCACTCAAAACGGGCTTAAGGGCCGTCCTAAACTTATTGTAGTGTACTGCCAACATTAACTTCCCGATGTAATACTCCCTAAGACCTATTGCAGTGTACTGCCAACATTTACTACCCGATGTAAGCCTCACTTTACTGTGAGCATTTACTACCCGATGTAAGCCTCCCTTAAACCTATTGCAATGTACTGTGAACATTTACTACCCGATGTAATTAAGCCTTTCTGAAACATATTGCAATGTACTACGAGCATTAACTACATGATGGAAGCCTTCTTGAAACTAATTGCAGTGCACTGTTAGCATTAACTGCACGATGTTAGCCTTCCTGAAACTCATTGCATTGTACCGTGAGCATTTACTACATAATTTAAGCCTTCCTGAAACTTATTGCATTTAATGCGAGCATTTAATATACGATGTAAGCCTTCCTGAAACTAATTGCAGTGTAATGCAAGCATTTACTACTAGATGTAAATCTTCGTGTGACTTTTAGTAGGAGTGAAGAACAGCAATAAAAGCACTTTTCTTTTGCCAAATATTTAACTTTGTCTTTTTTTTATTTTACATTTTTTAGTAATTATGAACAATTATGGACGCGGAAAAACATAAATTCAGAGTGGTTTTTGGTCTGTTTTACGTCTACATCCTAATTTATTTTTGGAAACCAGCTTGTGGAGAGCGAGTGCTCAATTTTATCATGATGATTCATTTGAAAACCGTACTAAAGACAATTTGTCTGTCTGTCCGTTCGAAATAAGTTTTACAAAAGATCGGATCGTCTCTTTTACAAAATAACTGTTTGCCTAAAGTCTTTTGTGTATGGAATGATGAAGCGAATTTGATCAAATTAAATATTTTTTCGCAAACAAAATATAACATTGAGCACTGAACACACACGACATGCAAATACATTCATAATGTTCTTTAAAACATTATACGAGCACAGAACAATCGTTATTCCCAACGGGGGAAAAGAAATTAATTCTAATAAAAATTTATCATTTAGACAAAGAAAGATTTTTCAGCGAGATAAAACACCAGATTTAACAATTTCAATGGATCGTGTTATTCTTCATTAAATACGTTCCATCAGTTATATAAATGATCTAAAATATTCAAATAGAACAAGAAAGATTCGTCTCAGTGAGTAGTCACGTATTTGTATCAACATTTTTAGTCGTACTTTTTCATTATAACCGACAAGTAAGCATACTTATCAGACAGCTTCAATAATTTATATTTTTCTATGAATTCTAAATATTTACTTGTAAAATATCGATATTTTAAATTACTGGTTCCCCCCTCCCTAATTCTGAACTTGAGAATATACTGCGGGTTTGCTAGCTGTCGTCGCAAGTTAATAAAAGTTTTCTTATTCGAATATTCATAGATATAATAGGGTTTTGCTTGTTTACACTGTGTTCTATCACCACTTTCTGTTTAATAGGTGTGGTCTCCCGAATCCCAACTAGAACCTCCACTCGGTGGGAACCGTTTTCTGTCTCCGGTTCAACTTTAACAAGAGCAGCCAACTCGGCGGTGGTGTGTCATGGTCTGGGCGACCAATGGCAATGCAGAGGCTTCTAGCCTATAGTCACGACTATAAACTGCCCATAATATTTTATCTATGGGTGTATAGGTGGGGTTTTAAAGCAATTTATAGCATTTTATTTAGTACTAATACAAGCAAATCCTTTTAGAACATACATGATCAATGTGGGCTAGAAAAAAAGGACTTTGGTTAAATCAGTATATTATAAATGATTATTTCAAACTAAGTAATAAGGATTCGTGTAAATGTCTTTTTCAATTAGTTCAAATTGTATGAAAAAAGTATGAAAAAACTGCTTATGAGAACTGATATTGGAAATCTGACCTAAAACAAACAGGGCTAACTATGAGTCGCAGTTCTATTTCTTTGTTCAAATACTGAATGCACTGATTTTTTTTGTGCGCCCATAAATTCGTGCACAGACCTTCAAGACTTCTAATAGGTTAATCTGATGCGCACGACTTTGTCTAAAGCATTAATATACACCCAATTATACAACGAAGTAGCATTAATATTCAAAGGTAGACTTTGATACGATATCAACAGCAAGGACCCAAGATGTTACAATTAACCAACATGCAAATGATGGCACTATAGTCTGATAATTCTTCTGTGTCGTATATTTGTAAAAAAGAATTATTACATAACATTTTCAAAGGTTTATAGAAATTCCAGCTTATGAATTAACCGTTGTAAGATATTTTTATAGACTTGGCAGCATAGAATACTAATTCATTTTACCATGCTTGTGAATTCATACTATTAATTTGCGTACATATCTAAATACATGAAACGAAACGAAACATTTGTATCAAAGCAAAACAATTCGTGGATGGAATCGGGAAAAATGTTTTAAGAGCAAAATTAATCTTTTTGACGTCAGTAAATAAATTAACGACAAACAAAGGTGCATAAGCTTAAACATGTTGCATTTTAACATATCGGGGTGCATATACAATATCAAATTTTTCGGCATCTATGGAATAAAGAAAAAGACCAATCATAAACAGTTTGAGGATGTGTCCTACTGTACATTTCAAAACAGAAGAAATATGCCCAAATGACATTATCTACCTCGCAACATGGAAAAGTAAGGGTTATAAGGGTTATAGGGTTAGGATTAACTTCAACCTGCAGTTAATCCTGAATTGGGACTTAATTGGGACTGGTGTACGGACTGGCAAACGGACCAGAACAATATACGACCATCTACTTTCGAAAATGGGGAACCATCAATACTAAAAATAACTTACAATAAGACGGGGGTGAAAAGATTCCCTGAAACTTATGTCTTTCTTAAGCAAAAGGGTGCATCTCTCAAGAAATTTTTTTGAAGCAATTTAGGGTTATATACTTTTAGTTTCTATCAAGAAGGTCAATCAAAAACAACCCAACGTTTCACATAAATTTAAAGAGCAGCTGTTTATGCCTAATTGACATGTTAAAAACTACAAACGTCTTTTGCCGACATCAAAGTCATTGATTTATTGCATCTCTTAAAATGAAAGTGTGAATATGCACAAGGTGGTGCACATTATCTGCATACATATGCACAGTTCAAACAAGATAAACAAATCTATATGTACATTTGACATGACGAACGGCATATCTTACCAAAATATATGGCAATAAAAGACATCTAGTTATTTATTTGTAGCCTAGAGAATGTATGTGAGGCAATGTAACACGGATTTGTATATAATAGTATGTATAACATTAGTTTAGTCCGTACTATCTACGAAGAAAACAGCAGTGTATTGTCATGTTAGTGAAAATTGTTGCCGCATGCTAATTCCAAAGATTCCCCTTTTCCTACTGACAATTTATGGCACGGTAAGAGTTGCATCCATAGGATCCACTGCAATAGGCTTAGATACCCCCTTCTTCCCCGTGGCAGTCTGATTGGTCTTGTGCGCCCGTCCCACTGTAGCGACAGCAAAGAATGCAATGAGATTTTGTAAAAACATTCGTAGCAGAGGTATATAGTCTCGGTGGTGTCGAAAGAGCCCATTAGCTCGACTAGTATTTTCTCTTTTTATAATGCTTTTCATATTGAAACAAAACTGCTATAAAATTTAAATTTTAAGCGTTAATTCTGAGACAACGAGTCCTAAATCAATTTAACCATGTTTTAGAGTACATATACAGAGTGACGTTCTAGACAACCTTGCGTGACTAATATTGTAAAATCTGCTTCATTAGGTCTGAACTTAGGCATTTTTTTTTGTGAATTTTACAGTCAATAGAACAAACAACTTTATTTGAATTGATCTGTCTGGAAAACATTAATGCAAAAATGGTCAAGGACTATGCAAAGTTTGGTAATTGAATTTAGAGAAAGAAACTTTAAAAATTGCCACAATGTATCATCATGAGAATTTTTTGTAAAACGTTAGGAATTTTGTCTGTCAATCGATCGAATTTAAGTGCACATACATGTATATATAACAAGGTCGCGCCGTACTTACTAATGAAACTGTCTTATATTTGTACAGTTTTGTCAACCCTATCGTACGGTCAATAAGCTTCCTTGCTTAGCATACTTAGCTTGCTTTGCAAACTCAACTCAGGATTCACGTATAATTAAAATTAGATAAATCATTCCGTTAAAGTTCTGTTAAAGTCGGTTAAGAAGAAAAGTAATAAGTTTGAAATAATACTAAATTCGTTCCTACCGTTACATAAAGATATGTGAAACACGTGAAATCACTTTACCGAATAAAATTGTTAATATGAGCAGAAACACACAATGCTTTCATCTCTTTCCGGTCGAAATATCGATCCCTATTTTTCGGCAAATGAAAACCCTTTTTATATAACCTTTGACGTTAAATCACGTCTTTAGCCTATTTGAGCAGAGACAAGCTTTTTGTCAACACTGCTTTCCGCAAACTCCTTCGCAGTAGGCTTATCCTTCCCAACAAAAATAGGTCAGGATTAGTGTACGGACCGTTACGGACGGGAACTGGAACTGTGAGGAGTTTGTGCTTTACGGTCAAAATTTCGACCCCCTACCCGACATTCGATCTAGAAAATGGGATTGTATCGATATCAATGGAAATTATTTTAAAGGCATAAACTGCACTAGTCATCAAAATTACATCTTGAAAAGGATCCGTCTTTGAACTGCTGTCAATATGAGAGTTCTTTAAAATGATTTCGATAAATCAAAATGTCGTTTATATATTTAAATACTGAGTGATAAAACTTGAGAATATGTTCATATTGTCGATTTGACCTACTAAAGACGTGTTTACATATCTTTTAATATTAAATGATTTTGACAAAATAGAGATATTCATAGATAAGTTTCACGAGACGTAAATTTATACTTAAGGAATTAACACAAAAAGCAAATCGTTCAATTGAAGACAAATTTTGCCACCAATTCGTGAAGAGTAAAATGGATCGTTGCTTTTGGCTTCAGATCAGAAGTTCCCCAAAATTTATATTAGCCGCATTGCCGCAACTTCACGATGCCGACTTAAAAGAACAAATTTGGAAAGTTCCTGGCACAGTGGATTGAACATTGTTGTTTGATACTAATATCGTTTTTTGTTGTTGCTTTGAGTGATGACACAGAGTGAGTTAGTTGGTGTTTCACGCCCTAGCAACACTAAATAAATGAATGAAAATGAAAAGGGTGATAAAATGAACATGAAATGATGATGATATATTACCGGTAATATGGGTATGGGGAAAGAAACAAAGGAACAGAAAATGTAAAGACCATTAGAAAAGGAGAAAGGGTGGAAAGGAGCCGCTTAGGACAAGCTTAAAGCTCTGCTGCAGGCCTACTAACCACCCGAGCCCCGCACGGGAGGAAATGGCAAAGAAGAATGAATATACAGTGAAACAGATCGAAAGGGACATGCATATAGATAGGCGTGAAAGTTCTTTTAAACCTAGATAAACTACGTGACCTCAGAACAGGCAACAACCTCAACAAAACCTCAAAACACGCAACCAAGTGTTGTTATACAGAATTTACACCCATGTCATAACATGTTTGTTGCTTCATTAATACATTATTTGTCACTTTGCACTCGCTGCTTTACGGGTTTCTCAATTAAAATTCAAAGAAAGAATTCCTTGTAGGTTATCTTTCAGAATCTTGTAAAACTTTGTTACTAATTACAATAAAATATTCTCTGAGGAAAGACTCCCAAAATCTTTAAAGAAAACCTCTAATGACATGACTCAATGTTTGTTTTATCTGAAATAATTTGGTAAGATTGGTGCAACCAACTTGCAAGTAAAACCAAGAAGTACTTAGAATAACTCTTTTATGAAATAATAAATGACATCTGCATCTGATCACTTTTTTTGTACATTGCACACCTTCTCCGGGTCTCTGAGACACGCTTTGATGATGTATGTAACTTTTGTACTAATTGCCGGTAATATATGGAACCTGGGACAAATAGTGAAACGTGGCCTTTCCTTGTGTCTTGCAATTGGATAAGAAGGCATAAGATAATGAAGGATTGAGGGTTTTCAATATGATCACTTTTATAAATTTACACTAGTGTAAATAACAAACACACATGGTTTCATTGAAGGATAGCTCCGATATTAAAATAAGTAGAAATATATGTTTTTTAATCATCAATAAAATCTACATTGTGTTAGAAAAGAAGCTATAGACATACTAGTATGAATTAATCTCAAGATTGAACTATTAGAGTGCAACCTTTGCAACAGTCCAATATGGTGTTATACGTGAATTCCTGAAAGACTTTCCTCTTTGACACAAGAAAAAAAGTCCCTAAGCACAAATTCCTCTCCAAATAAAATATCAATCATCAGACGTTCCAAATGATAAGTTTCTAACAGAAGTAAGGAAAATCTCAGACTTTTGAAACCCAAACCGTTCCATTTTTCAAGCAGTATTTTACACTATTCCAATCAAGAGTCTTAAGAGAGCAGAAATCAATTTACTCGTTAAACAGTATCAACAATCATGTCAGTATAAGCTGCACATCTTTTGTTTTACCAACATTGACTAAAACAACAAACAGTTATGTCAGAAACAACGATACAATGTAGAGAATTATTCGAAAGACTTAGAAAAATGTTTTCATAATTAAACGCAAGATCAACTTGAGGGTACAACAGTCATTAATAGAACAAACTTTACGAATACATCTTCATTGTGTAAGTTTATATATAGTGCTGAATCTCACTCAGAGATATTGTAGTTTAAAGGGTGTACCATCGAAAAAACAAAGAACCATGAAAATGAACATAAGATCAAGAGGATTAAACTATCATTATATTAAACGTTACCAACTGAGAGGTACTGAATGTCATCAGAGATGCTGCAGTTTAAAGTGCATGTCGTGAACATCGAAAAAAAGACAAGGAACCATGAAAATGAACACAAAATCGAGAGGGTTAAACTTTCTTAAGAAAAACAAACATAACGAATGCAACTGAATATATATTTTTATACCACTATGTCATAAAATGTAACGAGATACCCTGCATTAATCATGCTTTATCAGTAGATAAAGCTAAATTCCTGAAAGACCCCCCTCATTTATTATCATAAACTTTCATTTAGCACCCTCTGCAGTCCCGTGGTATAAATCAGTTATCCCCCATCGGGCATCCGCCCTCAGGGGAATAACTAACACATAATGTAAAGGTTTCAGTGCTTAATGTCGTTGTCGTCCGAGAGATGATGTAGTACATGTGTACCATCGTAAACAAAACAAGGAACCGCTGAACATAAAACGAACATTTTTGATGAGAATACCAACTATAATAAACCAATAAACGGAAATCTTTATAGATATATTTTGGTTTTGCTTCTCCTGATTGTCTAATCAGCGATTTAAAAATAAAAAAGCTTTGAAAAAGCATTAAAACAAAACAAAAGTCCGACATTTTTCATACCAAATATTCGTCCATTTAACGGAACACCTCCTATGTTTTGGCTTCTGTTTCACCTGAGATCAATCATTTAAGGACAAGGTATATTGTCAGGTGTTTAGAGAACAACACGATTTTTGTTACAGATAATTTAATTCGTTCAAATTCCCTGTAATACGTCAAAAGGAATGAAAAGACAAATTGTTTTTTGATGTTCGCTGTTTCGGCGACACAACCGTTCACCTGCCCCAAAGGCTTATGTCAATCGCTTCTCTTTCTTTCAATTTTTCCAGCTCTACGAATGTGAAATTATATGAATATGTTTAGAGGTCCCATAACTTTAGATCGAATTCTGATATCAGAATACTAAATACACATCTCAGGTTAGGCATATTTTTTCACAGATTATCCTGAGCGTTTTTGATATGACAAGAAACTGTTCAGGATATGGCCATTGTGTCGCTTCACACATACTTGTCGACATTCTAAAGTATTTGACACGAAGACGGGACAATCTTGAAGTTTTTGCTGATCATTGAAGGAATAGGGCAATTCGAAAATCAGCAGCCAAAGCAAAGGTTGCAAAACGAGGTACCGACAACTAGCACTCGTTCAAGAGGACGTCAAAATAATTACAATTTCATATTCATTGATCTTTTTTTTTTAATAAATATAGATAATATTCTTTTTAAGTAAAAGATTTAAAATATTGCAATAGGTGCACAATGTAATACACAATATCCGGCCATTTTAAACCAGTTTTACTGCACTTTATACTGACTGTTTTCGACTAACGGACCCACCATGACCAAGATGGGAACAATAAGTCTCCAAGACTGAAGAACACCATATCGACAGAACTTGAAAAACTACAAAACTTCGTTGGAATTGATGAGAAAACAGTGCATGCTTCATAAGCAAGTAAAGAATGAAGTTTGAAAAAAAGAATTTATTGTCCTTTATGAAGCCAGTGCTATCTTGTAAAATGTTATTTATAAGTTTTGAACAAGTCACTTGCACTTGGTGTCCGATCAGAAATATTATAGGCAATTTAATCATTTTTTGGACTTATTAGCTCATGGAATCAAATCAACAAATGCGTCAAAACCATCGCTAAACTATCGGCTATACCCTTGAAAGAACACATTTATCTTATGTAAGACATCACTTGGTTCCATAGTTCGGTACGAGAACATTCAAATATACGAGGGAAATACTTTTGAGGAGCTTAGTGTAAACAAACCATAAAATTTATCAATATTTGTTGTTGTATAGTGATAAGACCACATTTATACCGTAAGTGGAAAGTGGTGTAATTGTATACATAAATTCATAACCAATTGTACTAGTATTTTATGAAAATTCGGTCATTATTTTGGTTCTGAGTCAAAAAAGCTTATACAATAATAAACTGATATATTTAGTGGTAGTTTAAACACAGCATATGAGTCACAAGTAAAAGGTCTGATAAATGTCAACATGATGTCTCCAGACCGGGGGTTAGATATTGGTTTTTGTTTTTTTTTTGGGGGGGGGGGGTTCATATGCGTCTGTTCGACGGACGGAACGCGAAAAATAACAGGGGATTATACTTATTATTTTGATTTTGACAATTTTGAACACAATTATATTTAAAACTCAGTTTTAAGGAAAATGATATAAAAGAATTTCGAATAAAGGTTATAAATCCAGATACATTGTCACAAACTCATCTTCATTATTTCGCTGCATAGGCGGGTCCAGGGAGCCACCGCAAACCCCCACCTATAAGTTAGTGGTTGAATATGCATTTATATAAAATCATTGATATGTGACCAGGCCGGGTCCCCTGATTGGTCAGTCAAGGGACTCCTACTGTGCAAAATGTCCGGATCCGCCTATGCACTGCATAGTACAAGTTCATCACAACATCAAATTACATATTTAGCTTCAGTTGGGTAAAGAATATTCATTGTAAACCTGTGCATATGAATTCGTCTAGAACAGGGTATAACAGCTTTTCTTTTTATACATTTTGATCTTTGACCATACCTAGCACTTTCAGTTCGACGGCAGCTTTTAAACCGGCTAGACCGCAAATTAAAGACTGTCCTTGGTCGCTTCAATAATAAGGAAACTCTTAATTTGACAAGTTCTCGTTAGCAGACACATAAAACTCAAGACATAAAAACCTCGGACACGCCCCTCGGTCAAAATTATCCAAAGCAATAAAGACAGGGAACAATAATCACTTTTTCTGACCTCAACCCGGCCGTTTTGACCTAGATATAAACTTTGATGATATCTTTCTTTGCGTTTACATACTCGAGTACACAGAGAAAAGATTCTGAAGACTTTCAAAAGATTAAAGGGTTTTAACCTAAACTGTATTTAATTCGGATTAGGTTAAGATACGTTTATCTGAGTATCCAATTCACAACTATACAATGTTTGAGAAATAAATAGGGTTAAGCCTTGTGGTCGTAGTACGACATCAAAAATTACTTATTTTCAAAAGAAGTCACGATATATTTAACAATTTTGCTATTTCAGCTGTTTTGTTGTCAAAATCAAAGATTCTTATGTAACGATCTTCTTTTCTTTTGTTTCTTTGAATATACATACAAAAAATTAAGAAAATGATATTTTCCGAGTATACGTTGTTGTTTGATATTCAGTTGTTTTGTGTTTCAATGTTTTACATGTTGTCTGTTTTTGTCCCGTTCTTGTTGGTGTTTACTGGTTTTGTCTCTGCCCTTTCGGACTTTTGACATTCGGATACCCCATTGGTACCTCTGCTTATTATACTAAATCCAAAATAAAGTAAGCAAGTTAATTTTAGAGATAAATATAAAAGTCAGGCTTTTATTGCAAATATATATATATATATAGTCATGAATCTCTAAGAAGACCTGTAAATAAAGTTTTTGTTGTTGTTTTTTTTTCCATTGGCTTGCATTTCGTTTTATATCTGTTTTGTGTTTTACAAAGATGAGGTATTGAGTGGTAGATCTAAAAAGCGTCGCTGGCTAAATATACGATATCATGACTTCGGTGCTAGTTAATGTACATAATCAGAGACCTGCTCTCTCTAATTATTTTGTGTCAGAATATTAAGAACACATTACGTTAAGTGATGGCTTGTTGCGAGCTAATTTTATAATGATCACTAATCTTGAACTTTATGATGATTTTGAAACCTCATTGTCTCTAAGTAATATCACAACTTACCTTGTCGTTTATTAGAAAACTGTATTCCAGACACAGATATGCAAAATAAAACAATGACTAAAGTAAAAGTATGTAAATAACACAATTTTGCTCTTTGGAAATCAAAGTTTGGAGACAACAGTCGCATCCTTGGAATTCTGGGTATTTTGTCCTTAAGCAGACGACACAATCTTGGAACTCTGGGTATTTTTTTCTTTCTTAAGCAGACGACAATCTGCAAATATCACAAACTCGATAACAGCAAAATCCAACCTGTAACCACAACCATTTTCCTAGTGATGGTACAAAAAAACAATCCGTATTTTTGTTCAATTTTCTATAAAAATGAAATGAAATTCGTCATGTTTAATCAACTCAAAAATTTTTTGAGTGTCCCTTCATCATTATTTTTTCAAAAACTGTTCACTCGTTATAGTGCATCCCACAATTAAATAAGAAGTTGAAGACTCGCGTGAGTAAACTAACTGACAATCAGATGTCAAGGGTCACTAAACGTTATAAAACCACACTCCTCTCGTTATAAAATTCTACCCCTTTAACTTCATGTGAAGTAGTTTAAATCCCATTCATAATTTCATATGTATATTAGACCGTCTTTTAAATATTTGAGCGATAGCCTAGTTACTTGAATCATTGACAGTTCGCCTAGGATTGTACTAAGTCCGCAAACAAAGCTATATGAATCACCACTATCCTCATAAAATTATGTAAGAATTGCACGCAGTCTTGCTTCGTTCTAAGTCTTTTACTCCTTATCAATTTAGCATTCGAATATATCAATCCTGCAACTTTTCAACCCTGATACAACCAAATTTTTGCATGCAAGATAAAAAATCCAACTCGTCTGATCTGTTCAAAATCGTTATTGATAGTTTATCTCCTTTAGAACATAAAAAACTCAGCTAGTTAAAATGATTTTTAAACTAAATTTGAATCTAATTGAATATTCTCCAGGCCAATTGTATCATATTCCGTGTGTCACTTGGACCTCTAATAATTCACTGCGGCGACATACTGATCCGTAACTGTCCTTACAAAATGTAAATATAATGCCCTGCTTCAAAATTGTTCACACTAACTTAGTTTCCCATACAATTGTACCTTTCACAGTTTTACTTCAATCTTAAAACATGAATGGAAGAAGCAAACTAACCAATAACCCAAAGTAACGTTTTCATGAATGGATAAGCCCTTTTACATTTAATGAACGGTGTGAAAAGTAAGATATTGTTGAATTACTTTTACACGCCGGTAAATAATATGAGTACAAAATGTATATGTATCTAAAATCATTATACAGTGATGATGCATATGAATAGATCAGCGTAAATTTAGCTTGTTTTCTTTCACCTGTATTCGAAAACAGCAATTAACGGTTGCAGGATATTGAGTAAATGCACTGTAGCAATAAAAAAACAACAAATTGCACTTCTTGCTGGCTTTATATTCGATGATGATCTTCATTAAGGTGGTAATATATCGGGTTTTTTTAAAAATTGTGAAATGGATCGATGCTTTCCTTAGAGCTTTATCAATACAGCATCTTAGTTGTACTACAAAGATGAACCAAGGGTAACTGTTTGCTTCCAAAGCATGCCTCTCAAAGCTAAGGTCCTAGCTATAAAAATGTAGCTACTTTGATATCGTTGGTTGGGTGCCCATTAAAAGATGTCACAGGAGCTACAAAATTGTGGCTAATAAGGTCCATACAACTGCATAAAGGGGATATGCCTTCATGCTGTAATGGACAAGTCCTTTTTATTTTGGAAACTGTTGCTTATTTTGGGAATTGAAATACGGCTGTGTTACAATTGTCCGATGCTTAAAGTAAGAATTTTAAGTAAGAAAGTGTGTAGAAAATTTTTTTCTACATGTCTTTTAAAGACTGTAATTCAAAATTTATATACTAAATATACGCGGTGCTTCCAAACGTTCCATATATTTGATCGGCCAATCACATTTGAGTTTACATTACCTCAGTCAGTATATTTAATCTTATCTTGTCTTTGTTTGGTGTATTATTAACATCAATAAAACAGACAATGATGATTACTCGTAGATCAACAAAAGAACAATGCTTATTTGTGTACCTGTTCAGATAAGGGTGCCATATTCCTCTTTCATCTCAGACTTCTGCACTCAACCTTGCATAATACGTATCACACGAAGTCTACCTACCATAAAGTTTTAAAATTTCGAGTCAGTATCATTTTTGTACGATACTTGTTTGAAAAAAAAAGTTTTCTAACTTTTGAATGTCTTAAATTTGTTAGCCTTTAAAAGGTATGCAAATCTTGATTTTCTTTTAATGGTCTGAAAATTTATCAATACCTAATGTGTCTGAATCTGTGTTTCAAATGATGAATCTGTTACTAAGGTCTGCAAATCTTGAGTTTTGAATACAAACAATAAATTTCAGCAGAAGATTCTTAATTGACCAGTGTTCAAAAGCAAAGTACCCATGCGGGTTCCGGGTGGCGAATAGGCCCGAAACAGCACTAAGCTTGTCGGTAAAAGTCCACTAAAGAGCGCTCAGATATCTGACATCGGATCAGTCCGCTTTGCATACAAAGCGACTGAGATGTGTGCGCCAGGTGGTTGAATGGGACAGCCCTATCATAGTGAATACTTGGGACGGCACGCTATAATACGGAAAACTGGCCTGACCGCAAACCATAGTGGTGCACCGTGTCGCGAAAAAAACATTTTCCCCTATTTAATCTATATAAAAATAGCCAAATTTGAACTGTTTTTGATCAGTTTTCTACAAAAATTAAGCATGGTGACCTATTCTTTTTATTTTAATTTTCAAACATATGAACATAGATACTTCTTATGACAAAATTTAAAAAAAATCTATCCTACCGATTTTTTACTATTGTACCACCTTAATTGCCCGTTCCTACACATCACTGCTTTTTCCAGTGGAAGTAATGTAAAAACTCTTTCTCCCCGACTTGCCTTGTCTCCTCTTTCCTCCACTTCATCATCATTTCATGTTCATTGTATCACCCCTCGGCTAAAGTCGAAATCGCGTTGCTTGGGGGTAAAGCACCTACTCACTAATAATCAAACGCAAAGTAAAACAAAGCTTCCGGTTCAGTGTCGTCGTTTCTAACATAACGGTCCATATAGAGCAAAAAAATACTCTTGAATAATAAATAATACCCTAGTTCGCCTAGGCAACCATTTCAGGTGTTTAGATTTGCCTTACATGAACAGAATTTGTTGCAAAACAAGTGGACGATAGAATTTGAAAAAAAACAAACAAGAAGAAATCGTACAGACGTACAGACAAGAAATATCGGAAGAGGAGAACAAATTAAGCACCTTATCACTATATCAATTTATCATTGATGAATTTTTGTTTTCACTATAAGATTTTTTTCCTATGATGCATAATCATATCGATTATAAGTTACTATAAATATACATGTGTATTGAATAATGCATCCAGTTTTTTCAGTACTAGATTAAGCATCAAAGGCGCCCCGAACGAACCGGAAAAATGCCGCCATAATTGTATCTGTATTATACCAGTATACTTGTTTTACGTACAAACACGTAATAACGGACGTGAAAACATTACTTGATAAAGGGGTGATTATGAATGATACTTGGTGGTGTCGATATTTACACTTTGGTGCCAGTCTATTTTCCGTTATCTCTTTTAAACAGTCCAATCATGTTATATTTTCTATTGATGATAATGTAAATGTATTGTGTCATTTGGTTATATGAACAAAGTCATGCAGGAAAATCTGAGAGAAAAATTGCTATTCAGTAACTGCACAACTTGTCGCCATTTATTTTAAAGACCTTTCTTAATTCCTTCGATATATAGATATTTCTTCCCCAAAAAGGAAATCCCTTAATGTTCTTCTTATCTATATAAAATAATGAGATGTGGTTTGTGGAATATGTGTATAAATATACATAATACTAACGATCTAATGACGAGTCGGTGCGCTTTGCCCACAGGGCGACTGGGATGTGTATCTTAGGTGGTTAAAAGGGGCAACCCTGTCATTTGCATGCCAGGTTCGTCATGCTATATAAGACTTCATATAACACTGAAAACCTGCATGACAAAAACACATGTGTGTCATGTGGCACTGTGTGCAGAAATCCAATGAAAAAATACACATTCCTCGAATCGTGATCGGTCATAGTAAGTTTCGGTTAGAGTTTCCCATACTTGTGCTTGGTGCTCTGGGTGAAGATGCTTCCATGCACAGCTGTGTTTGTTGTTCTTGGTAAAGTTGTTCCACTGTTGTGCTTGTTTCTCTTGTTGTCGATTCTGTTGGTGTGCCTTTAGATTTGTTGATGTTGGTTCTGTTGTTGCTCTGGTTGATATTTGTTACGTTGTTGTTCCTTTACTATTTTTTCTTTTAAGTCCTCGATTCTTGCAACGAATTCCAACTCTGATTTTCTATTGTTGAAAGTCAGTAGGATTCCCTGTTTGGGCTAGATTGAGCGAACCCTGCTTACCAATCCTTCCGTTTGCAGTAATGGTCAAAATCGAGTTATCCCTCGATTGACTCCGTGTTCCCATGCCACATCTCACTTTATTACCATTACATGTTCATTTCATCGCCATTTCATATAAATTCATGTCATCAGTGTTTCATGTTTAGCCCTCTGATATAAATAGCCTATTATAGCTGCATGGCATTAAAGCATTAGGAACTGACGGTATTCACGAAATGGTAATTAATATTTCAAACTCAACATGTACAAATTTCATTGATAATCAGTGACCGCTGCCCGCGCACTTTGCCCGCGCCGCCAGTTTGCGCAGTTTGCAAAATGTTGACCCATAGACATATAACCCATATCTATGGATTGTATGTCTATGGTTGACCCAAGTTAAAAAAAGATAGTGTTTTTAATTTACACCTAAACAAGTTCACATATAAAGTATCGAGTGTTTAAGAAGAACCAAATGACTGCTGGTCTACTGTGACACATTTACAATTTGTGGTTTTTGCTCAATAAGTTATCTTTTGTAGTGGTTTTATTTTATGGTTTATTTTCTTTATGAATGAATGGGAAATTGACACAGATATAGGAAATTACACACAACCACAAAACTGTCTTATGACCTATAATGTGCAGACAATACGTTCAAGTAAAATAAACCAGCGCAAACAATAACCAGTAGTTCAGTCCAAAATAGTCGAAAAAAAATAATAAAGATACTTCTAGTATACAAAGTTGAATGAAGATTGTCGATTCTTAAAAAAAAAACCAAAAAAAAAAAACACAAAAAAAACAAATAAAAAAAACACCCAAAAAAAACACCCCCGGATTTTTTAAGGAATCAAACTGAGCCAGCATCGATAACATCGGAGAAAAAAAACAAGGCTGAGAAACAAGCAAATCTTAACCAAATAATAACATTTAAATGAAACATGAGAATGCAGTGTCAAAACTGGCCGCAAACCATAGTGATGCACAGTGTGGGAAAATGCAGTTTTCGATAGGAATAGAAACCGTCGGATCCCCTGCCGTTAGCTAAATTGCTTGACCTTATCTATCCTTAAATATCCCGGTGCCAGTCGAAACCCATTGGTCGTGTAAACGACATCTCGCGTCACAACATTATTTCATGTTCATTCTATCACCCCTTTTATGTTCATTTTATCACGTCTTTCATGTTCATTTCATCACCCCATTCATGTTCATTTTATCACGCCTTTCATGCTCATTTCATCACGCCTTTCATATTCATTTCATCACCCCTTTCATGTTCATTTCATCACCCCTTTCATGTTCATTTCACCACCCTTTTCATGTTCATTTCATCACCCTTTTCATGCTCATTTCGCCACCCCTTTCATGTTCATTCCATCACCCCTTTCATGTTCATTTCATCACGCCATTCGTGTTCATTTCATCACCCCTCTCATGTTCATTTTATCACGCCTTTCATGTTCATTTCATCACCCTTTTCGTGTTCATTTCACCGACCCTTTTGTGTTCATTTTATCACGCTTTTATGTTTGTTTTATACCACTTTCGTGTTTATCTATCTGATATATCTTAGTTTTGCCGCAACAACTAACTCTCTGAAATGATTTTTTTGTTCCAGATTGGATTTTCGTTCCAGATTTCCACCTATATTTTTTTGTTCCTGATTGTTCATAATTCCATCCCACCTGAACTGAACACACATGTTAAGTTGTTTGTTTGTCTCTCATTTGCTAATGTCTCTTTGGTCGTTTCACGATAACCGCATATTGAATATGAAGTTAATACAAAAAATCAGACCTCAAATTACAAATACTGACACTATAGGTTAACAGCGAGGTCATCGATAGCAATTAAATTAATATTAATTAATATAAGTATTGTCAATTGTCATAGATATCCATCTGAAAGATGATTTAAGAAGCATTTAAAGTATTTGAAACCTTCAAATTTTGGGGGGTATTTTCATAATTTTATTAAAAGCTTGCTAAAAATATGCTAAGAACTATTATTTTAGTCATACATTTGGTGGCAAAGTGGTCATCTATATCATTGCTACATGTCTTTTATACGTGAAATATGGAAAGAAACCGAAAAAATCATATTGTGCAAAGGCGAAGACGGTAGAAAGTGTCAGTCTGCAAGGTTAGATTTTACCTATATACTCAACAATAGTTGTGACTCATATATGCATTTTATTTATGCATTTAACTATGTCAATGAAAATATGCAAAATTTGGTATTTAAATCCAGAATAAACAACAACGCGGGTCATATGTCTTCCTGTAAACCTTAAAAATTTAATTTGAGTTTTGAATCATCTCTTAAATATAAATGAGGGTTCGGAACAGAGTTCAAGCCACGAGCAAAATTAATCTTTTTGGTATACTTCATTCTGTCAGCTGATCAGGTAGATAGTACTAGCTCGGTGCGTTCACCAGTGTTGAGATTTAAATTGTTGCACTCTTTTTAATTTGAAATGCAGGTGTCCATAAGATAAAAGAACATATATCAAAGGACTATGCTATATACATTTTTTTAATGATTTATACTAGTTGTGATTTGTCTCTTTTGTCATTTTGTTGGTTTTAAACAAAATATGTCTTATTGAATAAATGAATCATTTTTTCCGTGAAAAAAATACTTAATATACATGTAAATATATAGTTTAGAAGGTGTACAGTCCAGCAGTTTTATAATTGGGCGTGCGTTTGATGAAAAAAACCCACAGCATGTGAAAGGGTTATAGCGTTTCCACAAATAACATTCTAACAAGTTGAAGTCGCCATGATAATTCAAAATTGGAAGACAATTTAAGTAAAGACCATTTTAAACATATTAATCTGCAAGAGTCTCAGCTTAATACGGAGTCTTTATATTATATGGCAAACTAACAACTGTCCTTCAGTTCATTTAGAATAACAACAAAGCCGCTAACTAGCTTGATAGTTCTACTGTGGAATTTAGCTCTGGAGACATGAATTTCAAAAGAAAAAGACGTACTGTTAAATCATATCAGTGTTCATGTCAGTGCATGACATGTAATTAGAAGATTCAGCACAACTATTATAATTAAAAGACACATTTTGGAATTGTTTGGTCAAGTGTATAAAATGGTAAACGATTAACGTCAATATAAAGAGTCATCCTTTTTCTGGTTCAGGCTTTGAAGATTGTACTTCATTGTTAATGATAAGCAATACTACATTGTTAATTATAAGCATACATTGTTAAAAATAAGCAATACTACATTGTTAATGATAAGCAATACTAAATTGTTAATAATAAGCAATACTAAATTGTTAATAAGCAATACTACATTGTTAATTATAAGCAATACTAAATTGTTAATGATAAGCAATACTACATTGTTAATAATAAGCAATACTACAGTGTTAATGATAAGCAATACTACATTGTTAATAATAGGCAATACTACATTGTGAATAAGCAATACTACGTTGTTAATAATAAGCAATACTTAATTATAAATAATAAGCAATACTACATTGTAAATAATAAGCAATACTACATTGTAAAGTGATAAGCAATACTACATTGTTAATAATAAGCAACAATAACAACAAATACAAACACATGCAAACAAGTACAAAACAACTGATCAAAGCAAAACAACCAAGGGAAACATATAGCGTTTATAAGTTAACTTGTTATTGAGCACGCCACATTATAAATAATGGGTTTTATGTTTGTATTGCTCTTATATCCGAAGGAACTTGTTTATTTGTTTTGAATCCCCTAGATTTTTATTATATTACCCTAGGCCAAACCGAACGATTACTGGTCTACATTGCTTCAACAGATGACTGCTTTCAATTGCAGATTCTAAATGTATAAATTGTTCAAATTGTATGTCGACGTGCCGTGAGCATTCATACTCAGTGGCGGATCCAGAGATTTTGACAAGGGAGGGCCAACTGGCTGGCTAAGAAGAGTTGGGCATTCTGGTCATGATTCAACTTATTTTCTATATATTCAACCAAATTTTGGTTTTCGCAAAAAAAAGGGGGGGGACCGCCCCTGGTCCCCTTCTGAATCCGCCCCTGATACTGATTCCACGTCTGATATAGTACATGTGTTTATGTACACATATTCAGTATAAAAAAAACAGCTTGAAAACCTCATGCTGTCCTTATAATTGGATAAAAAAAACAAATCTGCAGTTATTTATTAAAGATATTTAATTTTTTGAAATATGATGTCATATTATGGGTCGACCTTTTCGCATAAAAATGTCAAAATATGAAATATATCAAAATTAGTGTCGAGAGGACTTTTGAATTTTATGCAAACAACACAGGCAGATGAAAAATTGGTTCTTAAAAGATAAGAGCTATATTTATTATCCGTTAATGATGTAAAAATATCCATATTTGATTGAATTTTTAACAATAAAAGTCATCTCCATTTGTGCTCTTTTTAAAGTGTTAAGCGATAATCTGGCGACTTTTAACACGGAAAGTCATTTTTCACACAAACCCTCTAATTTATGAGCTTATACAAGAAATATTGCATCTGTGTACAAATCTACCATTGGAGAAAAAAAGTAGGCAAGTAGTATATGCTATATGTATACACTGAACGTTAACGTAAACAGCCAGGCACGCATTGTGAAATGTTTGAAATCTTCGAATACCATTAAGAGTTTGAGTATTCTGAATGCGATAAAAATAAATGCAACGAAGCCCCACCAATACAGAGAGCTGAATATTATGATCATAACAAAGATGTACAAATAAAGAACTAGACTAAATTTAAAATTTTGACGATTATGATGATGATGATGATGATGATGGCGACGATGACCACGACGACGATGATGATGTTTATTGATGCCATCAAAATAAGTGAACAGTAATTATAATACTTGACCTAAGCTTTAATGAAAATACTAATTTATGTATTTACTCCATATTGCTTCTTTTTAAACAAAATACGGAGTCCGACGTACATCGTCTTGGATAATAAATTAAAGTAGGACACAGCTCAGTCAGAAGCACTGATGATATCAAATTTGCTCTAAATAAGACATGGTTATTTTCCCAAACTTCCCAAAATTAGGTCTTCAAATCAAATGATAAAAAAGATGGTCCACATATGATTATACATTTGAACGAAATATTTTAGGCAACAGCCAAAAGCTAGAAACTTAACCCGGATCTTAAAAGATGAGAAGATCTCTATCAAAATAAATATATCATACCCTGTTCATTCAACAAACAAATTTTCTCATAAAGAACCAGCTCGTAATTCATAATTAGTATATCATTTAAATATAAATTCATTGTTTTGTTTGTATATAGAGATCATAACCCCGAGACCTAGAAGAGCGCCTATCGTGAGATGGATCTGGTTTATGTGGCGTAAATTAGCCGTGATGACCTCACTTTAACGTTAAAAGGGGCCAGGTGTGAAATGAACAATAGCAGCTTCCACCAACTGGTATTGTCGGGTATATAATTGAATGTAGTTTCGTAAGGGGTTGTCTTGTTTGAAGATACACATCTTTTTTGACCCATTTTCGAAATGTTCCTGTGAAAACCTATACTTTATAAGTACACGGAAAAAACTCTTGCGAACTCTTGTGACTAGCTTATGTTTGTATACATGATGTCTCAAGTACATAAGTAAATTGTTAAGCTTTAATGTCATAGCTATATCAGAGCATGAGATGAACATGCATAACACGAAATGAAGATGAAGTGAGATAGGGACACGAGGCTTCAAAGGTAAACGAATTGGGTTTAAAATGACTTAAAATGAGACTCAACTTAAAACTTTACTTAACTCGAACGGTTACCTCTGCACTATGTCACCACAACCCTCTCAATGGCAACATTAACGTAAAATCAACTTTCGACAAGATTTGAATGAATGGTCCATCAATTTAAAAGCAGGGATCTTTGAAAACGAAGAAAGTTAAACAATAAAAATAGTACTTAGATGTCGACGGACCTTGGAATGATTCGGGCATTGTACCCTAACCTAAGTACAAAGACCCCTTTGAAGACAAATCTTATCGGTCAGTTAGGCTAGCAACGTATATACTTTTCACTTAATCGTTTACAAAAACATTTCGTTTGAAATAAACTTCATAATTTATGTCTCATGCTTAGCCTTTCATGTATTATGTTCTGTCTAAGGTCAAGAACCCATAAAGTGTTGTACTTTTAAGTGAAGTTTTGCTAAAGGGCATGCAACGTTGGTTTCTTCCAACAATGCTTCGTTTTCGTACAGTGGATGATCAAAACATATCTAGCGTCAGAACTTTTACAGATTATAAAAATCAATTAGATATATCAATTATAAAAAAATGTGAAAAAATGATGCTTACATAAAGAATATATATACGATTTGGTAAGTAAAACATTAGACTCCAATTTCAATGATCAATGCAGACAAGTCTTTAAACATACATGTTCATTCATTACAATCTATCGGAGGCATTTGTTTAAAAGTAACTTGAAAAGCCAAAATGTGCTGATGGTAAACGCATAGCAATTAAACCAAGTGTCATACAAGTTGCTTAACTATGTATGACATAATTGTCTTGGAACATTGAAGATAAACTTTGTCCTGGAGGATACGAAAATTGCACTGAAGTAAAGCACTTTGCTCTGGAGAAAGTGGCGTAAAAACTTGCCCTTTCAGTAGAAGACCCTTCCTGTGGAGAAGAACTATATGTCATGAAAAAAAATAACATCTATAATTTAAAGAACTTTACTCTATATAGAAAAACTTTGCCGGGAAGAAGAGTGTTATCCTGGGTACGAGGAACTTTTGCTCTGAAATAGAGGAAATTTGATCCGGAGGAACAACTCAGTTATGGAAAGGAGGAGGTTTGCTATAGGGGAGAAGAACATAGGTCATAGACTCTTTTGGCCTTAAAAATGTAGTAAAAATATGATTTTTCAGCTAAAATATGACTTTTTAGGGCAAAATTTGCTGCAACAGAACCATTTTAATAGGACAAAAACTCTGATATAGGACTTAAATTATAGGACATGTCCAGAATTTATAGGAAATATAGATTTTGTAGGAGAGCTATGACTTATGGAAGAACTGATCATGTAGGAGAACACCTTTGCTCTTGGGAAAAAGAATATCTACCCGAAGAAATATATTGCCTTGCAGATACAAACGTCTTAGAGTAAAATCTTCTTTAAGAACTTTGTACTGAAATTAACGAATTTTGCTCTTGAGAAGAACTGTTTGCTATGGTTTGTTCTTGGGAAGAGCTTTGCTCTTGAGTAGATCCCCATACCAAGGAATTAAAACTTTGCTCTAAAAGAAAAAGCATTTTGCCCTAGATAATTAATATCTGCTCCTCAGAAGAGAAGCATTGTTCTAGAGTACAGCAAAACTTTTCCCAGGAGTAGTTGAAATCTAAATTAATTTCAATGGAATCATGACAAATATCATGAATACATCGATCTTCAAAACAAAACAGAAAATAGCAAAGACGATAAACGGAATCATAAGCAAAGCAAATTTAAAACAATCCACGTAATTGAAAAATGTGCTTGATCTGAAAGTTATCCAACTCTAATTTTATCTACATCAACCTTATTTTAGTTGAATTTTCAATTTTCATTTCAAAAGAGTACACTGGTTAACCTAAATAGAATTAGCCATAGATATCGTTTATAGGTTATTGTTCTTTTTCATAAGTTTGTTGATTCGATGCAATGATATTCTACTCCCTGGTGCTTTAATACCAGCAGCAATGTTATCAGTGAACAGTTCTGATGAAATGAAGACAGAAACATAATTGAAGAAAACCAAACTTTTTATTATAACTTTTTTGAAATTTCTATAGATATCTTATCTCGAAAAGTGCAAGTTAGCGGTGTAAATGTTTATCCATAGAGATAAGTTTATAATGAACCAGTTGTTCCGATTTGCCCTGATGATTGGGATTATATGATTGTGTCAGCATTTTAACCTCGCCTTGATAGCAACATGTTACATGTACAAGTTTAATTTGGTCCATGAACTGGGTATCCATTGGTTCATTCAGCTAAGTTAAATTGCCCAGATATATACAAGTATGCAAAGTTTCATGACAATATGGTGAACTGTGCATGTTTATTTGGGTGTCAATAAGTAACTTGGATGTGCATGTATTTCTCACTCAAAGCAAGTTAACACTTTATAGTACAAATATTCTTTAACTTAATACTTTTATTTTTTTTCCAATGCAATATGAGCAAAAAGCCCGCGGGTGTCTAAATCATTCCCTTTTTTTTTAAGTTAGATTTAAACGATACGGATTCATTACAGTTTACAATTCAGGAATGATAGCTTTTGTTTCCACTGAATAAGTAAAAAACAAGAATATGCCCAAAAGACATATTGCCGTATCTTGAAGGCAAGATAAATTTGAGAATAAACAGAAAATGAAGATGCTTCAAGACATTGTTTTTCAAAGGTCAAATAAGACACCTATGGTTTGATGCAGTAGTTATTATGTCACAAAAGTATCTGCAAATTATCAAGGGATGCTCGTTGTAGAAAAATATCAACAAATACTGGGTCAATGCTGGCTTCACTTCATTGTCATTTGACTAGTTTTAATATAAATGTTTCTCTTATTATTGGATTCAGGAAGTAAAAAATGAAAAATAAAATAAGATAAATCAAGTGACTTTAATGACTGGTAGAATATTTTGGGCATCTGAGGCAAATACTTCAATAAATGATCATCGTACAACATCGTTTTTTTTCTGCAACAGGCAATGATTTTTTACCTCTTCAGAAGCATAACCCAAGGATGACTACAGTCCAGGGGAGACCTTTGTGGGGTTTATAGATTTTGTCAAGCTTTTTGCAATCATGGACAATTTTGAAATTCATTAAGCAAACAAAAAAGTCCAAAAAGACATGTGCTGTAAAAATGGTGTTTAGAATCTAAACACATTCCTAAACATAAAATGTGTGTTAAATTTTAAACACGTTTGGCATCTAAACATGTTTAGGATTGTGTTTAGATTAATAAAAATAGTATAGGAAAATGTCTAAGATTGATATTTTTAAGAAGTGAAACATGTTTAAAACCTTAACATGCTTAGCTTTTACATGTTTAACTTTAGGATTTAAGCACAATCTAAACATGTTTAGGGCTAAAAATGTTTAAAAAGTGTTTAGATTCTAAACACCATTTTTACAGTGTGACGCCACGTCTTGTAACATTATCACTGAACCGTGAAGTTGATGAGGCAGGTAAAATTTTACAATGATTTTTTTTTCATATCCTACTTTATATTTGTATACAGTTTCATGATGATAACATACTTCCTTCATGGAAAAGTTTGAACTTGGACTTGGACTTGAGCACATTATGCCCCTCTACTTTCGTAGGTGTGGCATAAAGAACTGAGTTTATATCATTAAAGGGGTATTACTACTACAACAGATTTTTCCGGTTATATGTTCTTAGCTATGAGTTATTCAAAATGATTCTACTGCATGATTTTTTTTATTAACAGCGGGCATGTTGTTTGACAGAAATACATAAACAAGAGGCCCACAGGAGCCTGAATCGCTCACCTGGTCTTGATGTCAATCCTATAAAGACTTGTAGAGCTAAATGAGCTGAATGTTAAGCAAGCAACAGCTTTTCTCTACCTGCAATAGTTTCATTCTATACGCCAAAAACCCTATTTTTCACCTTTAGTGTGTCATCTGCCAACTTCCACCCTAGAAAGACTTTTGACCCTAAGGCTCTTCCTACCCCAGACATAGGTTGATCATCTCAGTAATAATTTGGTTTCCAAGTTTGACATCTTTGGTTTAATGTTCTATGCTCTTCAAAATCATATAGTGTTTGGCATTTTCAATATTTTTGGTAGAGCGCCTCTGATGAGTCTTGAATAGACGAAACGCGCGTCAGGCGTAGCAAAATTTATTGTCTGGAACTTTGTTGTCATTTTTATTTTGTAGAGCTAAATGAGCTGAACATTTAAGCAAGCAAACTACTATAGTTTCATTCTGTAGGCCCAAAACATGAAAAACGTTATTTTAGGGTCCGTATCCCCTATAAGGGGTCATCTGACAACTTCGACCCTAAGGAGACTTTTGCAGAGCTTAAGGAGCTGAACATTTAAGCAAGCAACAACTTCTTTCTATCTGCTATAGTTTTCATTTCATAAGCCAAAACATGAAAAAGCGTTATTTTAGGGGCCGTAACCCATATAAGGGGTCATCTGACAACTTTGATCCTATGAAGACTTGTAGAGGTAAGTGAGCTGAACATTTAAGTAATCAACAGCTTTTCTCTATCTGCAATAGTTTCATACTACAGGGCAAAAACATGAAAAAAAAACCCCGCTATTTTACACCTTTAAGTGGCTATAACCCCTATAAGGGGTCATCTGACAACTTGGATCAAATGCCGACTTTTGAAGAGCTTTTGATGCTGAAACAGTAGGATGGCATCCTATTCTATCTATATCTTATACTTGTTGATTACAAGCCAAAAAACAGTAGTCCTTGTCATGTTTTTTGAAAAATCGAAATCTGAAACACAGCTTTTGTGCAGGACACCCTAAGGCTCCGTCATACCATGTTGGATTCAATTTAAGTTTCAGCAGTTTTAGCAAATACACAAAGTGATGGCAATAGTTCATATTGAAGATCCACATGTGGGCTAATTGGCAATACAATTGGGCTTAAAAAGATTATGTTTTGGCCAATAGCTAAAGCTTAATTGGACAATATACAGCTAAATCACATTTTTTAACTAGAAGAGGAGAGCCTTCCCTTTCTTATAATATTCTTCTTTAACCTGGGATATAGACTTTTACCAAGAAATTAATAAAAAAAGTTAATGCATAAAATATAGGTTGCAGTGACCTAATTTCTCGTGGGGGTGGGTGTTACCAAGGCTCATCTAGTAGTGAAATATCATTGACCCTTTACATGTAGTAACCAAGAACTAAAGCAAAGCCATTCATGTGTAAAATATAGGTCACAGTGACCAAATTTCTATTGATTGGTGTCGTGTTACCAAACACATTTACCCCCAAAACGTAGTATCAAAGATATGGACCTTAACCATTTGCATTTACACCTTTTTGTCAGAAAAGTTTAATCACCTTAGAAATTAACCTTTGTTTACCTGTTCTGGTAAAATCTAATTAACCAAAATGAAAATCTGTATTTCTAAATTTTAGCCCAAATGTGATGCACCCCTCAAATTAAAGAGGGAGGTTTGGCACCATAAAACCTTGTTCAACTCACCATTTCTTATGAATACCTGTACCAAGTCAGGACCATTGCAATCTTCAATTTCTCTGTGATTTGTCTTTTATTTTTGGACATATGAGATTGATCATTCCCAGTTCAGTGGTTTTGTTGTTACCTTTAATTTATTGACCTTTAGTCCAGGTTAACTAATACAATTCCAATAAATCAACAAACAATAGTTTTTTTCACCTTTACTATAAACCAATATTTTTTAATCAGTCATTAATAAAATGTATAAAGTTATCATGGGAAAAAATAACAATGTTAATTTTGACCCCCTAAGTATGGGGGTCATGAAAGCATGTAATATCTAGGTATATACACACCTATATAACAAAAAATATCTAGTTCACAGTACAAATGTGTTATGATCGTGGCATAGCTAATTTAATAGCCATTTTTTTACATTTTTTTTGTTTAAATGTTCAAGACTGCATAAACAAAATTCCCAACTTCTAAAATTTGTAAATTATTTTTTCTACTATATTTCATGCATATTGAAAATTGTTTAGATTTAAAAACATTTAAAATTCCATAAAAATGAATAAAATATTATATTTATTAAAAAAAAAATCTATCAAAGAAAACAATTCTTTTATCTCCAAAATGAAAATTCCAAACAAAACTTGGTTTATTGCTATTTTCCTATAGAAAAACATGATTGGAAATGATATCATCATTTTTGATAAAAATAATCATAATGCTGGTTTTGAAATAAACAGTTAAAGTTACTTTTGAATAAAAAATTCAAGAATAAAATTCTACTTTTAATATCAAATATCAAACAAACAAGTTTAACAAAACCCAACTTATACTGTGGTTTAGTTTAATTGCACTTAGCCTTGAACTTGACCTCTTGAAATTTTGACCTTCTTATCACAAGGTCATCTTCATTATTCAACAATTTATTTTTCTATCTCCTAATGCATTATTCCTCAGAATAGAAAAAAAAAAACAACAACATATCTTTCCCTTAAAATTTGGTTTTTATACACGACAAAATATAATCCATAACAAAATATTATTAGCCTAGAAATTCTAATGTAGAATTTTTTTTTAGTTTTCATTTTTTAAATTTGCCTTAACAATATGTGTGATTTTCTTTTGTATTTTTCATCAAATCAAAAACATAATGATGAATGACAAACTAAATCTTTCTTCTTTTTTGAACTATATCTTATCATTTTTTTTGGTGAAAATGAAAAAAAAAAGACTACCTGAACATAAAAAAAAAAGACGAGAGATCTAAAAAAACAAAAATAAAAATCAAAGTTTTGAGAACTATTTGTTACTATATCAATCTTTTTATACTTCTTATCTTTTAGTTTTTCTAACTCAATGTTAATCTTTTCCAATATATATCATAAATATATACATAGTTGGTTATTTATTTCTATTTATAAATAGATTGTAAAGTGTATCTACAAATTTACATTATTTCTTAATACAATTTATTGTTTATTCACAAATATTATCTAATACATGTAATTGACCATTGTACAAGTATAAAAAATAATGTACAAAACTAGAAAAACTGTGAGCCACAGCTCACAAATAAATACCCCCCACCCCCCAAAAAAATTAATCAGATAAAATTTAAAATAGTAGGTGCACATCTACATTATGTCACAACAATTGTGTGTAAGTTTCATGAAAATCCATCAAGGGGTTTAGGAGCTGTTGCGGATTTAAGAGATTGGTACCCCCATGTAGGGGAATGGCTAAGTCCATGTTTTGCTATGGGAAACTCCAAAAATCATTCTGATCAAATTTTAAAATAGTAAGTGCGCATCTACATTATGTCACAACAATTGTGTGTAAGTTTCATGAAAATCCATCAAGGGGTTTAGGAGGAGTTGCGGATAAGAGATGGGTACCCCCATGTAGGGGAACGCTTAAGTCCATTTTTGCTATGGGAAACTCAAAAAATCATTCTGATCAAATTTTAAAATAGTAGGTGCACATCTACATTATGTCACTAAGATTGTGTGTAAGTTTCATGAAAATCCATTAAGGGGTTTAGGAGGAGTTGCGGATAAGAGATGGGTACCCCCATGTAGTCGAATGGCTAAGTCCATGTTTTGCTATGGGAAACCCCAAAAACCATTCTGATCAAATTCTAAAATAGTAAGTGCACATCTACATTATGTCACAACAATTGTGTGTAAGTTTCATGAAAATCCATTAAGGGGTTTAGGAGGAGTTGCGGATAAGAGATGGGTACCCCCATGTAGTCGAATGGCTAAGTCCATGTTTTGCTATGGGAAACCCCAAAACCATTCTGATCAAATTTTAAAATAGTAAGTGCACATCTACATTATGTCACAACAATTGTGTGTAAGTTTCATGAAAATCCACCAAGGGGTTTAGGAGGAGTTGCAGATAAGAGATGGGTACCCTGAAGTGTAACGGAAGGACGGACGGAAGGACGGAAGGACAGACACCCCTATCACTATATACCCCCCACTTTTGAAGTGGGGGGTATAATAATTTTTCATGCATGTCAGCTTTGGTACCATAAAGTTCTTCTTTTAGAAATGTCCAATGTAAATAACAGTTACCATGGCAATTACAAACTTTTTACAAATCCATGCAATTTCATCCTCAAAATATTGAAAGTTATCAAGACTGTCATATTTGTATCGTTATATTTTTCTTGTAGAACTTATAAAGACAATTCTTTAATTTGCAAATAAAAATCTACTCATCAAATTCAAAATCTTATTTCTTTTCTGCTTTCTTGGTAAAAAACCCTATATCTTATTATTCATAAGGTTTCCCACAAAAAATAAATTTGATGGATTTAGATTAATTCAAGCATTTGTCTAAATCCATGGTTATCTTATAGACTTATATGAAATTTTATGTCATAAGTTTAAGTTAAATATTTGTAAATCCTTTTAAACATTTAAATCCTTTTAAACATTTCAACCCCCCCTTTCTAAAATTTCAGAATTCTGCGTAAAAAATATGGAATGTGGTATGCATCTTTATAAAAAATAGGTAGAAAAATTCACAGTGAACAATCCAATATCAATCCTCACCTTAAAAAAAATCCACAACATAAAGTTTACAAAATTAGCTCGGCTATCAACAATAAACATCAAAATTCTCTAAAAATAAAAAAAACAAAACTGCTGACGCCCAATCTTCTATAAAAAAACATAAATGGTAAAACACTGACTTTTTGGGGGGAATGTGAAATCAGGAAATTTTTTCTCCATTTTCCATACATAACTAAACATTGACAAGATTGATACTGTTTTGTAAACTCTTATTAGATGTAGATTATTATGAAGAAGGGCTATTTCAATTGTTGTGACTAATTTTGTCAATTAAAAGTTTCATGACTCAGGGTCTAAAACAAAAAAGTTCATTTATATCAAAACTTAAAATCACCTTATTTACAAAGTTGGTATATAATTTTATCAAAGTTTTCGAACAAAAAAATAACTTAACAAGTCAACTAAGAAAACTTACAATCCTTAACTTCATAAATATCAAACCTACAATTTTTGTCATTTTACAACACCTAAATGTGTGTATTAAACATTTTTTTCTTCAAACTAAATCTTAACCAAAAATTAACATATAAACTATGATACCTCAGTAGACAAAAAAAGAGAAACAATTTGTACATATCTTATTACAAAATATCCAAATGAGAAAACTATTGACATTTTTTTGTACAGTTTTGAACCAAAAAAAACTAATTATGGCACAAATTTAACCTATTATGTATATTTGACCTTTGACATGCTAAAAATAGACAATTTCTATGGTTACATGATAAAATATCACATGACATTCAATGCTGAACAAGTCAACGTCATAAAACATGAACACAAACAAGAATCACGTCCAGCATGATTTTTGGTTTGAGATTAACAAATTGTTGTCTGCTAGATTCCCACCATGAGGTCAAAGCAGACGACCCAAGTCACAATAAGGTATTGGGGAACATGCTTAACATGTTCACATAAAACAACAAGTCCATGGTTGCGTGGAGTCTTTTCATTTTCAATACAAATTGTCCATCTTGCATCTTTTCTATTCCAGCATATTTATTAATGAAACCTGAAAAATGAAAAGAACTTGCATCATATTTGCAATGGAAGTTAGGAACACAAATCAGAAACAATTATTCTTTCTTACTTCCACTATATTTTGAATTTACATGGTTTTTCAGTTTCTGAGATCAAAAGATGTTTATAGAACTTAAACATTGCTAATATATGCAATAAAAATAATCAAAGTCACTCAACCGGAAAATCAAGGTCAAGGTCAAAAGATGGGGATGCAACTGTGCTAAGCTACTACTAGGGCATATGCATACCAAGTTTTATCAACCTAGGACTTATAGTTCTTGAGATATGGGGGTGCTCGCAAAACTTTTCCATTGCTATTATATGTATTGAAAATGGTCAAAGTCATTCAACTGGAAAATCAAGGTCAAGGTCAAAAGATGGGGATGCAACTGTGCTAAGCTACTACTGGGGCATATGCATACCAAGTTTCATCAACCCAGGACCTATAGTTCTTGAGATATGGAAATGCTCATAAAACTTTTCCAAAAAGTTAATGCCGCCGCCGGTAAAGTAACACCTATGTCCCGCTCTGCTTCGCAGGCGAGACAAAAAAGTCACTCAGTTTGACGTACTAAACTTTCTTACAAAAATTTCAAATCTTTCTCAAGTTGGGTTTCTGAGAAGAGCTTTATGGAAATTTTCATATTGGCCCAGTCCCAAACACAAAGTACAAGCATATTTTTGTTTGTCATTCTGTACCACTTTACTAATTTTTTAATCATTCTCATGTATGATTTTCCATTGTGGTTTTTTCTAAATTACTCCACATCTTATTAATTTCTATTTCAAGGTGGAAATTCATATGGACAACATAAATAAAACTCAATACCTGACATGTTGTTGTGGGGCATAAAAATGTTTTGGGTATTAAACTATATCTCCAAAACGTCATTATAATTTTTTTTCATTATGTTATATGTACATTATTCCAATAGGTAACATTCCCTAAAATGAACAAACCATTCTTCTTCTAAAACACTTTAAAATTTGTATTAACATTTCTTTAATTTGCATTTAAGGTATGATTACAACTGCAAAGTGTGAGATTTCACATTATAAATATTTTAAACATTTCTTTCATGTTCATTTGTAAGACAAAATAAGTTCTCATCATCTTCCCTTTCAAAAAACCAAACATTTAAAAATGCTCAAACATACCAAACAAAGTCACACTTACCATTGAGTTTAAAAATATATGACACCATCAGATTTATTTCCCTTTTGTTCTTGTTTAGGAGATCCTTGTTTCAAGTCCGAGGGAGAATTAGAACCAGGTGGCTTCCCTTTAACCCCCGGCTGAGCTAATTTCATAACACCAGTAAGCATCGAGGTGGAATTTTTAGAATTAGGCACATTCCGATTAGAGGTATACGATTTGGAGTTTAGACTAGAACTGCTGTTATTAGTTTGTAAACTGGTACCCTGTTGAGAGGGCAGGGATCCAGCACTGCTACTGGTTGCCAGTTTAAAAGGCAGTTTTTGTGATATGCCTGACAACGATGAAGAAGATGATCCTTGCCCTGATAACCGTGTTGGAATCTGCTGAGGGTGTTTAGGTTGTACCTTTTGTTCATTTTTAGCACTAATTAAATGTATGGGTAATCCTTGTCTATGTACATTTGATGCAAAACTAGCATTTGGAATCGAAGCTCTTGAATCTGAACGTGACACTTCCTGACTTCGACGTGAAGTTTTAAGATGTCCTTGTCGTAAGTTTTCCATATCATTTTCAATAAGTTGGCAAAAGTCTGCCGAAGCTGATCGTCTATGAGTGTTAGCAGGGGAGCTGCGTCCCGTGTCAGATTGCGACTCAGACTCAGTACCACTGGTGTTGGGAGATCCTGATGTTTTATTTAATAAGTCTCTATGTGTTTCTTCCCATAAATCTTGTTGTCTTTGTAACATTTCTTTCTTCTTTTTAAAATCGTCTCTTTGACTTTGAAGTTCAGCCTATCAATAAACAAGAATAAACAATTAAACCCAATCTATAAGGTGATTTTGATTTTATAACAGCCCTTATGGCATTTAGATAACAGATGCCAGGTTAAATTAAACAATTCAAAATGTTTAACATTAATAAATTAAGATGACATGTTTCATATAAAATTGTTAATATCTAAAAAATATTCTACCATAAGAAGACTCAACAAATTGATTTTTTTTTTGTAGAGTCCAAAACATTAAAATTACAAATATTTTATCATGTATAGAAACCTCAATGTATGAAATATGCAATTACTGTAAAACAATCATACTTCTTATACATATGGGACATCTTCACATCCATTTACATAACGCTCAATATTGCTACTTCATTCTTCTTTGATTCAGCAAAACTATCAACATGTTTTTGTTTTTGTTTTTCGCATTATAAAAACCAACATCATTAAGAAAACTATATCATACCTCTTTTCTATCCAATTCTTTCCTCTCTTCCTCCAGACTAATTCTTTCATGTTCAATTACCATCTTCTCTCGTTCTTTTTCCTTCTCCAAACTTTGTCTTTCTCTTCGAATTTGTTCCTGAAATTTGTTATAAGAAAATGTAATTAAAAAACATTTATTGTGAAGAAAAAAAAGAAATCATCTTCTTATACCAAAAAGAAACAACTAATTTTCAATTGTATAGATTCAGGACAATAAAAAAAAGACTGCAGAAATTATTTGAAATTTCAATGAACTTGAAAAAAAAATATGGAAAACAAACAGACTTTATTCTAGAATAAAAACCTTAATAAGTTTGACAGAATTTCCATTTCCCATATTGCAAGATCTCTTGTGCCAAAATTGAAAAGAAATTGTGCTTTTCCCAACAAAAGTCAATTTCAAAATTGAACTTTCTCTCACTTTCTTAAACTTTTATCTTATACAAATCAAAAGGGGTTGGCTAATTACTTGAAACGCACATCAATAAAACAGTTTTAGCACTTCAATAAAATACATGTTTTACACAATTAGAATTACTTGCTGAGAACATTATCAGTAAAATAACATTTACATAGCAATTAAACAGTTATCAGAAGTTAAATCAAGAAGGTGTTTCCTCAATTCTGGTAGCTGTTCATGTTGAGCAATTTATAAATCATTTTTTTTTTTATGCTTCTTATCCATTACTGTCTGTAACCAAGTTTTTCAATATTTGAAGGCTGTACAAAACAAAAAGTCACTTACTGGCAAAATGCATTACAAAAGTGTAAAGTTTTATGTAGTCGATCAGAAAACCTGAGTAAGCAGATGTAGACAGATACCATATAGCTGATTATTTTTGCAGAGGGGAGGGGTGGGGTTAAATTTGTGCAGTTTTTGTGTCATAAGGTATGTGAAAAATTTTGGTGGTTTACGAATGTGTTTGTATATGATTTTCATTAGGTGGATATTTTCGCATTTTTAGGCAACCTGAAAAAATTAAACCCCCCTTAACTACCTGCTATATGGGAATCTATGTGTCCGACAACATAGTAGACATGACAAGTGTGTTTAGGGTACGTTCTATATGTTATATATCCACTAACCTGTAAATTTCTGAGTTCTTCAAGCTGGTTGTGTCGGAGTCCCCCCTTCCGATCGTGGACCTCAGCTGATAAATTATTAATTTTCTCGTTAGCTTCTGCCAGTTGTGCTCTCAAACTTTCAACGGCTGTGGCTTGCTTTTCTGTCAAATGCTGAAATGACAAAAAATTTTTCACTTTTATATTTAAAGCTTGAGACAGCTATTTCTGTTTTTTGGACACCAAACTGCCCATTATGACACTGATTGAAATTATTTGTTCTTAAATTATATTGCTGGTTAAACAACTTGTCTATTTTGACAGTTTTTGAAATGCCATTTGCCTAAACTGGCTATTCAATGAAAGGTTACATGCGACATATGATTTCATATTGGACCCCCATGTTAGATGTTTAGATATTTTGGTAGCAAAAAAAATTAGAAACTTTTTCAAACACAAAACATGAACTTGATTTCAAAGAATTTAATAATATGCAATTTGTCTAAATAAAAAAATTTAATTGTCTTACAAATCTCTTTTTGGACATTAAAATCTTATCTTTAAGCAAAAATCACAGACACTTTGTTAAAGAAATTAAAAACATATTATTTGGGAAGATGAAACTGTAAAATAGTTTTAGTTTACAAATAAAAACTGTATTTATAAAAACATAAACTGACAAAAGATTTTTCGGTTAATTGATATGAACTTGAAAGATGACCCCCTTTTTCTAAACATTCTAATGGCTAAAAGACAAAAATAACTTCAAATGGATAAAGGCCTGATCTTTTTTCACATGTTATCTTTAATTTAAGAACATGATCGTAAAATCTTAAGCTCCAGGAAAAAGAAAGTTTATAGACATCTTAACACACGTGCATGTAAATTTAGATGTTATACAACTATAAATTAATTTCTTTCTATTATGTAACCACCCAGATAAAATATTGGTATAATAAAAATAAAGTACATTAATTTTCCAGTTAACAACAAATTTTACCACTTATATCGAAAATTAAAAAAAAAAAGATAAATTACTATTCTTTTGAGAAAATAGTCTCTTACCCATAAATTCTGAAAAGTTGTTAATTTTTCAAGATGAAAGAAATAAGATGAAATAATATCGCAATTAAATAGGTCTTTTCTTCCAATTATTTTGAAAGAATGTTCATTTGTTCCTTTTTGAGATCAAAGAAACCAGAAAATAAAATAAACTAACTTTTTAATTATTATCTAATTTTTTTTTACAATGTAAATCTAATTTGAGCACCTGCAAAATTGTTTGTAATTTGATGACTCTTTGACATTATATATTTCAAAGAAAATGTGCTTTTGTAAGATTGAATGTGTATGGGGAAGGGGGCCCTAGGTTTCAATTCAAAAATATTGTACCTTTATTCAATGAAAATTATATGTTTTTCACAAGGTTCAGATTTTGTACAAAAACTTGAACTCTTCCATTCAAAATTAACTTCTTAACTTATTTAGTTGCTTTTGCACTTTTCATGAACTTGACTCAAGGCCTGTGAAAAACCTATATCCTTTTTTTCCTGATATGGATTACATAATCACTTGATCTAATACACAAATTATGAATGAAAAAACTACATGCAATTCCACCATCAATCATATCAAATTTAGAAAAAAATCAAAAGAAAAAATAAACAGGTCAACTAGCATTGACAATTAGCCATTACAAGACAGGTCCTTTAAATGGAAAGACCCACAAATGATCAAAATCATGTCATCTAGTAATTTGAGATGTTTGCAAATTTATTGCACCCGTTAAACTAGTGCACTTTTCTGAATCGGAAAAAAAAATTAAAGTACACAATAGTTTGATTGTATGTTTAGCATTATAAAGCATTGAGTTTTGATATTAATTTGCAAAATATAATAATTAAAGCATATTCTTGTATAAATTGTTTTGGAAAACAAGTTTATCTTAGACAACATCTAATTTATAGTTGTGCTTTCTTATGATAATTTTTAATCAAAATTAAATAAATTTGTGATTTATCTAAACCCAGTAAAAAAGCTTTAATTAAAAATGCAGCTTCTTTTATCCATTTTTCTGCATACAGTTGTTGAGTCATGACAATATAAGAAATGTTTTGATAATAATTCTACTTCAAAAAACATCTATACAATTCATTCATTCATTCAATCAGGTTTTTATTTATTTGTTTCATGTAAAACTGTGAGTTTTATGAGCCAGTCACAATGAACAACTTGTATATTTTAAAATTGCATAAAATATGCACTGTCATACACGTCTCATATCTGAGAGAAACTTTCATTACAAAAATGAAATAAACTAAAGGAACCTTTGTAGGACATCATAATAAAAGAAGATGTAGACGGAGTGCAAATGACACAGCTTTCATAAATCAACTGCATTAAAAAGATTCACAATGGAAAACAGACAGAAGGTTTTAGTATGAACAGTTGTGCATGCTCACCATGTTGCATTTGGACAAGGTAAAAGAACTAGTGTCAGATCCAGTGGGGGAGGGGTGTTCTAGGGTTGGAACCCCCTTTTCTCAGAAAAGTAATTTTCGTAAGATTTTCTATAAAATTGGTCTGGAACCCCCCTTTGATCTACAGAACCAGTATGTGGAATCCCCCACTCCCTTCTTGTAAAAAGTTCTACACCACCCCTGTGAACAATGCATATAAATCAAATTCCTTTCTGGAAATGACACAAGTAACAAAAAGATGACAAGTACAAACATAAGTATTGACAAAGGCTCCAAGCTTAGAACAGGCTATAAAAATGAATTCCAAGGATACTTTGATATAAAGTAAAACCTGCCTAAATTGAACCACAAATATTTCAAACTCCACCCAAAACTAACAAGTCTTCAATCCCTTCTAATATATACATGTACTGTATATATTTTGAACCAAAATTAAAACCAACACCTGTCTAAAGAACAAAGTCTTCAGCCTGAGGGATTAATGGGTTTGAAGCATTTCAACTGTGGTATACCCAGTGATATACATTTTGAGACTATATATATCAATATAAAGAGGGATTTCTGTTGGTTGACCCCCCCCCCCTCATCCCTTGATCACAGAAATTTAATTTTTGTATGCATTATTGGTCTATAACACAAACCTTTTTGTCCTTTATGCTGGGTGGAACCCCCCTCCCAATAATCTGCTAGCTCCATCTCTTTTATCTGAACACAATACAAGTACAATTTACTCACCACAATACTCTGAAGAGATCTTGATAGCTGTGGTATGGACTGGATGTGCTCCCCTGATATCCACATCGAGTAAGTCGAGGAACCAGACATATCGCCATAGGAACCAGTGTCACTACTGTATCTATCATTTCTACTACTGTCCATAGAGTCATCATGCTCAACATGCTGAAAGAAGGAACCAGAATAAAATTTAAAAAATATAAGATTGACTTACAAGAATAACAACTAGATGTGCGGAGTTGCGTGGCCAAAACTAATAAAATACAGACTTTTTCTCAAATATATATTAAGGATGGGGGAAAAACCTTTTTTATATTTAAAGATCTTAAGTGATGTTATTTAATTAATAACTAATATTTCTAAAATAAAAATTCCAACAAAATCTATTGAATGGTTTCCCATTATAAAATGCAGGAAAGCAACAAGACATATTAAATTTTGAGATAAATTTTAAAATTATGTTCTAAGCATGATGATTCAGTATAAATTAGCTATTATTAGTAGGGTATCGATTTTCATGATTTTCGTGGGTGGATTTTACCCACCAAAAGGAAATTTAACATTTATCTTCATGCCGCAGTATTCAAAACCACAAATTAAAGAATCCACGAACTGATCTTTTTTCATCAAACCACGAAAATAAAATTAAATGAATCCACAGTATTGTTCTTAACAGTGACTACCATACACAATGAACAGATTTATAATATTTTTTCGACATTGTTCATTTGAACTTTTTCTTAGAATGTAACCTAATCTGCATAAAGTTTGCTTTATGTTCTCTGCTTGCTAATTCAATGTTATAATTAACCACTGTTCTTAACACTGACCATTTAGACTTTTTCATGTATGAATGTAACCAAATATGCAGCAAGTTCAATTCAATTTGTTACATTTTTCCTTAAAAATTTAATCACATCACATTACATAACGTCTGCATATATTATGTAACGAAACAAAAATAAACTAAATGCTTATCAGAATCTCCAGATGATTTGTAGCGATATAAATTTAAAATATAGGTTTCAAGATCGTTATCATTCTCATCACCTAGATGAAGAAATTGTAAATATTTACATCTGTGAAGTCATGACTTTTGGTTATTGCTCCCGATTTAAAAAGAAACCACTTTCTTATGTAATAAATAGAAATTATTGTTTATACAAAGATCCATTATGATACCATTATAAATATTTGGTTTCACCTTCTTTTACAATGAACAAATAAATTAAAATATTTTCTGACTCAAAAAAAAAAAGGAAAATATAAAGAATTCAACCCAATAAACATACTTTTTGTGGTATCTAATAAACAACATCTTTATAGCAATGGATAAAAAACAAATTCAAAAGAGAAAAAAATCAACTTAAATAAATATGTTTGTACAAAACACATGCAAGTGTCAATTGCATGTTTATGCAACGTTTACATAACTTCAAATAAGTCAGTTATGTCGTTACCAGTTCAAAAGCACTCATTTTAATCTCATAGCTGCTAGGCACCAATATGCATAATCAAAAACTTTAACCTAGCAGCAAAGTTTAAATTAAAAAGGCTCATGATTTATGATTAATTTGTAACGTTAAAAGATTGACAGTAAATAGTATATCTTGTAAGTTCAAATAACAATATCTGTGGAAGAAGAAGAAATTTCAAATAATTTAAATTTTGTTAAGGGAGAAGGATTTGGTAATTTTATAGAAACTAGGTTTATGGTTAGCTAATGTAAATAATTGCAGATAGTTGTTTTATAACTGGGAAGTCTATCTGTCTTCATTGAACATTATGTGTGTGGCCATACAGGTCTGCAAACAGTGTATACATCTGCTGAAGACACTGTACTATGGTAACTTGATGTGTTTGGTTTGTCCTGAAAGTTGACCTTCATGTTACTATGGTAACCGACCTTGTCTGATGCCAAGGAAACATTAACAATTCTTACAAAACTCTGTGTTTCTAATTACTGACCTTTCTAGATATATGTTCCTCTTGAATATTAACCTTATGTTACTATGGTAACCTAACTTTTCGGAGGCATGGAAACATTACCAGATTGAAACAATCTACTTCCTTTTCTAGATGTGTCATTCTTGAACTTTGACCCCTATTTTACTATGGAAACGTATCTTGTCAGATGCCATGAAAACATCTGCAGGTTGAGACAACTATTTATTGCCCTATCCAGATTTGGTTTACCTTGAACTTTGACCCTTTTGTTACTATTGAAACGTACTTTGTCTGAAGCCATGGAAACATCTGCAGGTTGAGATAACTCTGTGTCACTATCTACTGCCCTATCTAGATTGGTTAAGCTTGAACTTTGACCTTCAAGTTCCTGAGTGTCAGAGACATATTTTTTCTTTGGTACTGAAGCTGTAAAAAAATAGAATAAACAGAGATTAACCTAGAAAATTACATGTAAAATGTTATTATGTAACATTATAGGGCATAAAAATCATATTGTGTCGTATAGAGAGTTATTGTTGTGGCATCAGGTTTGCGAACATTTTTTCGCAGGTTTATATTTGCTGTTTTGTGAATGTGTTTGAATGATTGCCATTAGAATGATATTTTCATAACTTCTGTTGACCTCTGAAAATAGCCCATTATGCAATATGAAACACCACTAAATATAACCAACAAGAAAATGTTCCAAAGATATGATACCCTAACTCGCAACATGTTAAAGTATCCAGGGATTTAGCTAGGATTTTTCAGGCTTTAGTCACTTTAGCGGCGGGCATATTTTGGACCACATTTTCAGTCACTGTTCAGAGCTAGTAATATTCTATCATGTCTATGGTTAATCTTAATCTATAACCTTTTTATGCAAATGGTCTGTCTGAAATTCATTGATTTCTAATAAAATGTATCTTCTAAATAAAGTATTATCCAACATTTACCGCTTTGTTATTTAAGCCAGAATTATATGTATGTTTTTATATTTTATAAATACTAATTATGTATTTCAACACACACACCCTTTTTCCCCTCAAAAGAAAAAAAATAACATGAGTAGGAAAAGAAAGAACTCTGAGAGTTCTATTTTATTTATATTTAATCATAAAATACACAGTATATAAAGATGCAGAATAGATATATAACCTTATCAAATAAAATCAGGAACTTCCTGATAAAAATTAAGTTTTTTTTGCTTTGGACTTGAGTTATCTTTCTTTTTCTACTAAGTAATCCAATATGTTAATTTTCCCGCCAAAAACGTCACATGATCACAGCTCAAATGTAAACAAACACACTCTGGTCATTCATGACCTTTGTAGAAGTTCCTACAGCATATGTATGGCATATATTCAAATTATTGTATGTTTTGTGCTATTTTATGGATTTAACTTTTTCCTAGAAAGGTAAATATCCCCATGCATTCATTTTCTTTTCAATAAGACCTAAGCTTTGAAAAATAAACCACGTGGTTGAGTTGGTCATTTTATTTTTATTGACATTTCTCACGTTTTGATTGGCTAAATAGAAATTTGCATAATTTCAATTATTCTTAACACTCCTGTTTTACCTTGTCGGCGGATTTCTTTTATGTTTGCTGGTCTCATATCGATCTATAAATTTAATTGGCATGAGTTGTAAAAGTGTCAATTGATGTCTTCAATCATATCCGGTGTTCATGATCAGCTTGGCTTCGTAAATTAATTAGCATTGATTGATTCACAATAATTGACGAAAGTGACACTGGAATTGACTTTTCCCACTGATTTTCGTAAAATAAATTTTACACATTTTTTGAAAATTTAGGTGACGAAAATGGTTAAATAAATTTTCGCTATTTGAAAAATCTTTTCGCCAATGACGAAAATGACGAGCGCTAGCTAAATCACTGAAGTATCTTGGTCCTGAAGGTAAACCTGATTTGAAAGGGACAGAAAAATGACAAACAGATCAAAATACCACTTTTAAGCATGGCATAAAAACTGTGTAATGAGTCAATGAGTTCTAAAAATTATTTAAATCAGACAATTTTAAGTTACAGCAGGAAATCATCAGAAGACAGACAGACATACAAACACATAACAAATTTGGCCTTCACATTTTTTCTGTAAAAAGATAAGACTAAGCAAATGCAAAAGTAATACATTTTACTATAACTAACCTTTTGGCATTTCAAACTGGCTATCAAACCCTGCGAAAGTCTCCGCTCTCTTGGGCACAGGGGGCGTACTATAGGAATTGCTGAAATGTTCCCCTACGCTGCTGACATGACGACTTAGTTGAGACCCATTACCATTGCCACCTTGTAAAATGGTCGTCAAATGGGTTGCAGTCACTGAAACTAGAGAAAACAAAGGGTTGTCTATCAAAAATCAACAATTTAAACTTTTTGACCACAAAACATTTAAAGGTGTAAAATCAGAAGTTAAAAGCATGATTTTAAAATACAAAGATCTTTTTGTTGAAAAAAAATTGCTCTTAATGACTCTTTAATAGCAAAAAATGATTTTATTGTTTATGAAAAATGACCTAAACAACATTGAAATCTAAAATATCATGTTTGTGAATAAAGAAAGATAACTCTAATTCTTTGTTAAACAAAGAAATGATACATGGAAACTAAAGGTAAGCCCAATTTGGGACAGCAGGACAGACGGATGGTCAAACAACCTGATCTTTTTTCATATATGGGGCATAAAAAACCTACCTTCTTGAAGAGCTGCCTGCAGTGCTTCAATATTTTCAATGCCTTCTTCCTCTATTGAACCTGGTCTCTTTAAAATAAAATTCATTAATGTGAATAACATTCATATTTTTCATTCCCCCTTTAAACCCTTTATTATTAAAGGTCAGAAGTTAACTAGTTTCTTTATATTTTGTCTAACTTTAAAAGTTTTTAGTCATTACTAAGTTTTGTCAAACAACAGTTCGTGACAAAAGACATGTTTTTTTTCTGGTAGATGTTTTATCCATAGGAAAAAGTAGATATACTACTGTATATCAAAATCTAAGAATCAAATCTTATATCATACAGACATTAACAGATAGAGAAAGTTTAGTTTTTTTGTTGGACCTTTGTTGTAATTTTGTTTTGTCACTTCTGAAAATCTTCTTTTTTATTTCAGTTTTAAACAAAATTACCTTTGGTTTTTGGTCTTCTTTGCCATTATACAAATCTAGTAGGTCTGTCATTAACTTCCTCTTTTCATCACAAAGTTTCTTTATGTCATTATCTTTTCTGTTTAATTGATCTGTAAAAATAGTAAGAAATAATACAATTAATAAAGCGTATTTAGATTGTACATGCATAGAAATTAGGAATAATGTATGGGTATTAAAATAAGGAATGACAATCGGGATCAATTTGAATCTTGTAAACATGCATTTTTCAGACAAAACTTAAAATTTATAATAAATATATAAATATCTTATATTGGACTATTGTAAAAAAAATTCGTCTATTTATTTCATAATTCATTTATTTATTCATTTTTAATATACTGTGGATTCATTTATTATAGTGGGCACCAATTTTCGTGGTTTAATAAAAAAGGATCAGTTTGTTGATTCTTAATTTCAAGGTTCTGATGTCTCCAGCATACAAATCAATGGTAAATTTCCTTTTCATTGGGTTTTGAATTTCATGGGTCAAGGCCACACAATATTTTTTTCTAATATAAGAAACCAAATTTCCATGTACTTACTAATTATATCATTGACCTTGGCTGACCTTGCCTCCAGTGCCCTTTTCTGTTCTTCTCTAACAATATCTTCTTCATCCACTGAAAAACAGACAGAACTTCATTAAAATGAAAGTATAAATCATCAAAATTTGAATGAATAAAGATATACATGTAAATTTAATGGTAATTTGGGGATTGAGAGTTTTTTAAAGGTAATTTCCTAATTAAGAATTCTAGTAGGGGCCAAATCTTAATATCCATTAAAAAATTTGTGGTAAGAATAGGACATTTTCAGTGTTGATGGGATAATAGTTCCTTGCCTTTGCAATCCTTAAAATATCTCTCATTTTTTACAAATGAACTAAAGCCACCAATACACCTGCTTCTACAATAACACACATAGAAAATCGCCCTTACCTTCTGCAGAATCAGGAGGACAATTAGACGCAGCCTTCTGTAATATAGAACACCACTTCTGTCTGTCGGACGCTGTATTACACACAATCTCGTACATCTCTGGATTTTTCTTGTTATGACTAATGAGGTATATTCCACGACTGTCGCGCGTGTCGCTCTTTTCCCTGACCAGCAGTTCAAAGAGAGGTATCACACATGACTGAAATTGAAATTGTTCATGTATGTTATACTTTAAAAGAGGAAATTATCTTGTACAATTTTTTTCTAGATAAAGCTTAAGGTTGCATTGAAATTTTTGTCACTTATCACCGTGAAGTGTAATAAATATACCAGAATGAAGCTTCCCTATAAGGCACACTAGGACTGCTGTATTTAGCTAAGCATACAACCATTTTAACCATGAAGAAATTTAACATGAAGCTACATGCAAATTATAAAGACATTGAAGCTTGTATTGTAATTGGCTGAAAACTGTTATATTTTTGTTATGCTGCAGAACACATTGAACACTCCCAAAATAACCTAATTTGTTGTTTATTTTTTTTTAAGGCCATTGTTATTTTATTTTTAGTTTTACGAAATTTACTGACAAAACCCATGGGTAGGAGGAAGGAATAAATAAAAAAAAAAAATCATAATTTTTAATTTTTTTTTAAGTTTGTTCGTTTTACGTAATTCTTTCAAATTATTTATTGGTCGGAGGAAAAAAAAAAAAAAGTCAATTCTCTATTTGGTGCATGATGCTTTCTTTCATTCGTGTCAGTTGTGTTGGTTTATCATTTCTAAACATGACAGTTGTTTTTTGTTACTATATTAACCAAGACTGCAGACTAATTTTCAATATATTGTTCTGACATGTTTTTGTGTTTTTCATTGTCTTTGATTCTATATATGTTGTTTTGACAATACTGTAGTGCATGGTTTATCTTTTGTGTATTTAATCATGTTAATACATCTATTATGTCGAACATGTTTATATTTATATAAAATTCAATAATAAAGTGCAAGTTTGAATACTAGTTTTCAAGCTAGTATCGAGTTCAGTGGACGAACGTATGGCCCCGTGTCCTTTTCCAAGTAAATATGAGGCGCTTCCATATGCGCTTTTTATCGGCCTTAAAATTTCAACCTCGTTTGAAATAATCTGGCCAACTGAGGCCTCACTGTCTCCTTTCACGAATTTGTTTTTTTGTAAAGTCAAATCAACATCAAACACGATGATACAAAACCACCGAGACATCGTGGTCATTTAAATTAAGTACTTTTCTAACATGCAGCACATGGTAAAAAATCTGTTTCTTTAAGCGTTTTTCCGATTCAGTTTTTGAAATACAACTAAAAACCAAAAAAAATATTTTTAACGACAAAGCACCGCGGCGGAAGGCAAAAAAAAACAAAAAAACGAAGTTTCTGAATTTTATTTTTTTTCCAAATCGGGAAAATTCAGGGTCGGCGGGTTTGTAAAACTAAAAATAAAATAACAATGGCCTAATCTACAATTTTTATGAAAATTCAATTTACTGCAACATCAAATGATACTATCACTACATTATAATCTTCTATTGTAGATTTTACTTAAATTCCTATTTTCTCTTATGCTGCCTCATGTACATTTATTCCCCAATTCTATATCGTCTATATTATAGAAACATACCTTGTCATCTTGTGAATGAAAGACATATCTGCCATTAATATCTTGCATGAAGAATATAAGATCTGTTAGCACTACACATATCACTTCTGTAATGTAAAGAAAATTGGTTAAATCAATTCTATATAAGTAAAAATTGTGGTGGCTCAAAAGGGGGGAGGGTGTGTGGGTAGGGATATGTAACTCCCTTTCTGTAGTAAACATATATTTTTGCACAAATTTTTGATTTTTTTTCTACAAAAAAGCCTAGAATCCTATGATTTTTTCTGGACTGAGTGGATATCTCCTTTTAAAATTTTTTGAACATAAAATAAACAAAATCCTTTAAATATCATATCTTTGTGCAACTTGAAGTCCATGAGTACATATTTTTAAGAAAAAAATGTCTATATATATTTTTTTTAATTCTTAATTAAGAATTTTTTCTATACCTGAATGTTTGCCTCTAGCACTTCTCATATGGACCTGACCATCATGTATCAGACTTCTATTGTTAGAATATATATCTGATCTCTGAAAAAGAAATCAAAGTTATGGTAAACTATAATAAGAATCGAATGGAAATGGTAATAAGGGATTTTGAAAGTATATATAATAAATATTTAGTGTCTTAAAATTGTTGAAATGACTAGTTAATTGCTGAAGTCGTCTACCTGTTAAATACTGCATATTGTCAATGAAAATCAGTGACAACAAGAGGCTCCCAGGAGCCTGAATCGCTCACCTGGTCTTAATGTCAACCCTTTGAAGACTTTTGTATAGCTAAATGAGCTGAATGTTTAAGCAATAAAAAGCTTTTCTCTATCTGCAATAGTTTTCATTCCAAAGCAAAAAACACTATTTTTCACCTTTAAAGGGCCATAACCCCTTAAAGGAGTCATCTGACAAATTCGACCCTAAAAAGACTTTTGTAGAGCTAATTAAGCTGAACATTTAAGCAAGCAACATCTTTTCTCTATCTGCAAAAGTTTTCTTTCTTTAGGCCAAAAACACTATTTTTTGCCTTTAAGGGGCCGTAACCACTATAAGGGGTTATCTGGCAAATTTGACCCTATGGAAACTTTTGTAGAGCTAAATGAGCTGAACAATTAAGCAAGCAACAACTTTTCTCTATCTGCAATAGTTTTCATTCCATAGGCCAAAAAACACTATTTTTTGCCTTTAAGGGGCTGTAACCCCTATAAGGGGTCATCTGACAACTTGGACCCTATGGAGACTTTTGTAGAGCTAAATGAGCTGAACATTTAAGCAAGCAACAGCTTTTCTCTATCTGCAATAGTTTTCATTCTATAGGCCAAAAACACTATTTTTTGCCTTTAAGGGGCCGTAACCCCTATAAGGGGTCATCTGACCACTTCGACCCTATGGAGGCTAGTGTAGAGCTAAACCAGCTGAACATTTAAGCAAGCAACAGCTTTTCTCTATCTGCAAAAGTTTTCATTCTATAGGCCAAAAACTCTACTTTTTGCCTTTAAGGGGCCATAACCCCTATAAGGAGTCATCTGACAACTTTGACCTTATGGAGACTTTTGTAGAGCTAAATGAGCTGAACATTTAAGCAAGCAACAGCTTCTCTCTATCTGCAATAGTTTTCATTCTATAGGCCAAAAACATGAAAAAATGTTATTTTTCACCTTTAAGGGGCCGTAACTCCCATAAGGGGTCATCTGACAACTTCGACTCAATGGAGACTTTTGTAGAGCTTTTGATGCTGAAGCAGTAGCGTGGCATCAGATTTCATCTATCTCTTATACTTTTTGATTTACAAGCCAAAAACAGTAGTCTGACCCCCCTGGTCTATTTTTAGCAACGGCGGCCATGTTTTTTGACGGATCAAAATACCGAACACAATTTTTGTGCAGGACACCCTAAGGATCAATCATATCAAGTTTGAAGAAATTCTGTTCAGCAGTTTCAGAGAAGAAGATTTTTTAAAAATTGTTAACGGACGACGACGACGACGCGGACGACGACGGACGCCAAGTGATGGTAATAGCTCACATGGACCTTCGGTCCAGGTGAGCTAATAAAAGTACTTGGGAATATGCAATGTTTATATGTAAATATCAAAGTAAGATTATTGAAAACTGTTAAAATTAATACCCTCAGAATAGACATTTGAAATAAATGGGCGAAAATTAGCAAGTAGCAAGAGCAAAAATATGATTCCAGTATTTGGCACATCCAGTTACTTTTTCCTGCACTACAATATAAAAATCCCAAACAGTGGTAGTATGTTGATTCTTTTTAAATCAATTAAAGATCATTAAAATCTATGTTAAAAAGTAATAAAACCTACCTTAAATTTCCTGTTTTTATATGTAGCAAATGATTTGGAGTCCAGTTTTGAGTAGATTTCTGACAATCTTCGTTTCAACTCGTAAGCATTGACGTGTTCATCTATGCCTTGTAATAAATCTTTACTCAATTGTAAAGCTTGACTTAATTGTTCTCTGTCTTTTTTATCTACAAAAGATAAAAAGTGTATTCCATTAACCCAAAATATTTTCATTCAATGATGACTTATTTATTCAGTAAACTGCAAAGATAAATAACTTCTGCTTTCTAGGAAATTGTGTCATAAACTTGTACAAATTTATACATTTTGAACTCTAAATCTGAAAGTGAAATCCAATGATCTTGCCTGAACAATAATTTAACAGAAATGAAAATAATTATTACTATTCATACATGTCAAGATACATCAAAATCCATCAAGCTATTAAGAATGAGTTCATTTTGCTAGGTACATGGACATACAAAAAGAAAGGGTGATCCTGATATATAATACCCCCATAACTTGGTTATGATTCTTGGATTTGAATACTGTAGACTCATTTATTTTCGTGGGTACCAATTTTCGTTGTTTGATGAAAAAAATTCAGTTTGTGGCTTCTTTAATTTGTGGTTTTGAAGACAACAATATACAGATCAATGTAAAATTTCCTTTTCATGTGGTATCAATTTTCGTGGGTAGAGGCCATCCACGAAAACCATGAAAATTGATACCCCACGAAAAATAATGAAACCACAGTACCCTATTTACTTCAAATGGGACTAATACAGTGGTCCGTTTTAAATGTGCAGGAACTAGCCTAGCAGGAATTATCAGAATTGTAAAATGGTCCCAAAAGGGGAGCTGCACATCTTCAATGTAAAATTTCAGAAAGATCTAGTATTTAGTTTTTGAGATTCAGATTACACAAGACAGGCACCCCTAAAGTGTGATGGCTGGACAGATGGGCAGAAGGAGCGACCTGACACCTAGACCTCGGTGTAGCAGGTAAAAACCTACCTTTAGTACTTTTGAGTATATGTTCAATGAGAGTAGGATATTTGGTCGTACGCTGTGTCACCAGTAGCAGGAATGATTGGATATCTCGCTTTTTACATAAACTATGGTTATTGCATTTCTGAAAAATAATCACAAACATTTCAATCAGTGATGGCTTATTCATTCAGTAAACTGCAATATTTATTTTTTAACAAACATTTAAGTTAAAGTTGCATTTGAATATAAAATTGAGTCATTCATTAAATACGAGTCATAATTGTCATTTTCTTTGTTTGGTGGCTTTGGCAAATTTTCCGCCATGTTGATTTCTTCACGAGCTAAAACCTTGAGATACAGATAAGTGGCTGCATGACTGTATGAACCAGTAAAGATTATAAACAAAAATCAAATATAGTGTGCATGCTAAAGGCTAAAATAAAATTGTTTAGTTTAATTTTCTTGAAAAAAAAAGGTGCACTTTAATGAATGGAATATTACTGCAAAATCTGAAAAAATCTAACCATAGGTTACTTGGAAAATTTTTCATTGGACATAATGTAGTTTCAACATTTCCTATTTATCACTGAGAAGCTTGATTTCTTTGAATAAGTGTGCCTGTCAGAGTGATATTTGAGAGTTATCTCCCTTAGATGTTCTGTACCCCCTTAAGGCAGGATTAGACCTCAAGAATATGAATTTTAGTAAAGCTTTATAAATATTATGTAGTTATTATCAACTATATTTTTTGTTGTTCAAATGTTTTAAGAATAGACAAAATAAAATAGTATGTTAGCCTTTTTGTTTGTACAAAACTTTACTTTTTATAGACAATTTGACTTAAAAGGAATTTTCAACAGTTGTTTGTTTTTTTTTAATGATTTTTCAAACTTTTTCTGGTGGACATTCTTGTCAAGTATTTGTATGAATTGATTATAAAGTTATTTTTTTAAACAGTGTCAATAAGTCCTTTCATGTTGAGTACAGCTGTAAAATGGTTTCAATTGATTTTTGAAATAAATACAGGATATTTTGTTGGTATTTTACTTCCTAGAGCCATGAATTCTAAATCAATACAGGTTAGGGGGTGTGTAAATTCTTTACGATACATGTATGGACATAATTTTTAACCAAATCCTACCTGTATAAAATGAGTAAATTTTCGATCTTTATTTAAAAGCTCTTTATAAAAATGGACAGCTTCTTTCTGATTGGCACAAAATACTCCATAACACTGCTTCATATTTTCAGCTGATTCCCCACAGAACTACAAAAAATAATTATACATAATCATAAAATAATTCTTATTTGTCATTTTCATATTTGCTTAACATTTGGGAACCCAATAGTATGGTCAGATCAATGTCCTAGTAATTTATGAAGGTGTTATGACATATTTATTTAAATATGCTGAAATTTCATGTTTTTAAAAAGGTCAACCTTATATTCAATCAAATTTGGGCACCTGGTTGACTTTTTTTTAGTTTTTTTTTATTAACTCCACTCTTTAGTCTGGCCAATGGTTTGATAATTTTTTGAAACTTGATTACATAATAAATAAAATACTTGATTTTAAATTTTGCTTCAAAATGATATCCAATCAAATGTATCATATTAACCTGGCCACAAAATATTCTTAAGTCTGCGAATATTCTCAATTCCCATAGAAAACACAATAAGTTGAGAATATTCTCAGACTTGAGTATTTTTTAAAAGTTTTGTTGGGCTTTGCTTTTTCATTAAGCTTTATTGAATATAAAATATAGTTCAACTTCAAATGTTTCAAAAGACTAAAATGATATCCCATCAATTTTATGCAGTACCTGATTAACTAAAGTTTCTCCTATAAACTCCACACTATGGTCAGGCCGATGGTTTTGCAATTCTTGTAAGTTATTCAGGAATGTCATATGAATATCTATCAATTCATCTAATTTGGGAAATAATTTTTCTACAGTTTCAGGCGGCATAAGTAACTCCTCTAAAATACCCTCGCTGTAAACCTGTTAAAAAATTAAATAATAAAAATATAAATATTTGAAATTCAATTCTATTTTGATACCCAAAAATCTGTTGGTGTAAAAAATGACCGTATTTATTAAACAGGAAGTAGGTGAATGAGAAACCTGAAATGGAATCCAACCTTATGGGACCCAACCCTGATGCAGTATACCATACAGTGTATATCAAGTGACTGCTATTAGTATTTGCTGAGAAAACCGTTTTGAACATTTCTAACCCGGCTGTGAGCTGCCCACCATTTACCATTTTATAACCAAATAAATCAAACAATTGAAATATTATGACTTTTACATTTACCTCCCCTAAAAATATTTCTAAATTTTGATGATTTCTCTGACTTTCTTATTAGAAATGTATGTGGTTTCTTCTAAAATAAACAATATGTATAAATCTACATGAGATAGAAGAAATTGTTGTGACACAAAATTAAATACATGAAACATCGCCTGAAAGCATGATAAAATCCTTAATGTTTATTGTACATGTATGTGGTTCCAATTTTTGTCCAAAGTTTTTACTGAATATAAGGAAATTTTATCTACATGAATTTAGAGATGTACAAATATACCTTTTGCAATATCTTGAGCGTTCGACAGTGGTGTCTTTCCGTCTGTATCAACTCTGTAAAATAACAAATCCATGGTACATGTAATAAAGTTTCTACAATGTGATCCAGTTATGGAAATTCTAACCTCAAGGGAAATAAATTTGATTCTTTTAAAGACAAACTTGTTGAGCGATTAAAGTAATTAACAAATTCATTTCCCGAAATGTCAGAAATTTCATCATCATTGAAAATTTAGTTGTACAGGTTTTTCTCTGGTCTACAGGTAAAAAAAATGCAATAGGTTGATCATCAATTGCATGTGAAACTACACTTGGGATAGAATTTTCTATAAAGGAGATAAACTGGTCAATGTCAGAATTCCATCATCATTGAAAATTTAGTTGTACAGGTTTTTCTCTGGTCTACAGGTAAAAAACATGCAATAGGTTGATCATCAATTGCATGTGAAACTACACTTGGAATAGAATTTTCTATAAAGGAGATAAACTGGTCGGGAGGTTAATAAATCATACAAAAATAGGGCATGTAATGGGACATTAAATGATACCCCGCCACGTTATAATATCAAAAGTTCATAAAATTTGATTTCAAAGTGGCCTTTCTCAAAAACTAATCAAGCTGGAAATTGAACTTGACCTGTATTTTATTGTACTCAATAGCTGTACAAAATATCATTTGAATCCCATGAAGCGTTTTCAAGTTATTGGTCGGAAACTCAAAATTTCATGAAATTTGATTTTTCAAAGTGGCCTATCTCGAAAATTATTTATTGGATCATGCTGGAAATCAAACTTGACCTGTATTTTATTGTACTTAACAGCTGTGCAAAATATCATTCAAATCCTTTGACGCGTTTTCAAGTTATTGGTCGGAAACTCAAAATTTCATGAAATTTGATTTTTCAAAGTGGCCTATCTCGAAAACTATTTTTTGGATCATGCTGGAAATCGAACTTGACCTGTATTTTATTGTACTAAACAGCTGTGCAAAATATCATTCAAATCCTTTGACGCGTTTTCAAGTTATTGGTCGGAAACCTTCGGGGGACGGACAGACGGACAGACGGACAGACAGACGGACGGACGGACAGACACCGAAAAAAACTGAGGGTATAACATAATACCCTGCCACTTCGTGTGGCGGGGTATAAAAATTAGAGAATGTACTTTTCTTAACATAGAAATTTTAAATGGCAAAGAAATATATTAACACAAATTTCAAAAATTTATTTTGATGTTGTGCTATAATAGCTAAAAGAACTTAAAAATCAAATGCATTTTATTCTTTTTATCTAGAATCTTTTTTGATAGACAGCAAGCATCGACCACTTGTCATATTGAAAGCAACTGGCAGTTTTCCATTGTGGATTTTTTGTATGGAAGTTTTGTTGCATGTTTACTAATTCAAAATTCCAATAATTAAGTTATAGTTCTTGAAGCAAATCAAACTCTACAAGAGCTTAAAAATCTTTTAGAACCAAGGAATTAAATAATTTTCATAAAATTCCATGAAACAATAGAAAGAAGATCACACTTACCCCATATTGTGTCTTGTCTTTTGATGTCCTTTGCATTCATTTTCTTCAAAATCTGTAGGTTAAAATTCAATGCATTCATTTTTAATTGTTTTTATACAAATCACAAAAACATTTAAAAGCACTATTATCGATAAAAACAGGATAAAATCACAAAACTGACATCAATTTATTTACACATATTTACAATGTCAACACAAATTCATAATCCACAAATGCATGTTTCTTGTATTTCCAAACGACTAAGCACTATTGTTTAAAATGTCATTGCACAAAAAATCCACATTTCTACAAGTCAAGTTGTCTTGTTGATAAAAAGTACTATTTATTCAAATGTTCAAATTTCAAAAATAAAATGCCAACTACAGTTCAAGTGGTCACTAATTAATCCCATGTTAAACCTATTGAACAGATTTCAAAATGTCAAGATTTTAAACAAATCACACCTGTTTACAGGTAAACCAGCTGATTTTGGACAGGTGAGAAGGGGTCAAAGTTGAAGAAGAACTTCAAAGCCACCTGAGGCCATATATTTTAATTACAAGAAAATCATTTGTTATCAGTTAATTAAGGATTAATTACATAATTAGGATAAGATAATAGGGGGATTATAACAACAATGCAAATACGAACAATTATAGGTTCTGACACTGTGTTGTTGACACTATAATTAAAAGGTGACAATTTGTAAATAATGAATTTTTGTATGGTTTGATGATAAAGATAGAAAAAAATACCCCTTATATTTTGTCATATGTTGTGGAATAATACAATCATTTTTATTAATTTCGAATAAAACTGTAAAATTATGTATAATGTATGAATTATAATATACATTTATTTTCACAAAAAACTTTTTCTTTAATTTTTTGTCACAAACAAATATAACCCAAACTGTTAGTTTCCATTGCCATTTGACTATTACATTTTTGTTACTGAGGTGTGTTTGTTAGGGTTTAACACCCTTTTCGTCGCACCTGGACCATATAGGGCGGTCAGTTTTGTTACAAAGGATAATTTTACCACCTGTTAAATATATCTAACAGAATTAAATTGAAATTATCTTGTTTTTTTTTCTTCCAGAGCACTTGAATTTATGTTCCTGATATAACCTTTTTTTATAACTTATTTTAGATTTTTTGATGTGTGCTTTGGATTTTATCCCTAGTCTTGGCCTGCTTGAACTTACACATGGTAGGAAACTCACAAAAAAGTAACCAGCCCTGAATTAAGATTTCACCAGTTTCTTCTAAAAACTTAATCAAATTTTTCAGAATTTTAGCCAGCCCTACCCAAAGGTTACCAGTCACTGACTGGCAGACAGGCTGTAATTTAAAACTTTGACTTACAATATTTGAATGCCCCTTTGGTTATCATTTGCTTCTTTAAGACTTTGAAAGTAATGAGTTTTTTAATTGAATGCCTTAAAAAATCATATGGGAATTATAAAAAATATAAAAGCTAAAAAATTGTAAAACAGAAATTTATGATGTAATCAATACCTCAACAAAAGAAAAATTGGGGGTACAGTGCAAAGTTTTTTGCCTTGTTCTGATGGGAAAGCCCAAGGATTCTGACAAATGTAAAAAATCTCAAAAGCTGACCTGTCAACATCCTGAACATGCTGAAGAGAACCAACACTTTAACTTAAAATTCCATCTCTGTACCACTGTTACATACATAAGCCCTACCTTTTTATCTACAGTAACACTCCAATGTTCAGGTTCCTCTTTATAAACATTCAAGAAATCATCTGTTATCTGCATACTACTATCATAGGACCCTAGGAAAAAAATTAAAGCTATGAAGTACTTAAAAAAAAATCTGTCCAAGTCAAAAATGGCCAGATTTCGTTAAAACAGGAAATAGGTGAGCAACAGACCTGGAATTGAATCCCACATCATAGGACCCCATCCTGATGCTGGCTGGGATACGCAGTTGCTGATAAAAACTGTCATGCAAAATAATTCCAAATCAAAGTTTGTTTTTGCCTACAAAAACTATGTCTCCCCAAGTTTCCCCAAAAAGTTCTAAGTACAAAGGGCCATAACTCCAACAAAAATTTGAGGATCAAAATTTCCTGGTAATATGCACATCTACATATTGTGTCCTTCCTATATACCAAGTTTCGTTGAATTTGGTTCAGTAGTTTCAGAGGAGTTGCGCTGACAAGATGATAACTGAGGATTTTTAGCAAATTTCTAAGTTCAAAGGGCCATAACTCCCACAAAGATTTGAGGATCAAAATTTCCTTGTAACATGCACAACTACATATGGTGTCCTTCCTATATACCAAGTTTCATTGAATTCAGTTTGGTAGTTTCAGAGGAGTTGCGCTGACAAGATGATAACTGAGGATTTTCAGCAAATTTCTAGGTTCAAAGGGCCATAACTCCCACAAAAATTTGAGGATCAAAATTTCCTGGTAACATGCACAACTACATATGATGTCCTTTCTACATACCAAGTTTCATTGAAATCGGTTTAGTTGTTTCAGAGGAGTTGCGCTGACAAGATGATAAATGAGGATTTTCATCAAATTTCTAAGTTCAAAGGGCCATAACTCCAACAAAAATTTGAGGATCAAAATTTCCTGGTAATATGCACAACCAAATATGGTGTCCTTCGTATATACCAAGTTTTGTTGAATTCGGTTCAGTAGTTTCAGAGGAGTTGCGCTGACAAACTTTGTGACGGACAGACGGATGGACAGACACGACAAAAACAATATGTCTCCCCACAAAAGTGGGGGAGACATAATTAAAACTTATCCCAGGAAATCAGAAAAAATGAAAACCTTAATAAATGGTATCTGGTTTATGGTTCATTTTTGTTTTTCATTTCATTTCAAATATTTTATTGATTAAACAAAAGGATTGGATAACAGGAAAAGCCTATAAGGATCAAGTCCTTATGGTTTTATGGCTCAACTTAGAAACTGGAAGCAGTTAAGACATGTCTGTAAAACTTTGTGAGTGATGAAGTTGAACTCAGCTCAGGTATTGTACTCACCGTCAATTTCATCGGAGGACTCTTGTGATTCAGGTGGGCCATCTGTACTGTTCCTACAAGGGAGAAAATAAAACATAAGTTCTCAAACACATCATTACAAAGAACACAAAAATAAAGACTTATTTTCAAATGTTCCAAATAAATTTTATCAAATTTATTTAGAATCTGACTATCATAAGGCAATTTTATTTATCTTATATGAGTTCAATTTCAACAACATTATTTCTTTTATAAAGTTTTAATTTTTGGGGAGGAAATTTTAGACGCTTGCCTAATTTTCTATTTAGATAGCATTATTGCTTCCAATATAGGTTATACTATCAGCCAAATAAAAACAAACTTAGCTAATGCAAATTACCCTGTAACTAATCCCAACAACCACTTTGCCCCCTAAAAAGAAATTGCTTCCTACCGTTTTATATATAAATTTTGAATTTCATCCACAGTTCTCCAAATTTCGCTCCACTGCTTAAATCTCTTAGCCCCCCTCCTTCGTAAAGAACTCCTAAGTGATCCCTCCGTCATTTTTAGATTGTGTTGACGATTGGAATAAACATATGAGAGATACCTTTGGCAAACAAAACCCCATCACAACAAAAACAAATAGACAATCGTAAAACTATTTCAAAAGTTTTATCGTGGGCGTGGATTAAAATTAAAATTTTATTGTTTAAATTTAATTTTTAAGGCAATTAAGAATGACATCCTTTAAGTCAGTTATGTCATTTTTTTCTCACAGTATTTATTAAGTCAACATAGACAATAGTCTAAGTGGGTCAAAGTTGCATCCTTTTTCATCAAGTAATTATCGGGAAATGATTCACAGGGTTAAAATAGAATCTACAGGTTTATATTAAAAAAACTCTTTAATCTTTTAAAACAGCTTAAGTTGCTGGATATAATCGCTTGAAAATCAGAAGATATTTTTTGTAAGTTTGCAGCAATTTATTCTAAGGATTAATACAATAAACCGATTGTGAGAAAATATTTTTGTATCCTATCAATTCCTTATTAGGTACTTGAGATTAAAATCTAAAAATTTCAGTAATTTATCAATTTCTTATTCCTAGAATTTTGTATTCTGCAATTTTAATTATTAGTAAATATTAAATGGTTTAACTTAGAAATAATGAACTATTTCCATTTTCAAAACCAGCATTCAGACTTGGCCAAGAGATCTAAGATTTTCTAAATGTACTTTGGGTTTCATTATTATTCGTGGGGTAATGTTCGTGGTTTTTGTGGGACGCCTTGATCCACGATATTTGATACCCCACGAAAAGGTCATTTTACATTGAACTGTATGCTAAAGACTTAAGAACCAAAAATTCAAAAATCCACCAAATTATCATACTTCATCAAACCATGAAAATTGGTACCCACGAAAATAAATGAATCCACAGTATGTAGAATTAACCTACCCTTGAAGAAGGACTCCTCTGAAAGTTTCTTGTTCAAAATCTTCATCTATGGGTTTACTGCAAAAATAAATGTACATGAACAACTTATTACTGGGTTCTTATAAAAAAATTCTGAAAGTGTTGGTGTTATAATTTTGTGAACATTTATTGGTGTTTGTCACAGAACATGCTACATATGTTACAGTTAGATGAAAAATAAAAACTAATAGATAGATGAAGCATGCAACAAAAATCATAAATGATGATGAAAATACAACTTATTACACATAACACATTAAGAGAGATAAAGCATGCTTAGCAGTTTTGAATGCATAATATTTACACAGATATTAACACTCGTAGTAATTGATTAAAATTGTTATATTGAATAAAATACTGGAAAGCATACATTATATGGTATAAGGTTAACCAATCCATAGTTTACAATGACCTCTGCCCACCCCCTTCCTTTACCAAATAAAATGGTGAAAGAGGAAATATCCAACAAGTCTTAATATCACTTACAACAACGAATCTCTACGATAATCCAATCTAAATGGCAGCATTAAAATATCAAAAATTAAATTTTATAAGATCCAACTTTCACACAACTAAGTCTTACCAAAACCTTAAAGCAATTAAATGAAGTCCATTACAATATATCTCAAGTTCTCTAGCAAGTACGCTAAATAAGCTTTTTCGACTCTAACTTACTCAATGTCATGAAATTTGTGCGCCTTACGCCACGGTATATATCCTGCCTGGGCCAACTGTGATGCCAAACTGTTAACACAAAGCGTCATGCAGTTAATTACCACAAAACCAAAAGCACACAACAATGAACATGCATGCAATGTTTTATCCCAAAATAAATGATGGATAGTAGCAAAATAATTTAATGTGCAAAAAAAAGTTTATTTACGACCTCAAATCTTTTGAAGTTTATAAATTTAGATTTGCACTACAAGCATGTAAGCAGCCCCCAGAAAAGGTTTAGCCTAAAAATAAGTTAAAAAAAAACCATGCATGTCCATTTAACACACATTAAAGTCATGATGATGAAAGTGCAACAATTAAATCGTACAAAAAACAGAGGTTCATTAGCGAGGCAATGAATGTTACAATAAAGTTACAACACATGCAGAGAGTTTTGACAAATATACGAAATTAAAAGACTTTAAGTATGATTAATAGTAGTTTTATAACATTGTTGTTTCTGTAAATGTGACATTTAAGCCCACTTCCTGTTGCATGCATTACATTTGTTTACAGGGAGTTTTTCATTCATAAATGTTGTCAGTTTAGGGTCATATTAGAGTGTATGGTGACATTTGATCAACAAACCCAAAATTCAAGGAACTGATTGTACATCACTTTATAATTATTTGTGAAGTGAGGTAAAAATGAAGATATGCAAGTATTTCCATAATTTGTGTTAACTCAGATGTATCTATTCTTATTAATAAAAATGATATTAGTAGAATTTTATATAAATTGAATGTTTTCTGTATGCTTGAATTGTAAGTTAAATTTTACACATGCTTAAATATTTTACAGTCAAAGAAAGATAACTCCTGCTTTTTTACAAACCTTGAGGGTGGTAAGCTGAGTCTGTGTATGACTTGCTGAGATGTCTGAAAAGGAAATAATAAGACATTTTTTGTAAATTTCAGACATCTTTTTAATACTTCAAAAAATATAAATAAGAAATTTCAGCTGTAAATTTACACGTTACAAAAGGAAATGCTACAGCATAAAAGTTTAGAAAAACAAAATCACCAAACATAAATAAAAGGAGTGTTTTTCCTTTTGATCTTCAATGATCAAAGAGTAACAGTAGAAATAAGTCAAAAATTTCTTCCTTATGTGTGTCATGTTTGTAAAACATCAACATTTGCTGCTGTTTGTGATATGTACAACATGACTATTTTTATATTTGAATTTTAGATAAAAGGTTTTTCAGTTTTTAAGTAGACATGTACTGAGAATGAATATTTCTTAAAGGAAAAGATTAAAAAGTAAAACTAAAACCACAAAGGATACCTCTATTCCAAGAAAAAAAGTACAGCATTGAAAAAGATCATCACAAACAAAACTGATAGTTAATTTAAGTTCAATTGCATGTACATTTACAATCAGTGATATGCTCTATGCAAAAGTGGGAGCATATTTATCAAACTAGCACTAACTAGACACGTATTGCTATATATGCAAGTAAAATTTATTACTTGAATGGTAATTAAATATTTCATAGATTTTCAAACTGACTAATTTTTATTTCTTTTTTAATCAGAAATCTTTCATAAGACATGTAAGAAACTCTTTTTCCAGTCTTCACATAATGTGCCGGAAAGCCGGACCAGTCCAGTGAAAAATATAAAACTTGCCTTCAATCAGGTGACAATTAAAATGTTCAGTCAATCCTGCAGACCTTTGTTATTGGTCAAGCAAGAATTTTTAACTTTTAAGAAGACTGTTTTTCACGAAATAATGTAAGATTAAAAATTTGGCATCTGGCATTTGCAGAAATGTATTCATAACCTTTGCAATGAATCAATCCATGATTTATTAAAACAAAATTGTCATTTAGAAAATTGCAATTAATAATCTTGAAAATAATCACAGTTATAAGGAAAACTAAAATTTTTAAAACTATTATGTTGCAACCAAAAAAAAAAAAAATCATTGTGACAACTATACATAGTTATATAAAGTGTAGCACTTTCTAACTTTCTAAATCTTTGGCATACATAAATGAAATAATTCTGCTGTAAAAGTTGAACTAAACTATCTCAAACAAGTACAATACATACAAAAGCTCGCAACTGAAAAATGAAAAAAAAGCTGCTGTAGTATAATACTTATTTAAAATATACCCGTTGCCAGAATTTGGTTCGAAAATGTGAAGAGGGGGTTCGATTTCCCAAATTTTCCTGACTTTAATAGTGCTTAACCGATTTTTCATCTGATTTTTCCCTATTTTGATCAAATTTTTTGTCCAAGGGAGGGGGGGGTGGGGGGGGGGGTCGTCCGAACCCCTCCTGGCTAAGGGTATGTTAAATGGTTCTAATCTATGAGGGAAAATAAAAAATGGGGACTATAATAAATGTTATTGGAATGTTCAAAGAAAAATGCTGCATTTTAACAAAGACGGAATAGAAGACAATTTATGTTCTTGCAATCCTCATTCAACTTCATTTTTGACTCCTATCTCTGAGAAAAATTGCTTATATCTATGATTTTTGCAGCTAAATAATTTTCTTTTGTGAATTTAATGTTTTAAACAACTCTTTGACATTTATTTTGCACATTTTCTTTTGTATAAATACCATTTTTGAGCTATTTTGCCAATGTGAAATTTTCAACAGATAAATCTTTTGTACTAGGAAAATTTTTCCTTCATACAACAAGATAATCTCCTCTCCATGGATGTAAATTTAAACTTATCAGAGAGATCAACTTCCATTGCAACACATTCAATAGGAGGAATAAGTAGGGGTACTCCAAAGTACCTTGATGAGTCCCTGTTCAGCTTGGGGTAATTAAACATTTTATTCACTATAAATGACATGAACTGCACTTATAAACATGCTTAAGCTTAGGGCAATGGGAAAAAAATGAAGTAAAAGCATGCATTCCATTATTGTTATTAGATGTGGGAACTTTATAAAGGAATAGCGAGCACTGGTCATACATGTATTTAAAAAGCAAAATTAAGGCAATTCATTCAATTATAATATATCAAATTAGGAAAGACTGAAAGCAATTATTTGGGTCTTAAGAGGTGGATGTTCTTATAGGGCTGCGGCACTACGAAAAAAATAATAAAAAGTTTTTAAACTGAAAATTACTAAAATCCAAAATGCAAGAAAAAAGTTCCAGAAAATAGAAGGTAAGAAAGACTGAGAAAAATATTACTTAAAAATCTTGTATTCAACTGAAAAGAAAATGTACATTGGTTTTATATAAAACCCTTTATAATGAAATTAAATAATTCCTGGATAATTACGAAAAATAATATATATTTACACAATTTTGCACTTATGGAAAATGCTCAAGTTTATGATCAAAAATGGTGCAACAAATAATGCCCTTGTATCATACAACAAGCAAATGTGTGTCTTTAGACACTGATTATCTGCTCCAAAATCACATAACTTTGCTGCTATATAATGTCCTTGTAATGGTAAATGAGTGTACAAAATTTCATGAAAATCAAGATCCAACTTATGATTCTGAAGATATTAGCTTAAATGCAAATATTAACCAAAGGTGACAGACCAAAATAATGATATGTCCCACAACTTTAAAATTTTAAAAGTGATGCAAATAATATGAGCTTTTGTACAACAGTCACATGGCAGTGAATAACAAAGTTAAAAAAAGAAACATGGAAACTGAAATTCTATTTTTAGAAACTTACCTCTAGCTCAGGCTCTGGGTCCGAGTCTGGTATGGAGGAGAGAAAAGAAGAGCCTGTGCTAGCGCTGAGAGGTGTTGAGGTTACCTGTGATCTAGAGGGCGCTGATGATGATCGATTGTCCTTGAAAGACTGAGAGTGGCGTAAACCAGTAACTGATGCTAAAAACAGAAAAAAAATCAAACATTTAGTTGATAAGTAAAGTGATAAACCAAGCTTTTGAAACAGACACCTTTTCTGAGTCATGTTTTGAAGCAAACTCTGGAAACAGTCACTCTCTCAGTCATATAATGAAACAGTTATGTATTAATCAAAACTCTGGAAACATTAACTTTCACTGTCATGTCTCTAAAAACAGTCACAATCTCAGTCAAGTATGGAAAACAGTCACTTTCTCAGTCATAAACTTTCATTTTAACTTACAATTAATGAAAAAAACTTAATCAATCTCAATAATTCATATGCAGTTCACTATCTAATATCAAAACAAAATCTTTGAAATATTCCATTGTTACTTTTATAAGATACCTTTCAATGACAATGTCCAAGATTTTCAAAGCATTGGTTGTTCTGATGTGACAACAACAGATACTTCAATTACACATACAGGCAAATATTATAACCCAATAACATTTCGACATTGAATTGGAATCCATTATACACTTTTATAACCAAATTTGTTACTAAAGAAGACAAGTGTCCCACAAATTATTCTAATGTTCTGAATTATCATGGCCATGTCCCACATTTTTTTATTACAAGAAATAAACCAGTCACATAAAAAAAGTGAATATATAAATCTATAATAATTAACCCCAAGATATTGTTTTGGTTTTCTATCTGCAATGGTTTGAATTAACACTTTAGCTCAATGCATGTAGTCTGTGTTTCAGATCACCTGAACTAACTACTTAAAAAAAAATAAGGGCGTTTTAGCCAGTGAAGCAGACCTATAAAGAGGCGGCAAAAGGGTGTGCTGTTTTACTTTCAAGAGTGTAAGAATTGGCATTTTAAACCAGATTGATACCTGTCTTTGCAATCTAATAGAAGCGGATAAAACAGCTGAACCCAACTTAAGAAAATGTTCGGAAATGCTACTGTCCAACTTTGTTTTATTCGTCTTCTGTTGCATCATGATAATATCACATGGACAACAAAGATAAACACTTTGAGAATTTTTTTTAAGTACCAACAAACACAAGGAATAAATCAGAGGTTCAAATTAGCACTGAACCAAGGTCCGAGACCTTTAATTCTTAATTCAGGACCTTTGAAATTTTATTTACAGAAGTCCCGAACCCATGTATGTACCATAACTCCAAATGAGGACTTTTTAACAATATATGGTGGACTTTCCATCTAAAAACTCCAAAAAGTCCTGGACCTTTTGATCACAAATATTAATTTGAACCCCTGTAAATAATTTGATTTACATAATAAATAGATTGATAGTGAAGGGCATAAGATCTGTCAGCTGTATGATTTCATACCTTGTAGGTTCAAAGTAATCATTAGGTCTAACATCTTCTTTTAGACCAGGCCTTGAGGGGGTGTTTTTGATGTTATTTATATAGGTCATCAGCTGATTTTATAAACAAACCAATATTTTGTCCACAGGGCAAGGAATAAAAGATTGGAGTATGGAGCAAAAAGCTGTTTGACTTTGAAAGGTTAAATTTAAAATAGGATTTGACCGCTATTTAAAGTAGAGAAGAGTCTTTATTATAAAGCTATGATAATCTATATAAGTAGGCATGTCAGATTTGCTTTCCTGCAAATTTTGTTTTCATGTCAAATATGTCAAAGATCTAAATTAAAGTTGTCTCTGAAAACAATTTAATCTTCTTGAATAAAACTAATATCATTAAAGACACAATTAAGTTTTACATTAAATGTGGTTTAATAAATAGTAGGTCTTTATAGTCTTTTTTTTCCTGAAATTTATTAATTTGGTGGATTATGAAAAGCAAATTTCAAAACAAAATGATAAAACGTTTCAGATCTTTAGCTACTTAAAATGCTAGCTTAAGTAGATAAAATTGTTTTAACATTTAAGTCACCACAAACAACATCATTGCCATCAACTTCTAAATTCAAAATATAGGAATATGCATCAAATTTATAAATCCTTTAGTTTTAAGCATCAAAAGTTCATACATCCCCCCTGTAAATGTATAACCCCGTTTACACTATAAGGCCAAAAGATTAATCTTTTTGTCAGTGTAAAGACTTAGATTGATCTTCAATCAAACTAAAAAAGACTTAACCTCGTGAGGTAGTCTTAAAAAGATCGATCTTTTTTTAATCGATTCAAATATAGATCATCTTTATTTTAACAAGTGTAAACAGGGTCTAAGTCATATTTATATGGTAGGTTTAGATAAAACTTACATATAATGTTTAGTAGTGGATATGAGTTCTGTCTCTGAATGGCAAAATGTCTAAATCTACTAAATTTATGCTCTGTCTCATTAAGAACAACATTTGTATTCATTCTATAGCTCCACAATTTGTTCACAGAGTTTTTTTAATTTTGTTTCACAGAATTACATTTGGCATAAGCATGATAAGTAATCCTTAGTTCACTGTAGTTTTTTTTTTTAGTACCGCAACTCAACTCAAATCACTAATTATAAATAAATAATCCAAATTGTCAATTAAAAATATCACTTTAAGAACTCCAAGAAGAAAAATCAAGATATTCTAATACAAAATCTTGAAGTACAAAAATATCAAACAACTGTCAAATGACACCTTTTTTCATAAAAAATCCAATATTTTCACCACATAAATCACGCAATCAAAACATAAATCTCTTTTATCTAGAAAAAATCTAAACATTCCAAATAAGACACAAAATATGCAAAATGCCTGTCCAAAACAAAAACAAAGATAAAAAAATGTAAACACAACCACTAGTTCACTTTACACTAGAAATCCATTAGTCCTGTCGATTTGGACTACAAGGACAAAGTGATGTCAATCTCGTCAAAAAATACAGCCTTGTGATCTAAGGACCAAAGATGTTCCATTTGCACCTCATTTTTCTCAACTGCACTTATGGTTGTGAGCTAGTGTATAACATGGACTGTGAAAAAACACTTGTACTGGCTAATGGTTGATTCATGTAACCTCCCGGTTACCCATAATCCATCATGTCATCGGCAAAAATTTTGTCCAGTCATTCAGCTGGTGGTGATTTTTTTTTCAACATCACTGATTACCATTTGATTTTGATGTAAATTTTTATTAGTTTTACCTAAGGGGGAAAGAGTTTGAATTGAATAAAAAAAAGTCTGGTAGGGGAATGGGAGGGTGTTAATGGTAGGAATTGAGAGGGTCATGATGGAAGATAAGGTGAGGCAGGGAGGATGAAAACTCTGGAGCCAGGAGGGATCCTCAATACCTTTTTATGGCTGTTGGTACTTATTGAAATTAAATCTTGTAGGGGTGGCATAGGAATAGGTTGAGTTAATAATTAGTTATAAACAAAAAAAATGAACATGATTAAAAGAATAAATGCTGAATAGAAAATTTTTAAAAAAATCTCACAATACAAAAGCAATTAGCTTGGCAATTTTATGTACGGTAAAATAAATTAAGAGCTCCTATAACCAATTCAAATTCTATATCCATTGCAAAATTACTATACTTTCATTAAAGTGGTAAATGCAATGTTATATATTTTTCATAAAATTAGGGTTCAATGTGAAAAAAAAAATATATGACCCTACCCCCTCCCCCTCCTGCCATCAACACCACAAACTACATCATAGTTCCCTTCAGCTCAGATTTGACCTCAAAAGATATACATCATATTAGACCACAGATTGACATATGGTCCATTAGAGTAGGCCCTAAAGGTCCTAATTTATGACCTAACATGATATCAATATTGATCATAAAACAATAATCTGGCCATCACTGATGTCATTTGGTGATTATGAAAAAATTCTTCTGGCAAAAATGAAAGCCATTGAAAACAAGAGGCTTCTGGGAATCAGACAGATGTCCCTCTAATACCAAAGTTATACTGTCAATTATTTTATTGTTATGCTTTTTAAAGCACGAGATAGTTTCATTCCAGATGCAGATCTAGGATTTGATGTTAAAGGTGGCACACAGAAAAAAAATATTAGTATTTTTAAAGAAAATTAAGATTATTTGACAAAAAATTAGCATTTCCCATATTTTAGAGGGGGTGCATGCTGGGTGCAACCCCACTGAACATGCATCTGCATTTGGTCAGTCAAAGGGCACCCTTTGCAAAATTTCTGAATCTGTTGCTTTCACGGCACCAATATTAAGAGTAATTAGAGCCAATAAAACTAAGTATAAAGATCTGTCCTGTGTTGCAATGTTAGATGATACTGTTTGCATGACAAAAATACACACCCACCACCACCATATTTGAGAAATGGGTGGGGGGGATGAAAGTTGTTGTACAATTTCAACAAAAATTAACATCAACCTCTTACTATCTCATGTATCTATTGTAACATAAGGATGTCAGACAAAATAGCAATGCAAAACCACCTTTTAAGCAGGTTAAGGCAACCTAACATTTCCACAAATTTTCATTTAACGCCAGGTAGTAACTTAAAAAAAAAGTTCAAAATAACATCAACAGGATTATGTTAACCTATAAACAGACAAACTAGATGCACAAATTACATTCAAAAGAATTCGAACATATCAATTTAAACCAATTTGTAGATCTTATATGTATCCCTAAATTTTTCTTTGAATGACCCTTAAATTTTAAGGCTTAACCCATGATGTTTGAAGACACTGCTTAACCCTTAAATACAGGACTGAAAACCAATATTATGTAAACATTTTAACCCTTAAAAGTAAAGGTCATCACACTTACTAAATAGAAACCAAGTTAAGTGTAAAATCTACATTTTTATAAGATTAATTCAAGCTTTATAGTGAAATTCATCTTGAAAATTTTACAATTTAATTTATATGGTCATGTCATGTTGTAAAAGCAAGGTCCTGTATGTAGGTAGTGTACTTTTAAAATTTCTGCTAATCTATGTAAAAAGATCAAAGAAATACAATTTACCAAGATAAAGATGGGTTCAACAGTCTACTCCTCCACCAGACCCTCATCTGGACCTGCCACTGGTGAGATAAAAGGCTTCAACAATTTGAATATATGAAAGTTGCTATATTTTGAAAATTAAATTGTACTAGCTGAACTGCCTGTCTAACATGTCTTAACAACATTTAAATATAACTGTCTATTTTATACACTTAAGTTCAAGAAAAGTGGAAAGAAGTTAAATATTGGGCAAGAAATCTCTTCTTTCCTACTAATAATTTGCCCCTGTAATGTGTATTACCAGCTCCTTCCTAGACAGTGCAGACAGGACACCCTTTATACCCTTAAAAGGATCTATCGACCCAGAAAGTTGTCACAATGTATCAACTTAAAGACACCCTACTGTTAAAACCACACCTGAAGATTAAAATCAGAGATAAATTTAAGCTTTTAATAACATAATGCAGAGTTATACTCCAGGACTGCGCAATAATTATAGCTGGCTTGACAGGCGGAGCATTATTGTCGACTTATTTATAACTGTTGCTCATTGAGCTGAAAAATTAAGAGATAAAATCAACACTTTAATTTTGGTGATATTCTACTAATCAGCATTTTATCCTGTAACACTAGAACTTAAATCTGACATGTTTCATTTGCAAGTATGGCAACTTTGTTACATTTTTTGACAGAAAAAGGACATAATAAAGTGAAAATGAAATATGTTAAAAAATAAATCAAAGTTGTTCTCAACTGATACTTCAAAACATTTTGTACAAAAATTTTCCTAACTTTTTTCAACATATGTATAAAGCTAAATTTTCTTCAATAGACTCAACCTGATTTCAATGTTATTTCATCAAGACATTAAACCAGACATTTCAACATGGATACCCTCATACAAACATAAAATATTCATAATCTGTACATGTACTGTAGAACCACAAGAGACTTTTCCAGATCTTTTAACCATAAAAATGCAGCAACAGTGATCTTTGAAACAAACAAAACAGAAATCCAGACACCAACTTTTCATCTACCTATACAATTTCCATGGTATTTGATCATGTTGACGCTGAGTGCAATTTTCATTACATCTTGCAATGCCATTGAACATGTTTACAAGGTAGATATTGATCAAAATATAAATTTAAGACTAAATCCAGGGAAGGTTCAAAAGAAAGCTGATGTAATATTGATCTAACGTCAGCAGAAATCAGAAAAAGAATATATTGCAGAGAGATTTACTGTATGATGTGATTATGAAATGGCTACATAAAAGGAGCCTTTTTTTTTTAAGTTTCTTGGATTTTCATGATATGAAATATATGCAAACATGAATCAGTTGATACTAAATAAAAGTTTAAGGTTTCCTGCTTACCAGAGATATATTGCATATGTTGGAACTTCTCTTTACATTGTGGATTTTGTTGATGTTTTATGAACTTTAAGGAACTCTGGCCTTCCTTTCTTTTTTTTTTCATCTGTCACTGTTGTCAATTTACAGGGGAGGATCCAGAAATCTTGAAAACGGTGGGCCCACCAACTGGCTAAGGGGTGGGGAAGGCCCACACCTATCATGCTTCAATGATTTCCTATATATCCAACCAATTTCTTCCATCAAACAAGCCCCCCCCCGAATCCACCCATTATTGATTATACCCCATCTTGTGGTCAAGCTTCTACTTTATATCAAACAATGTCCTAAGAGTTGTATGCTATTATATATTTTCGAGTACTGGAATATGTGTTGGAAAGACACAGTTTACATATTTCCAAAATTTGACAACGTTTGGCTGTTTCTTTAAAAATTGATAGATTTATCTGTTTGGTCAATGTTGTATTATTTTTTGGCATTTTTTTTAATCAAATCTAATATTCTACCGGTTTTCCAAGTTTTCTACTCCTAGCGTGTCTGATGAAGGTTAATCCAGAAAAGCGCTTCACACGCAGTGAAATTTTGCTTTTGTACGTTTATTAAAATCATTTCAATATGTGGATCGTGTCTTTTTGGCACATATTCCATATTCTTTCGTTTTTAATGTCCTAAGAGGTCTATTTGCAGAGTCACCTTGCTATTGACTCCCAATATCATACATTGTGTGTACTCCACAGTGTTGAGTAACCTTATAAATTAGGGAAAATTGTATTAAAATCGTAAAATAATCATAAGGTCATTAGCCCCTGACTTTACATGGAGTTATATCTTGACACGGATTTAATGTTTACATCATTAAATTTAAACAACTTTTGTAGTGATACATCCCCAATAAAATGTGAAGTCAACCATCTACAAATGTACAAGACAAGTCCGCTGAGAGAAGACTTTTGCCCCCAGCGATGTAAAATATATGTAATAGAAATTCTCTTACATATATATTACTGTGACTTCAAACAAGAAGTCTCGGTTATCGACAAGTTTTCAAACAAAAGTGGGATGTAACGTCAATGTTTGTTCAACAGTTACCTCTCCCGCTGCTTGTCTTCTTACGACCTTGTTTAGATGATTTGACATAAGAACAAACGGAAGATTAAAAGGAGTAAATTGAAAAGGCTCAACATCTATAATTTACAAATGGGATGTTTTTACAATGTTATCAGAAATTTATTTTGCTGATCATACAAGGTTTATAACATTTAACCCTTGTTTAAAAGGTTACCCTATCATAAAACCTGGATTCTATAGGTATGCATAGAAGGTCCTTTTATTGTAAGATTTAACATCTTAATATTTAATTTTCAATAAAACTTTCTTTAGAATAAGAGATACAAAGGACCCATGATACTAAGTGTCCAAATGGAATTTGAAAAATGAACATTGATTTTGTCCCAGTCAATATTTTACCTACCACCAAGCATTGTGAGCTTATAAAACAAAACAAAATCTGCATAGACAACAATTCCAAGGCTATGACCAAATATAACAACGTAGAAAATAAATTGTACAGATAACAGGAAGAATAAGAATACTGTATAGCGGGTAATTTTCGCGGCGTGCAAATTTCGCGATTTCATACCTAATGACTAAGTGTTTTTATACGTGGACATTTATTTTCGCGATTTAATAATTTTCTCAATACAATTTTATGTTGATTTTATTTTACGAGGGTTGTAAATTTCGCGATAGAGTAATGGTCGCGAATATAGCGAAAATTAGAACCTCGCGAACATTTCCCGCTATACGGTATGTTAAAAAAAGTATTACCACATCACCTAATTTGGGATGGACGGACGAATGAATGGATGTACAGACCTCCTACTTTCATAGATGGGGCATAAAAAAACAGGAAGAAGAGGAGATCTTTGAATGAACCCCCTTTTAAAACCTACCAGCTCTATTAAACTGAAAGCAATTATATCAGTCTATAAGAATAACGATTTTGTTTGAATCTACCCCACTTTTACCAATTCCTGCGCGATTAGGTGGCTAAAGAAATTAGATAATAAACAAATGAAAACATTGTCTTCTCCATCATCTTACCAAGCAAATTAACATCTTGCTACTTATGACCTAAATCAGTGTAACAGATGCTTGTTATGACCTAATTAAAGTCTAGACAAAGACTACCCCAATACACATCCAATGACCTCAGTATAACCTGATGCTGCTTGTTCAAGTCATTACCATAAATCTTTAAAGTCATCAGTTGTGGCACATTCAAAATACTGGGAGAGATTTGAATAGATACAGATAAGCATCATCCAAGTTTATTATGAAGTTGATGTAGGTGGGGGGAAGGGGGGTATCATGAATATGATGATTTGTTTGATTTGTTCATAACCTGATGCATATGTGTATCAAGTTTCATAATGATAACATACTTCCTTTATTTAAAAGTAATTAAAACCTGAAGGTAAACCTGATCTAGAACAAGCAGACCAACAGTTGAATGGACCTGAACACCATATGCCCCCTACTTACTTTCATATGCATTTTGATATTAGTTATGAACTCATCATCTGACATCTCAAATTACACAACACTCCTCCCTTCTCAACATCAGTCAAGAACGTACTTCCTTGAAACCCGACCAGATAAAAATCTAATACAAGTAAACATACATGTAGTACTATATTTCCTCTCAAATTGTTAGTCGCATATCTGATAAGGAAATAAACATATTCATAGCCAGAAAATTTTAGAAGGGGTTCAAGAATGGGGGGGGGGGGGCTTTCTGACTTCATTGTGCTTCATCAATTTTCAGTGGATTTTTTCATGTGTATATTTAATTTTTCTCTTCAAAATGCCCGTATTCGGAAAATACCAGCCAGCAAAACCCTTTGACCCTCAAAGCTGCTGGTACATGTTAATTATAAACATCCCCCTTTTTGGACTTGACAAAACCAAATCTCTGCCCAAGTCTATTAAAAACAAGTAAATCTGTGAGCTAATGCTCACTAGTGATACCCCCGCTCCCAAAACTAAGCCATGCATACAAGTTTAAAATACTTGGTAAACAGGAAGTACTTGACCTAGGAACATAAAATCACTATACACCATATGGGACTTAAGGATAAAGTTGTATAAAAAATATCAGACCTCTATCTCATGTAGTTGCTTGGGAAACTGTGATGGATATTTTGCATTTTTGTCCATTATGTGTAAAAACCTAAGTATTCGATAAACAGGAAGTATACTACAGAAGAGCATAAAATCACTACACACCATATGGTACTATTGGGTAAAGCTGTATACAAAATATCAGACCTCTATCTCATGTAGTTGCTTGGGAAACTGTGACGAAAATTTTGCATTTTTATGTCTATTATTTGTAAAAACCTAAGTATTCGGTAAACAGGAAGTAGACTACCCAGGAGCATAAATTTGGTATACACCATATGGTACTACAGGATAAAGCTGTATACAAAATATCTGACCTCTATCTCATGTAGTTGCTTGGGAAACTGTGACGAAAATTTTGCATTTTTATGTCTATTATTTGTAAAAACCTAAGTATTTGATAAACAGGAAGTAGACTACCCAGGAGCATAAAATCAGTATACACCATATGGTACTATAGGATAAAGCTGTATACAAAATATCAGACCTCTATCTCATGTAGTTCTTGGGAAACTGTGACGGAAATTTTGCATTTATGTCTATTATGTGTAAAAACCTAAGTATTCGGTAAACAGGAAGTAGACTATCTAGGAGCATAAAATCGGTATACACCATATGGTACTATAGGATAAAGCTGTATACAAAATATCAGAACTCTATCTCATGTAGTTGCTTAGAAAACTGTGACAGAAGTTTTGTTACGGACGGACGGACGGACGAACGGACGGACGGACGGACGGACGGACGGACGGACAAGGGTAAAACAGTATACCCCCCTCTTCTTCGAAGCGGGGGTATAATAATATTATCCAGTATTTTATTGATTCAAATGTTTCCATAACAGCTGTTTTTAGACCCATTATAAATTCTAATATTGATTATAAACACCCTATTGGATCAATATGTATGCCAACACAATTCAAAATATTTTGTCACATTAAACATGTTAAAAAATTATGTACAAAAATCAAAATATCTCTTTTAAGTAGCATAGACCTAGACATGTAAAAAATGCATATACACAGAAGGCAGGCCACATAATTTAATAGCCTTGTGCGAGTCAATTAAAACATTCCCACAGGTTCATATCTTATCAGGGTTAATTAAATGATATAATTGGTTTAAAATATTTATAAATATTAATCTACCTTCAAAAGATCCCATATTATCCATGGTTTCAGTTACCATTTTATAAATTCCAAACAAAATTATGAATGAAAACGTTGAGAATATCACATCGTCACAAATTCTGATGTGTTGTACATATTTCAAACTGATGGATTTTTCACTTGTAAGACGTTAACTGACCTTAACCCAACGTGTCAGGTCAAAATTCACCCAGATAAAAAATTCCACATGATAACAAAAGTTTAGAAGAGATTAATGTTACAAATTCTGTCTGTTTGTTTAGGGAGATAAGACAAACAAAGAAAATAAATTTGTTCCTGTCTAAGGGAAAAGTAAACATGTAAATAGCTTATATTTAATATGAAAAGCTGATTATAAACTTATTTTATTATTTCACCATCTAATACACATAAAACTGATAGACAACTAAGATGAAATGACCCATATTTTATCCCATTTTCACTAGAAAATAGAAAATGGAAAAAAGGCCGAAACTTCTAAATCAATTTGCAATGATTTTTTTATAATTAAAAATTGTATTTTCATGTTTGATTTAGAATACTGAATGACAGGGGAAAACTAAACAAATGTTTATGCCATATACATAGAAACTTATAAAACTGACGAACGTGCTAAGGGACCGACCATTTAACTTGAAGGGGGAGGGGCCTTTGTTTTTTCCTAAAAAAATATTCTGAAAATCACATTTTTGATGAAAAAAATATTTTGGCAGCTCCTATCAACATCACATATGATATATTACAAGTAAGTATTTAAAGTAGTCTATATTAAGTAAGGGCAGACACAAGAAGGCATGTCATTAGTGTAACATGGTGTTCAGGTTAGTTCAAGGCAATGATCTTGTTTAGGGACAGAAAAACAAACAAAAATTGTAACATGTCAAAACTTACATTCAAAATATAGACAAATATACTGTGAAATTTGTTACAACTTTACATGTACCCTTAAAGCATGATATTAGTCAAAAATAGCAAAACTGAGAAACCTCTGTCCATTCCATTTTAGAATTTTTATTGAAAGCAAAATATTAATCAGCTGTCCTGAATGCTATCAAAGTGTGATGAAATTCCTTTATAGGAACATAATTCCTGAAATTCTGTCAAGGCGCTAGCAAGGTATGCAGACAGACATACAGACAAACAGGACCACCATTCCACATTTGAGGAGGGTATAAATCAATTCATTATCCCATAGAAACATTTCATTTACCAAAGGACCATATAACAATTTGCACTGTACATTTCAAAGAAATTACAAGCCTACATCAAGATCATTAAATATGGAACCATAGGACAACGAATAGATCTGAACACTTCTACTTTTGTAGACAGGTCAAAAAAACTAATTTCATTGCAACAAGAGCCAATGACTTGAAACACAAGATTTAGCATAAATCCACTTTGTTTCATACAGTCAATAAACAAGTATCCATTTATCCAGTCATCAAAATCCCCAATAATCATAAAGTGCATGTTATGTAACTGTTATTTTACAACATACCATTATATTGTTGACATTCCAATTGAAGAAAACAGGTGAATTATAACTACAGTATGCTAATACATGAAGCATGTACAGACACAAATGTTTTTGTATTGTCTTTGTATAGAACTAAAAGGGGTGGTTTCAGGGGTTGAAACCCCCTCTTTCCTGGGAAAATTTTGTTATTCTCCAGTGGCCAAAGGGGCAGGGGGGGGGTATGCCACCTCTTTAATTGAGAATTTTTCATTGTTTTGTATAGAATTGACCAAGTAACTTGAAATTTTCAACTAAAATTTGATATTTTTAGCATTTATGCCCCCTCTTTCATGGACCTCTGGATCTGCCCCTGTTCTCATGTAGATTTTTGCTGAAATTTTTCTTGACCCCGTCCTCGTTGGACTGTATAAGGACACCCTTTTAAAAAATTGTTGGACCCACCCATGTAAGCATCGAGTTTTAACATGTCTAAGAGTGTGCTGCTCCAAATTTCCAAAGATCTGCAAATCTGATATTAAGGATTATACCGAACTGCTTTTAATATTTAGGGTGAGATAGAGTTCATCTACCTTCCAGAAAATTCGGGCTATTAGAATGCACATATGACAAAGGTCAACTGAGGTAAGATCTGACTTAACAACATGGGAAGCAATGGAAACAAGATGTTCACTCAGTCTTATTAGTCAATTGGTCATGGTTAAAGAAATACAAAATTAAAGATTTCCCAGGAATTTGAGAGATACAAACAACTTTCCCCTATTTCATTCTACTGAGAGTACTGGTACAAGTTTTCCAGTAAAAATGGGGTAACATGGCAGCTATTATGAAACTCAAGATCCAAGTAATTGGATCCAGAAACAAAATCTTTTATTATCAAAGGCGGATTTAGAAGTGCCCCACCTTTTGACAGGAAAATTTGGATAGGAACTGGTCCAAGAGGATTTTTCTTTATTGATCCGCCACAGATTATCTGATGTTCTACTAACTGTATAAACATGCAGATGATAGTAAAATGTGTACAATGCACAAACAGAACATTTCCTATTGCACCGACAATATTCTGATGCACTTCCTTGACTGATAAGTAGAAGGACTTGTGATATTTGAAAACATAAAAAAAAAACATATGAACATTTATGGAAGCCAAATATTTACAATTTCATAGTTCAGTTGCCCCCTCTTAAAAATAATCTTTAACATTTAGCGTAATGTTTATCATATAAATCAAAATGTGCTCAATCATTTGACCTAATTTCAAGACTGTAGTAAAATCCAACCAGGATAAAATTATCCTGGATAAATTTCCCTTTGCACCTTTAAAGAGCTTTAAACCAGATGACTCACACAATGGACTTATTTACATGCTTTATAAACGATTATGGATAATACAATAAAAACAAAATTACCCACCAATGAATCAAAAATCTATTTTCATATTTAATATTGATATTTTGGACTATTTAGTGCTCATTGAAGTGAAACAAGAAATTTAGCACCGAATTAAACCGTAAAATGTAACAGAGGAAATATATGTCTATGTCTGTCATTTTAAACAAGATGACAATCACTCGTACAGAAAGATAGTCGACTTACGTTTAATTGACATAAGATAGTCTTGTGACAACTAAATATACTAAATTTAGACTCAAATCAAGATGTCATAAGTAAATATTAACTAAAAAGCTTTCTGTGTCAATTTTCTGTACAAAACGAAAGATAAACTAATATTCATTAATAATGCAAAGATAGAAATTTGACCTATGCTGGCAGAGTAATGCTTGTCAGTTCACCAATTGGCAATTTTTAGCATATCAAATATATAAGAGACAACTCAGCAAAAAGAATAAAGAAATAAACTTCTGGAAAAACTGAGGAATGTGCATGTGTGTTGGTGTTTAACACCCTTTATCCACGCTCCTGGGCCAAACTGAAGAATGAAAAAGTTAAATGTTTCAGAGTGTTTTAAAAATTAATATTTAAGCAATGAGAAAACATGAAACTTAGCTTAATTCAAAGGTTCATCAGATGACAAGTAAACTCTTTGATTTGTCTTGTCTAACTACATATTTTTTTTTGGGTCAGATCCATAGTTTGAGCAGGGGCAAAATGGGTAATAATTGTCAAATAATTTAACTTTGGTAAAACAGCCAAATTTACCACCATTTTTTGTCCAGCTTATCAGGGGATGGACATTGTAACCCTACATCCCCTAATTGTATTGGCCAGTGTATTTTAATTTAGATTCTCGTGTGTTCAATCAAAAGATACAAAAACAATTCTGCCTGACCAAATGAAAGTCTGTCTGTCTCAAATGTAGCACCTTTAAAACTGAAAATGAACCATGTCCAGCAGAAATGTTAATTTGAGTGAAGGTCTAGGAATCGGATCTCGCAGCATGAAAAATACCACTATCAAATAATCCATAAATTTATTGCATTATAGGGCTTAGAATATTTGCACAAGTGCCCTATTTATAACATGGTATAAATAAAACACTATGGTACAACTTTTATCTAAAACTTAAAATGAATTGTAAATACTCTTGTAATAAGAAATATTGTGGTGTGAAACAACAAATCATGTCAAACAGTAGTTTCAAAAACTTCAACGAAAACTTATTAGGAATTTCAACTAATATGGTCAATTGTATGTTCATTCAATACAGAATCAATAGAACCATTTAATTGCACATTTATAAGTAAAATGACAGAAAAAACTTTTGCTCTACTCAAAAACATCCTAAACATCAAACTCTGCTGAGCCTGAACAATACAAACAAATACAGCCTTTTCAAGAGTCATTTTTAGGGAGACAACTTAACTGGTCAGATCACCCCACAACACAAACAAATACGACCTTTTGAGAGTTATTTTGGCAGGGAGACAAATTATCGCTTAATATGACAAAAAGATCTTCAAATTTTACTTATATCTACCTGGACAGCAGGTGAAAAGTCATTAATGGGGAACTAAGAGGGAATTTTATCAAAGAGGAACAAGAGGGTGAATTTTTACACACAATCTTGTAGAACCTTTATTAGATCATGTGTAGTTGTGATATTGTTCAACTTAATGAGTGATAAGTTTTTAAGAGGGAGCATACATTGTGCTCCCTCTACAATTTTCATTTTTACAAACTGTTAAAACAAAATGACTGTTTCCAGAGCTTTGTTTAAATATGCATTTAAAATGACAATTCCATCAACTACATTAGCACAAAGATTATAAGAGTTTTGGTTGACCTGTGTCTTCCATATTTGATACTTACATGCAGAAAGCTGTTTTTCTTTGAGAAGTCTTTGGTCTCCTTCTCTGGGTTGCAGCTAAAATAGAAGAAAAAAAGAAAATATATTTTATAAGATTCAATCAGACATATACAAAACATGCAAGCTCAAATGACAAATTGATATGTTATAATACACATAATACCATTTTTTTTCTACAATCAAATAAAATCATTCTAAATTTTTTTCATAAGTTTCATATACTTATATGCTACCCATAAGTTTAAAATTTACTTGGCAATATTATTATGGTTCTTTTTTTAGCTTATCTAAAACTCCATATTTTGGAAGTAATTTGGTTAATTAATTCACATATTGAGTTCAGAAAATTATTTATATGTATCTATTAATTCTAGCTTTATTATAGATTTAATGATCACCAAATATATGTCTATTTTGATTAAGATTAAAGAATTAAGTTTTTGGCTTAATGTTAGGCACATTAGGTAATGCTTATAGTAGTTATGTCTGAAAGCTTAGCATGTACTTAAAGGTCACCATTTGTAGAACACACATATGAAGGGAAAGGTGTACACCTCAAGGGTTCATGTCTTGCAAATACTAATTTGCTTCAATTTCATTCATCATTCAAAAAATAAAGTTATAAAGCCTGAAGCTTGTACCTCTTGACCATTATTTTGTTCAATTGAATTATTTTCAAAATTTTCTGCGTCCATTTTTCTATTGCTATTGCATTCAGCGTTATTGCTATCGGCTAATTCCTGCACATCATCTTGGTCACCGATAACTGTGTCGGTCTCACTGTCTTCCTCGTTATCAAGATCGTACCAAGCAGGGTTATTTTCAAAATCGTCCATATTTTCGCTGTGAAATTCAGTAGTTTCTTTTTCATTGGTCTGACTGGCTGAATGATCAGGACAGCTCAAGTCATCATCTAGGTTTTCAGTCTTATTTTCATGAATTGCAGTAATATTTTCAACGACATTGTCATCGCTTTCATTTTTGTCGTTTTCCCAATCTTCACGTATTTGCAAAAATGTTTGTTCTTTGTTTTCTTCTTCCATTTCTATTTCATTGTATTCATCATGTTCCACTCTTGGAATGGGATCTGTATATGTATAAATTTTGGGTGATTCTTTTTCAGGACTACCTTCTTTAGTCATAGCCTTATTTAGATTGGCATTAAGATCGTGAGTTTCTTCCATTTTTAAATTTGTCGACTACTGCATCAAAATCTTGCCCGTGATTCACTCCTCTTAAATCATGCAGAAATAAAATTCTATTTTGCCTAATTTTCAGATGTTTTGTCCTAATCACTGATAATAAACTCGGCAAATAAATAACTAATACAAGAATTGGACGAAATTTCTTCCAATTAAAGATGTGCCTGCTTGAAACTGTTTCATTACCACAAATTAAGGAATCAAATGCATTTGTGTCATCAAACTAATATGCGATTCCTTTGAAGTTTGTCACAATTCTTTTGATGCTGTGAAATAAATAATTGGTCCTGTCTCCAAGAAGACTGTCTGGTGTTTGGTTCCAAAAAACAGAAGCGAGATCAAAGCGCTCTGTGATCTAATTTGCTGTCACTTGTCAAAGATAATATGGCTTTAATTCCTGGAAGTTGTTTAAGAATACCACATTAAGGGAATTCTTTTTCTCACTTCAAAAACACAATGGTTTAGATATTACAATGTCTTTGACTGTATTTGTGCGAATTAATATCCTTATCTGTCTATTAAAGATTTATAAAAATGTCAACTTCAAAAAGCCACTACAAAATTTAATTAAGATTTCTTGGAAAAAGCAAAAGGCATCTTGGAATTTTAAAATATATGTCAATCCCAAAGTTTTGTTAATGAAATCGCTTTATAAAAAAACCCAACAATGACAGCTATCTCACTTTGAAGGAAAAAATTGAAAACCTCAAAATCCCTTTGATTATATACAACTTATCGAACTGTGTCTGGAATGATTATAATCTTACACTAAAAATTATTTAAATTCAACAAAGTGAATTTTAGCAATTAATTTTAGCCATGCATTTGTTTTTCCACGACAAAAAGAAAATGTCGAAGTCCAAACATCCACCGCTGTGTAGATCCAAACTTCTATTTCGTGAAGGAAGACAATCGTACTTATCTACGACCACTCGAAAGGTACTTCAATGCACTAATCTCCCAAAATATTTTATCTATGTGCATAAGCTAGGTAAATATACTGGCCCACTTTCCTTTCGTCCCGATAACTTCACAATGCCTGAGTGTCTAAGAGCTTTTCGATGTTTGTAATTTGTATATAAATACTGATATAGAACAAATATTCCACTTGTAAAAAATTCAATTTAAAATTTGTGTCCTTTTTGCCAAGCTATGACAATCAATGAATATCACAATATGTCAAATAAATGTTGTGGTTTTTCTCCAAACTGATTTTTATACATTTACAAAATGTAAACAAGACAAAATTACAACGAAGTTTCGTAACGACAAGGTGAAATGATATCCTGAACATGTAATTTATATATTCAAATGAAATCAATCCCGTCTTTTTATCCACAATAGACCAAATATACACATAACATCCACAAATGATCACAAATATCAAAATATGTCAAATATATCCCATTCAAAAATGAAAATAAATCTATCCAATCCTACATCCTGAGGGGGCACACCACAAAACAAGACTATATAGATGGTGTCATGTCTAAGAAATGCTAATAGGCCCGAGGTGTCAAATTGGTTATCTCAAATTATGCAATATTGCATAATATCTAAGTAATTATTGATAGGGGGAGTTGATAGATATGGAAAGTCAGGACTAGAAAAATTAATCCAATTGTCAGATTAAAGATTAATTGTTAAATGTTTTGATTAATGAATAAAACTGTAGTTTAATTACTTGTGAAAATAGATTAAGTGGACCAACATATGTTAATTTTAAAAGTAATTTCCTATTTTCATGCAAGTTTGCAATTTTAAAATTTTATACAAGGCATCATTGTTTTATTATTGAAAAAATTATGGATAAATATAAAAATAAATATGCAAGGTATTATAATGCTTAGAGTTTTTATCAAATTTAAATCTGAATCATTTGCATTGTTTAAAATGACCTGAAGCAAGTAATTCAAAAATCAGTCTTGAAAATTTAATTAAAAATTTAATAATTTCTTAAAGGAATTAACTTAAATAAACTTAGTGGTTATTACTCATGTTATGGGAAAAAGTACAATGAATAAATGTTCAAATACTGATAACATGAAAATTTTATTATTTTTAACTATGCTATATATTTATCATTAAAAGTTAGAATCTGTTATTCCATTTCAAGTTTTAGAGTTACTATATGTAAGCTATATATCTATTCATTGTTAATTGCACCAAACAATAAATTTGCCTTTTTCATCTTTTTGTAAATTGAAGATCTCCAAGGTTGCTTGGCCCTAAATGAGGCCCTTTTCTGCAATGGAATGAAATTTTAAAAACAGATTTTGTCATTTTGAATATAATCTTCAGGTAAAACAAGAAAAGCAATCAATGAAAATCTCTGAGAAACTGACATCAAGCCAACCCATACATGAATTTGAACAAGGGGTTGCACTAAGTCGTGCTAAGCATACCCCCACTCGACCATTCAGAAAACAGGAAGTAGATGACTGACTGACCTGGAAAGGGGAGGCATGATACAACTCATCATGCTAAAGCTGTATACTAAATTTGAAATCAATCCCTTCTGTAGAAGCCGAGAAATCTGTTACGAAAAATTTCACATTTCAAATTTTTTACCCTAAAAAAGTCTAAGTCGGCTCTGAAAACAGGAAGTAGATGATGGACTGACCTGGAAAGGGGAGACATGGTGTAACTTATCATGCTGAAGCTGTGTACCAAATTTGAAACCAATCCATCCAGTAGAAGCAGAGAAATTGAACTGGACGGACAGACGGACGGACAGACAGACGGACAAGGTAATTGCAATATAGCCCCCTCTCTTATGAGTGGGGGTATAAAAAGATGTTTTCTGTTTTAAATATGTGTATGTATCCTTGACACTGATGGTTCGCTTTACCATTGGAATTGCATAACTTTTGTTGAATAGTCTTGTCTTTGTCATGGGTACATTTTCTTTAAGATCTGACTTCAAGTTGCCTTGGTGGGCAAAAAAAAACAAACCCAAAACAAAACAGCTGTAATGCTTTAGTTTAGGCATTTTTGTGAGCAGAGTTTCAAAATAACAAACCATTGGGAAACAAGATTGCTACAAGTAGCTAATGTCCCCCTTCCCCGCATCAAAGTTGAAAATTTACTCAAATTTGAAGAATTTAAATAGCATTTAAGCACACGGATGGAGGGATGCAGATCTTAAAAGATACACAGATATGCTCCAGCAGCCTAAACAGGAACTGATATTGGACAGGTCTGAACATTACAAAAGACATACAGTTTGTCATCCTGAACCACCCTGCCTAAATCTTAGTCATACAGTTGTAGTTTCTGAGAAAAGCTTGATAAAAATTTTCGTACAGACATACATATGGACAGACATGAGTATAACTGAATGCCCAGGGTGCTGTTTCATAAAGTGATCATTATCCAATGCACATGAAATGTGCTTATGTGTAAACTGATGATCGCTTTATGAAACGGCACACAGGACAGTAAGACTCTTTTATGTGTACAACTAATTCCCTATTGTTTTATACTACATCTAATGTCATATATACCATGATATTTTGGTTTGTCATGCACATGCATTTTTTACAATAGCTATTTAATATTAGCCTACCTTCATGCTCTGTGTGGATAGGGGTCCTCCCAATCTCCCACAAGGTGTCACTTGATCTTTACAGGAACTCTCATGAACGTTAATAAGGCAGTCTGAAATCACATGATTTTTTGGTTAATTTGAGACAAAATGAGTTTTCTTGTTTTTAAATTGCTGTATGCAAAAAAAAATGTTTGTTCAACAATTCAAAGTTTTTAGAAAAACATTTTAGCAAAAGGCCATTCTTCTTTTTATTCAACGCCATGGCTCCTTGCTGATTTTATGTAGTACTATCTCTATTGGAAAAGGTCACTTAGTATGGTGTTTGATGTTATACTTAAAACTGCAACTATGGGTAACTTGTCCATCCTTTTGATTCAAGTTTTGCCTGGTACTTTTTTAGCTGATTTTTGGTTTGTGAACTTTTAATGATCATGAATCAATGAATACAGATCAAGTTAAAAAGTTTCGTTACTGATCTTGTAAGGATTTCAATGCTTAATTTTTCAAGAACTGCATACCTTTTTGGAACACCCAAGTTCTGACTTTGTTTTTTTTTCTGAGTGCAATTTAGTTAAGTTTGTGTGTTTTTTTCCATGTTTTATTTATTTGGTGTGTAGATGTTATTATTTTGTGTGTAGCTGTTATTATTTTGTGTGTAGATGTTATTATTTTATTTTGTGTGTAAATTTTTTTATTTTATTTTGTGTGTAAATTTTATTATTTTATTTTGTGTGTAGATGTTATTATTTTATTTTGTGTGTAGATGTTATTACTAGTTTTATTTTGTATGTTTTTGTCACCTGATTTTGGCTTAGCCTTAAATACTCTCAACATACTAATGACCTGCCCCCTAGTTATTTCTTTACAAGATTATTCTGTACTTTAATTTTTTTCAACTTATCTTTTTTCCTTCCAAATATCAGACAACAAATATCAAACTTACTTTCACATCTGAGAGCTAACTTGTTGGCCATGGACTTGTTACACACTACACACGGCGTTGAATTACTGACCGAAACCGACACGAACTGGTGAGTATTCTTTCCCTTGCTTTCTTTGTCCTTCTGAAATATATAAACAGGTTATACATGATATTTTCAGTACACACAAAATTGTATTACACAGACATGGCACCAAGTCTAAATCAGACATGGATGCAGAAATTATTTGAAAGGTGAAGGATGATGGGTCCACTCAGAGTTCAGAATAAAGGATCAATATTAACGTTAAAATTTACCAAAAAGCTGGACAAATGTAATAAAATTCCCCAAAGAAAAAAGAGGTTCCCACCCAAGAACCCCCTATGGATAGGCTACTGCTTTATTCAACTAAAACTTGACAAATTAAAACAAATATGTCACTCTTTTAGAAATATGAACAAAGAACAATCTAAGTCTTTGACTACTTACACAAAATTAAAATTTTACTCACTACCTCTTTTTATCCAACAAACCAGTTACCGGCAATATAATTTCATAAATTATCTATATCGAACTTACTGTAAAACTGTATTTCTGAAAATGATTCTGGATCAACAGAAGTGCCATCATTTTCAAATTGTTCAAAACACTTTAAATCACAAAATATTTTTCCTATCCAATAATTCAATTAATCCAGCAATTTAAAAATCTCATAATATGTTCAAAATGTTCCTTCCGATCAGCTGAGACAAATATTGATGATACAGTGAGTGCCGATTAAATAACATCACACAAATTTCAGATCAATAAGCGAAGAGAAAAGATAGCAGCACACAGATAGAAGCATGATCATAAAATGGCTAAATATGTTTTTCCTGTCTGTTATTGTGGTCTGATTCCAAATTAAGTGAAAACTTTCAAGATGCTGAAGCTATAGCCAAATCCTTGCAAGGATTCTGATAAGGTCAAAGACTTTTTTTGAAGACTAAATCCTTTATTTTGTTCCTGATTTGTTATCACTATGTATCCTATACTGTTTAGTTTAGTTAGCATTATTTCAATCCATTTCAATGTTACAGTAGTATTCCAACTGTAAATCTTACATTAACACCCATAGAAAAATCCACAAAAATATATATTCAGAAATGAACATCATGGTGCCCAAACAAATTAATTTCCAAAGGAGATCAAGACAAAAATCTTATATAATATAGGCTTTCCAACAGCCACTCATTCAAAACAATCCTTAACTTGTACATTGTACATTGTCTGCACTTTCAAACAACTTAGCACTAACTTATCCTAACAAGAATACACAAAATATGCACCTCGAGACAACTAACACAATACCCTACCAACTGTTCCAACTCAATTTCAAAGTATAGGAACTATATTGTACGTTATAGAAAACCCCCCAAATAAAAACAAAAACTCCCACATCCTACTTTCACTTTCTTGCCAAAAATTTCATGCTGCATCACGAAGACAACAGCAAATTACGCTTAATTAATATATCAATTTACTGCACTCCACGAGTCCTCGTTTACCTATATATTTTATAAGAATGTGCCAAAGAATACTAGAGAACTTTTACTATCACCTGCGTGGGACAGCGAGCCAGGAGTACCACAAAATGTTTATAAACTAATATACTCTGCTGTACTAAAGAGTTGCTTATAGTTAAGAGTTCGTAATTTTAATAAAAACAACTGTTGGGGATTAATTATATTTGGGTTATACTTAATTAACCTAATTTGCTTCATAATTAGGGATGATTGCATAGATATAATGCAGTCAAATGCAGGATATGATATGAGGATTAAATTGACTTTAATACTGGAAACATTTACAACTTATATCTGTTGATTTTATATAACAGGTGAGCGACGAACCTGAAATTGAATCCCATGATAAGAGATCCCATGCTGATGCTGTATACCAAGTATCAGGGAGCTTTTGAATAGTTTCCCTGACTGTCTACGTGGCCTTTTATTTATCCTAGTTTTCACATTATGAAATCTGGCCAAATATATTAATATACTGTGATTTCATTATTATTTGTGGGGTATCAATTTTCGTGGATTTCATGGGTGGCCTTTACTCACGAAATTTGATACCCATCAAAAAGGAAAACTAACATTGATTTGTATGCTGCAGAATTCAAAACCACGAATTTAAGAATCCACAAACTTATCAATTTTTGTCAAACCACGAAAATTGGTACCCAGGAAAATAAATGAATACCCAGTACCAAATATCATGAAAAAATCAAATTACTCAGAATATTTTTAGGGCACCTCATGGTTAAAATACACACATCTTTGCATACTGTTTTACCCCCTAGCTGATTCAATTAACTCTCACACTGCACTATAAGATTATGGTTATTATAAAACTAAAAGTACAAAAATGTTTTCATGATTACATGATTTTTTTTCATCTCAAAATATGCTATTAGAAAACTTTGCTTTGATAGAATAAGTAATATCTTAATGGGTTTAGATGGTAGATATACATGTTTATATAATTCGAAACAAAGAATGCATGCTGTTCAAAGCATAAATGCTGTTACATGTTTTTATACAGTTGAAGATTTATCCTATAGTAAAAAAAAGGTCACATACAAAAATAATTGTCTTTTAAAATCAAAACAGATGTACTCCTCACAAATAAGTTCAATTTATGAAATAGAATTATCTCCCTTTCACTACAAATCATAAGTAGAAAAGAATGAAAGCACATGCACTTTTACGATATACTTTTATACTGCCACAAGTACCTTTGAATCATGTAACAGCAGTTTACTCTGATATACCAACTACAAAATAAGCAAAACATTGATATCAACAGGAGCAAACATTCTTGAGATGAGTTAAGGGTAAAACAGTACACCCTCTCTTCTTGGTGTGTGTTAGGGTTTCACACCCTTTTCCACGCAACTAGGCCATATAAGTAGTCAGTTTTAATGGTGGTGGAAACTGAAAAAACCTGAAGAATACCACATACCTTGGAAAGGTATCTGACAAACTTAATCATATACAGGTGGGAAAATCCCATTTTTGTAAATAACATGTGGGACTCTTAACACCACCTGAGAGGTAATCCGCTATTGATCAATAGTCTGGTATCTAAACCAGCGCCTTAGACCACTAGGCCACCTCCCTTGAAACAGGGGTATTAATCAGTATACTTTTCTGGTATTCTTTATAAGAAATTCAATAGAACTAGAAAATGTGGCCCTCCCGTTCTTGAAATATCATTGACCCTCAATGTGTATTACCTGGGATATGGACCTTTAACAAGAAATTGATCAAAAGTGTTCATGTGTAAAATATAGGTCGCTGTGACCTTATTTCTGGTGGTGCCATGTTACCAAGACTCATCAAAGAGTGAAATATTATTGACCTCTAACATGTAGTATTCAAGATATGGACCTTAACCAAGAACTTAACCGAAGTCGTTCATACATAAAATATAGATCACAGTGACCTAATTTTTATTGGGTGGTGTCGTGTTACCCAAGACACATCTAGTGGTGAAATACCATTGACCATCAACATGTAGCATCTGAGATATGGACCTTAACCAAGAACTTAACCAAAGTCATTCATGCGTAAAATATAGGTCACAGTGACTAAATTTCTATTGGGTGGTGTCACCTTACCTAAGACACATCTAGTAGTGAAATATCATTGCCCCCCCAACATCTAGTATCCAAGTTATGTACCTTAACCAAGAACTTAACCGAAGTCGTTCATGCATAAAATATAGGTCACAGTGACCTAATTTCTAGTGGGTGGTGTAGCCCTACCCAAGACCCATCTGGTGGTGAAATATCATTGACCCCCAACATCTAGTATCCGAGAATTGGACCTTAACCAAGAACTTAACCAAAGTGTTACGGACGGACGGACGGACAAGGGTAAAACTATATGTCCCATCCACATACGTGGTCGGGCCATAAAAATGTGGATACAAAATAACATTAGTGAAAGAACTCCCAAGAACTTCCTACATTTACATGTTTTAGGTGTTGTAAAGTTTAGGTAAAAATCATTCATTAAAAAGATATATAGCCTTGTGCATAAATAATTTGTCTTATTTCACTTTTCAATGATATCTATGCATTTACTCCTAGTATGAATACTTGTGGGTGCCTTCTGTAATGGTATTCTTGGGTCAGGCAAACCACAGAATAAGATTCCAAAACAAATAGTAAATGTCTCCTTGATTTGCAAGGTACTAAGTTCTGATTCCACATACATACATGTGATTTCTCTTAATATGCTTAAATAGACCAATCGCGAGTTCATCAATTCCAGATATTAGAGTGTCCAAATGTCAAAGGTCAACTGAGGTAAGATCTGATGTCTGAACATTGGGAGCAATGGAAGCAGCAAGTTAACGATTTATTTCAAGAAAAATTTATATGAAATAGAATAAAAAGTTTTTGTTCATCAAATTGTAGAAATAAAGAAATAAAAATTTCCAAGTGATTGGAGAAAAAGCAACATGTTCCCCTTTTTTAGTCATCAGAGAGTAGTTACAAGTTTTCCAGTAAAATCTGGGTGTGTGTTGTGTTGGTGTAAAAATGCCCTTTATCGAAGCACCTGGGCCATGTAGGATGGCCAGTTTTAATGGTGGAGAAAACTGGAGTACCCAGAGGAAACCACCGACCTCACAAAGTAGTTCCACAGTGACTGTCATGCTTACATTAACCAACTGCACTTTCTACTGTAATCTTACATCAACAAGTTGAAGAGGTACAAAGTACTATCCATTTCATTCTGAAGTAGCTAATTACCCACCTGTCTTCCTTTATAAGTAGTAACCCCCCTTCAGTAAAGCTGTAGATATGATCTAACATAAACAAACACTTATTAACTCATTACACTTCATAACCTGATGAGAGAGTAATTAATAGGAAGATAAATAGAAAATGAGAATAGATATGATATAGGGTATGATACCGTATAGTGGGTTATTTTGGCAGGGTAAATTTTCACGGTTTTTGTGTCATAAAGTACCGTGTGTGAAAAAGTTTTTGCAGGTTTTATTGTTTTGAGGTTTGAGAATGGATCTGTATATGATTTCTATTACATAAATATTTTTACAATTTCCCTCGACTCGCAAAAATAAGCGAAAAGTAAACAACCGTGAAAATAACCCGCTATATGGTATGGGAATCCATGAACCACCAAGGTAAATTTTATGCTCCCCTTTTTTTTTCACTTTTGGAAAACAATAGATATGATGTAACACATATATAAACAAACTCTTATTGACCTATTACAAGTCTTCCAGAATTCCGACCAGTACCTCCCCGTGGTGGAAGACGGGCCCTGTCTCCAGGGCGTATGTACCTGGAACAGCTAACACTGGCGGTGGTGTGTCATGGGCTGGACGACCCATGGCACATAGCGAGTCTATACCTGTTTAGGTATTAAAGTCGACGCAGAGGGGCTTTCCCCTAGTCGCGACTATAAATACCCATCAGACCTATTACATTTCATAACTTGATGAGAGACTAATTAGTAAGAAGATCCAAGGCATATATTGTGTGATATGTGTATGATGAAAAGTACCCCCTTTTTTATTAATGGCATATCAACACATTTACCTATTACACTTCATAACCTAATGAGAGTAATAAGTACAATATAAAAGGTGCGATACCATGAGCTAACAAGTAATACTGAGAGCGAGCTCACAAAAGAATACCCCCTGCTTCATATTGGACTCTGTACTGTAAAAGAAAAATCTCAAGTCCAGTTATCTCCCCTCGATGACAACCGAAAGCAATACAAATTCCTCATGCACATGTACAGATGATGTACTATCTTCATGTAAAGTTTCAACAAAATCCATCCAACGTTTTAAGAGGAGTTGCGCTTACGAGGTTTCCCATTGAATAATGTATTTAAAAAGTCTAAGTCCAATTATCTCCCCTGAATAATGTCTGATTGCAATGAAAATTCTTCATGCACATCTGCACATGATGTTCTTCCTTTAGGTAAAGTTTCATCAAAATCCTTCAAGCCTTTTAGGAGGAGAAGCGCTTACAAGGTTTCCCATTGAATAATGTATTTAAAAAGTCTAAGTCCAATTATCTCCCCTGAATGATATCCAAGAGCAATGAAAATTCTTCATGCACATCTACATATTATGTACTTCCTTTAGGTAAAGTTTCATCAAAATCCTTCAAGCGGTTTAGGAGGAGAAGTGCTTACGAGTTATGTGGACAGACGGACGGACAGACGGACAGACAGACAGGGTGTTTCCTATATACCCCCCCAAACTTTGTTTGCGGGGGGTATAACATTGTTTCAGATGGTGAAAACTTAAAATACTGCCTAAAAATCTGTCCAGAAAAAAAGAGTAAAAAAAATGCTGGATTTTGTCAAACAGGCTGCCAGTAAAGGAAAAACCAACAAGTAATACTGTGAGCGAGCTCACAAAAGGATACCCCCCGCTTCATATTGGACTCTGTATTGTAAAAAAAAAATCTCAAGTCCAGTTATCTCCCCTCAATAATAACCAAGAGCAATACAAATTCTTTATGCACATCTACAGATGATGCAATTCTTTCATGTAAAGTTTCATCAAAATCCATCAAGCAATTTAGGAGGAGTTGAGCTTATGAGGTCTCCCATTGAATAATGTATATAAAAAGTCTAAGTCCAGTTATCTCCCCTGAATGATGTCTGATTGCAATGAAAATTCCTCATGCACATCTACATATGATGTACTTCTTTTATGTAAAGTTTCATCGAAATCCATCAAGCAGTTTAGGAGGAGTTGCGCTTACGAGGTCTCCCATTTAATAATGTACTATAATATATTTAAAAAGTCTAAGTCCAATTATCTCCCCTGAATGATGTCTGATTGCGATGAAAATTCTTCATGCACATCTACATATGATGTACTTCCTTCATGTAAAGTTTCATCCAAATCCTTCCAGCAGTTTAGGAGGAGTTGCGCTTACGAGGTCTCCCATTGAATAATGTATTTTAAGAAGTCTAAGTCCAATTATCTCCCCTGAATGATGTCCGAGTGCGATGAAAATTCTTCATGCACATCTTCATATGATGTACTTCCTTTATCTAAAGTTTCATGAAAATCCTCCCAGCGGTTTAGGAGAAGAAGCGCTTACGAGTTATGTGGACAGACGGACGGACGGACAGACGGACAGACAGACAGACGGACAGACAGACAGGGTGTTTCCTATATACCCCCCCAAACTTTGTTTGCGGGGGGTATAACAAGATGGGACCCAGGCATGCTGATCCTAGTATCAAGGGCCTAGCTGTGACAAGTTGTTGCTGAGAAAACTATTATGATTTTATTTTCACCAAAAACCTGCTGCCCTTCATTCACCATTTTATAACCAGGGTTTTCACTCCTTTAAATGTGGCAAAAAGTTATAGGCATATTATATATTAAAAAGACTAAAACAATTTTTCCAAGTCAAATTGAAAGAGCTGGTATAGATTTGAGTAAACATTCTGTCTTGAGATGATCTTTAACAAGGAATACTGTGAGCGAGCTCACGGAGGATACCCCCCGCTTTAACAATTCTAAGTCCAATTATCTCCCTTGAATGATATCCGACAGCAACCAAAATTCTTCATGCACATCTCCATATATTGTACATCCTTCATGTAAAATGCCATCAAAATCCATCAAGCGGTTTAGGAGGAGTTGCGCTTACGAGCTCTCCCATTGAACACCAAGTTTAAAAAGTCTAAGTCCAATTATCTCCCTTGAATGATATCCGACAGCAACCAAAATTCTTCAAGCACATCTCCATATGGTGTACATCATTTGTGTAAAGTTTCATCAAAATCCATCAAGCGGTTTAGGAGAAGTTGCGCTTACAAGGTCTCCCATTGAACACCAAGTTTAAAAAGTCTAAGTCCAATTATCTCCCTTGAATGATATCCGACAGCAACCAAAATTCTTCATGCACATCTCCATATAGTGTACATCCTTCATGTAAAGTGTCATCAAAATCCATCAAGCGGTTTAGGAGGAGTTGCGCTTACGAGGTCTCCCATTGAACACCAAGTTTAAAAAGTCTAAGTCCAATTATCTCCCTTGAATGATATCTGATAGCAACCAAAATTCTTCATGCACATCTCCATATGGTGTACATCCTTTGTGTATAGTTTCATCAAAATCCATCAAGGGGTTTAGGAGGAGTTGCGCTTACGAGGTATGTGGACAGACGGACAGACGGACAGACAGACAGACGGACAGACAGACAGACAGACAGGGTGATTCCTATATACCCCCCCAAACTTTGTTTGCGGGGGGTATAATGAAAAGGACGAAAATCTAGAAATCCAGAACTTAATTTTTGGCTGTTTATTCTCCTGTCACCAGGAACTATGCCATGATAGTAGAACCGCTGGCATATAAATATACCCAATTTGTTTCAAATCATGTTTCAAATTAACTTAATAGAATGGATGGTTGACTTGTTCTGGAGGTTTTCTATTTAATGCAAACCAAAAACAGAAATGGTTCACGTAGCTAACAGAAAGTGCTATTCACTATTTCTAGTTAACTGGTTTGGGTTTCTTGGTTCATTGAAACCACAAAACCAAGTGCATTCTATAAGATGAAGATCAAATTGGCACCAACATTTTTATGCACTTTACGAATTCCTTGTGGAATACCACAACATTTTGGAATATAAAATTATTCAGATACCATAAATCTTATTAACAAAAAATGATTTACATAAAACTATAAGAGATCGTTGATGCCCCAGTCCTTGCAACATATTTCCTTCATGGAAAAGTAGCATAAAAGACCAGAGACTATATGATCCTCTCATTTCATACAAAGGGCATAAAAGTATTTAGTCAAGCATAATTCCATAATATGATGCATGGCTTTTAAGTATTAGGTACATTAGAAGTAGAAAAGAGGACCACAAAACACTATACACTTTAAAGACAAAATTATAGAGCTACCACCTAAATATTAAGAGACTTCTGCATGGAGTTGTGGAGAAAACTGTGAATGAAGTTTTTGTTATGATACATTTGTACCAGAACAAGAATATGTCCAAAAGACATAATGCCCCAGCTCGCAACATTTATTTTTTTCTGCAATCACTAAAGCATCACTCGGTGCACCTACCATACAAATGTGGTTGATGTGGCACATGTCAGTAAGTGGGAATAGACTTGAACCATTCTTTTGTAAGTGGTCATTCATGCAGAAAATATAGGTCACATCCAGCATCTGAAGCATGCATTATGCTTAGCATCAATAGGTGCACCTACCATACCAATATGATGGATGTGGCATTTGTCAGTAAGTGGGAATTTGGAAATATGGGATTTGGGACGGACGGACGGATGAACGGACCCAATATGCCCCTCTACTTTCGTAGATGTGGCATAAAAAGACCCTTACAGGTTGCAGAACATAACAACAACTTATCAAATCAGACTACAAATAGGTGCAACTTTGTAATATTTTTAGAAAAGCTGTGCTAAACAAAAATACTGAACATCGATTATTATCATGGATTATTGATATTCAACAGACTAAGACAACTAGTATCACACGACTTGAGGATGGAAAAGGCATTACTGACAAGAGAAAAAATACACAACAATTATCATGGTCGAAGATGCAAAACAAAAGGGAAGGGTAACTTAGAAACAATACATGATATGACAAAGCCCATAAAGACATTTTGCTGAGTGGGCAATTAGGGTGGACTGGTTTCTCAGGTGGATGTTTGGGACTTAATACCATTCTTGAAGCACATATGATTAAAACTGAAATTAAAATGGTATCTCAGAGAATGGTTTACCATAAGCTGTGAAATTTTTTGCAGCAGTTTTATGTTTGCAATTTTCTCATTGACATTGCTTGCGTGAATATTAAACAGTGTGAATACATTTGTTTTCCATAGTAGTCTATGGACAATAACATTATAGCGTGAATTGAAACTGCCGAACTAAAATTCAGTCATCCTACCCCAAAATAAAGACAGCATAAAAATTATGCAGTTTTACAGTAGTTCTGAAAGGCTCAGTATATATCAATACTGCAGACTAATTATGGATATGTCATATTCACAATTAATCTAGCTCTTATAATTTTTCAGAATAGTCGGCTCTGATTAAAATATATTTTATCAAACTCATTCAACCTGCAGTAAGCAATTACAAGCGCATTTCACAAAGTTCAATTTTCATGTTTTTGTTTACACATTTTTCCGCCAGAAAACTTTTCATCATCTTCAAATTCCGAAACATCAGCATAAATAAATAAACTGCACAAATTGGCAAGAAACTTTGACATGAGGTTACCAATTACTTTAAACTCGAATTTTTCATGTTCATCAAGGTGCATTCTTGTAACAAACTAATAAAAAACAAATTAGTAATTAATGAATTTTTTGGATAATTTCCCTTCAACAAGATTACACCTTTGCTTGTTTATAGATCTATCACTTTGTGTTAAACACATGGTAAACAGACACTAATAAGAGAATTATTTTTGCACTTGATGAACTTTTACTGCGGTATGGAGTGCACATCACTAGACTGCAATGCTTCTGTAGAAGGCAACACATGACAAAAACAACATAACATACCCAAACATTTTACTGAGTCCATAGGGATTCCTCAACTGATATAAAAAAAAAATACTAAAAAAAAAAATCCTGCATGGTGACATTTTGAAATTTTTTGTTTAAAAAGCCATTTGGGGGGAGGAGGGTTCTATAAACTTGTTATTCTTCCGTCATTTTTGGATATACACATTCACTATAAATTTCTTTATAAAAATGTTAGGACAAAGCATTTTCTTTTTAAATGGAACTTATTTTACATATATATGTCATTTATGTAAAAGGATAACATTTTATACTAGCATGACTATTTTTGGACAGATTTGGACAGTTAACTAAATTCCCATTGAAACCTGTCAGCTTTTTGTCATGAGCACTAGCAACCATTACCTTAAGACACTGACCCTTTACCCATTACCCCATTTTTTCCAGTTTCATATCAAGCAAAATACTAAGTTAACAAGCTCTGATTAGCCATAATTACATTTCAAAAAGAATTCAAACAATGCTTCATAATGTTCCTAATAAACAACCATCAATCAGTTCTTAAAACACCTCTTTGAAGAAGTAAATACATAAGCCTTCCAAACAGATAGGCAACCAAATATTTTCAATTTCCGAAAGCCCTCGAATTTGATCTTTACTCAAGAAACTATCAAATGCACATCTGGAAGAAGGTGGAGTATATATTTACTTTCTCTTACTGGTCTATGTGTTTGTACTGAATTATTTTTTGAAGAAGATATAAATATTTATTCAGCTGTGACCGATTCTTGTATAATTATCGACCAAATTGTTGTGTTTTCTCTAGAATTGAAAAATCGGTCAAAATAATCAGATTTAGTTTGATAAGCATTCAACTTCAAAATGATCATTCATAATTTCTTAAAAGGTTGAAAGTTCCAAAGTTGATGCCATAAAATAGAAGCTAAACATACAATTCCTATGGTAGAGGATAACATGATATTCCAAGAAATATTTGTCTAAGACTAAGGATTTTTTTTATACATGTAGCAGCTTCACTAATTTTATTTACTACCTCCCACCCAAATCGAATGTTCTGAGAAAAATAATCTTATAAATTCAAAGTCTTTTTTTCAATTGAAGTATTTTAAGCATACAAATCTAGCATCTAGTGTGTGTGTTAGAATCTAATGCCCTTTTCAACGCACCTGGGCCATATAAGTCAGTCATTTTTAATGGTGGAGGAAACTGGAGTACCAAGAGGAAACCACCGACCTTGGACTAGCAACTGGCCCCAAAAAGTAAAATTGGCAACACCCTAAATCCATATTTATTCATTGCCCATTTATGTTGGAGTATTGATATTTTAGCAACAATAAGTTAAGTTTTTGGCTTAGCAACAATCAAGTTTTTAGGTTTAAAGCTATCAACTACAAATTCCAAAATTTTTACCTTAAAATTTCAGAACATGGCAGGTAAAATGCATCAAGATTTTTAGGTTTAATGGCAATAAGAGGATTGAGTTTTGTCCAAATAAATGCACAGCAAGTAAAACTTTACCTTTTTTCAAATACTTTGAAATGTTAGTAGAAAGTTACCAATAAAAAACAAATTGTTTCTTTGTCTTTACCTTTTTTGTTCTATAACTGTTAGAGAAACGAGAGAACATGCTGGTCTTCCTCTTCTTTTCTTCCTTCTTTCCTGATTTCTGGTCTTCATTGATGAAACTTGAGCTAAAATGTAAGAATAACTTAATTTACAACATTTGGAAAATTCAAACTTCTATTTTTGATCCTTATAAAGGTCAAATGAGATTTTTTTTGGTTTATTGTCAAACACAAACATTAACATTTTATAATCCATTTATTGTGTTTTTTGTCATGCATTACAACAGTCCTCTAACTGTACCTGGTGTTTACTGATAAAGATTGGCATAAGAATTTCTTACCACTAACTGCAGAGCATCGGTAGATATAGAAACTAAGAAAAGGGGGACCACTTTGGTCATGCTTCAATGATTTCCAATATATCTAACAAAGTTTTTCTGCCAAAAGTGGAAGGCCCCCCTTCTAAATCCGCCCCTGCAGAACAACTAATTTAAACAAGTGTGAAAGCTGCTATATTTAAAGTATTTTAAAGAATAAAAAGGTTCATATTTTTTTTCTCTGTATTTTTTTTCTACCTTAATTTTAACATGTATAATAATTATTCAACAATGCATAAAAGTTAGGGTTTTAAAATACAGATTTTTAAAGTATCAACTCTTACAGAAATCTTAAAATGAATTATACTAGCCATATACTCATACAACAATTGGGCCCATTTGAAAATTTTATTTAAATATAAATAATCCTGACATTATTAATCTAGAATCTCAAAAATCATCACTTGAAAAAAAATATAAAAATCACATTTAACCATCTGAAAATCAAATCATTTAATTCTATAAAAATATCTGAAAAAATAAAGGAATTAAATACAGTTCAAAAGCTATGCAGAAGAGAGTGCAGTTCTACTATATTAAATTTGTTAAATGTGTACTAAAAGCAAAAGCAAAGAAGAAAATGCAGCTCTGATACTAGAGTCAAAATGCAAATTGGTATATTGAAAAGTACATACAATATATTCTACACAATATAGCTAAAAATAAAGTCATGGCAATATTTTCATAAAAATAAACCAGTATACATGTATAAAATTAAAGACTTCCTAAACATGTGATAAACCCAGAAAAACTCAAATCAAACACTTTCAGAGTTACTTCAGAGTTGACATGGAAAGCCAGTTTCAGACTTCATCCAGTTTACAAAGGAAGCAACAAACATAACATCATAGAATACACATTCTACAGAAAGGATCTATAAATACTGAGGATTCACTTATTCATGGGTACCAATTTTCGGAGATTGTTAAAAAGGATCATTTTTGTGGATTCTTGGTTCTAAAATCTGCAGCATACAAATAAGTGTTAAATTTCCTTTTCCTGGGGTATAAAATTTTGTGGGTAAAAACCCACTAATGAAAACCACAAAAATTAATACCCTTGTACAAATAATAATGAAAACACAGTATTATAGAAGAGAGCCAAATTCAAGCTTAAAACTTTTATCAAATAAGAAATAGAAATTTTACTTTTAAGCTTAAAACCTATATATACTCACCATGGTTTACTATTCGAATGACAGAAGGAAGAAAATGAGAGCTATATTGTAAACCTGTCATTCATATAGGACATGACTACATCTAAATATAGTTGTTCTTTTTTTTCCAAAGACTCCAGACACCACACAAGAAACAAGTAGCATTTTAAGACTCAATCCTAATATGTAAATATATTTAACATATATATCTAGACCAATGAAAACTGAACCATAGAATAAGGGCATACAGACATATATACATTCCAAAGAAGGAAGAGAATTTCACAGCTGAGCTTAGAAATTCTAGCCAACCACACTAGTACAATGTAAAAGAAGGAAAAGTATGATTTTAACTAGAATTAAAAACTCCATTGTTTTGCATTTGACTCCTCAGTACATCTAAGGGAAAAAGGATGGCCTGCTAAAAAACTATGATATAAATTTGAATCTGAACTTAGAGTGTTGGACAGACAGACAAAGTTACATGAGACATCTAAACCAAAAACTTAGGACAGAGCTTGGTACTTTTTCAAGTGAATTTTGTAACATGATCGATGCACATTCAATCTAATAGTGATAAACATGAACAAAACCAAGTAAACTTCTTCAACAGAGACCACAAATGAACCTAAGGAAAATCCTAGCCACTACTATAGTTCCTTAGCCTAAAACAAAATGGCTGACACACAAATATATATATAAACAATCGCCAATGACAACACAGTCACAAACATTTGGACTTACTCATTGAGAAAATCTATCAACGAAAGTTTCGATTTCTTATTTTTATCTTCCTGTCCCAGCATCCGATTGGTGTTTTCGTCATCGTCTTCTTCGATTTCCGCTTGTCGACGGAACTGAGCACTATAATGTAACACATATATAGTTATAGCAGCATATCTATATTAGGTAAAAGACTACAAAGCACAAATGCTTGAAAGGTGCTGAGGCTAAAACCATAATTTGCTTATTTTAAGAATTAGATTTCTTCTTTATATACATTATAAAGGAAACTTAAACTTTAAAATTCTCCTACTCAAAAATTGGGATAACCAAAGAATTCTTACAAAATTATACAATTAAGATACAAGATTAGAAGCAAAATGCAATTGAAGAAACTAAAGAAGAAGGTATCTTTCAATTTTCAAGAAATTTTGAACAGAAAAGTTGCTAAGAATAAATCAATAGCTTAAACATCCCCAAGCAAATTTAAGGTTCTAGCCTCAAGGCCATGCATCTTGTTTATAAAAGATTCTTGAAAAGAAAGCAATGCAGTAAAGGTAGCAAATTCTCTATCCTATCCATCCCCCTCTGGTAAAAAAAAACTGAGAAAAAAAAATATACATATATATGTACATAGCCCCTATTATTGAGTAAATCTGATAATTGTTCTTGTTCAACATAATTGGTTGTCCGCTTTAACCAGTAAGTTTCAGTCTAAAAAAGGTGTTTCATCTTCCATCTTAGAAAGGTTTTTCAAATGACTAATTTTTTCTATTCATTTTGGGTCTTTCAACTAAGTATATATGCCAATGGAAATTAAAATATTAAAACATAAAACTTTTAAAGATTATCAAAAAACATAAAATATGATTCAAATTTTGAAAAACATGGACAAATTGCAATAATGAAATGTGGAATAAGTGTATGCGACACAAACAATATTGAGAACCTTAAAATTGTATATATAATGTGATAACGCCTTTCATTTTTTTAGGGCATGAACCCAAAAAACTTCTAACTCATTTGTTTCAAAAAGTATAAATTGTTGTCATAGAAAATTTTAAAATCCCCCAAAATCTCTCAAACTGAATCAATGTATCCAAAACCTCAAACAAAACACCATACAAACCAAAAACTTAAAACACATCACATGGCAAAGCTCATTCTAAAATGCATGCAGAGTCCCATCAAACCTATTGCATGTTATTGCTGGGAAAAAAATACAAGAAAAGAAGGTTCCTTTCTTGTTCATTTCAATTTCTGGAGGCCTTGCAATAGAAAATTTCTGTGAGGGGTTGGTTTTTGCTAATTGAAAGAAGATAGCTAAAAACTGTGCATATTAAAAGGTAAAACAAGTGTGGCCACTAAAAGTATGTCCCGCCTACCGCCACCATCACTAAAATCAACTACCTAAGCTTTCATTTCTTGATATAAACACAAAAAGTGTCTGTATACCTAATACATGTAACAGATGCCTAGTTATTATACTATTCAAGCAATCCATTGTCTACACAAGTATTACAAAAAGTTTTCTGTCTGAAAAAAAGACATAAGTTCACAGAGTCACTGGAGCGTAAAAATGGGGTCATGGTCACATGGCATGTCGACAGTTGCCTTGTCCATAACCGCAACTGTCTGTTTACCCAATATCAGATGCCTAGCTATTATAACTTTCCAGCAATTCATCGTCCACAAAAGTCTTATAAAAAAGTTTTTCAGCCTGAAAAAGACCTAAGTTCACTGAGTCACTAGAGCGTGAAAATGGGGTCAGGGTCACACGACATGGTGACAGTTGCGTAGACCATTACCTGAACTGTCTGTATACCAAATATCAGATGCCTAGCTAATATACTTTTCCAGCAATTTATCGTCCAAAAAAGTCTTACAAAAAAGTTTACGGCCTGAAAAAAGACCTAAGTTCACAGAGTCACTGGAGCGTGAAAATGGGGTCAGGGTCACACGGCATGGTGACAGTTGCGTAGACCATAACCTGAACTGTCTGTATACCAAATATCAGATGCCTAGCTATTATACTTTTCAAGCAATTCATTATTCACAAAAGTCTTACAAAAAAGTTTACGACGCTGCTGCCGCCGGAAAGTAATACCTATGTCTCGCCTTCCGCAACTATTAGTCGCAGGCCAGACAAAAAAATTATTGAATTGAAACAAATTACACAAGAAAGAACCTATTTCTGGTTTTTTCCCCTCGTTCATTAAAAGGGAATTCCATGCATACAAGGAGTTTCTTCATGTTAAGGTACAGCTAAGAATAAGCAATGTCATCATCATATAAAATTTGAATCTTAGTTTTAATTATAGATCAGCTACAAATCCAGAAATTTTCAGATGTCGAATTCCATGCCAACTTTGCAAAAAATCTGCACATATAACAAAATTTTGCTTAATTAACCAATGACCGGCCTGGATTCTGGAGCAAAAATGGTTGAAAAGTCAATATTTTTTTATAGTACTATGAGCTGAATTTTCCTTAAAACATTGGATCTAACACTCTTTTTTTAACTTCAGTCTTTTTAACACTTTTTTTCTTTAACATTTCTATTGTCATTAAGTGCATGCCTGACCCATAAAAAAGCTGGTTTGTTTTTATTTCTGAATAACAAAAAAATGTATATAATTGTTTCAATTTAATTTTTTTTTTTAGCTTGTAAAATATCTAAACTTTTAAAGATATGTGTAACTTCGGCAGTCTTACAGATTAAAATCTGCATCATATCATTTTTAACATATAAAAAAAGTTTAGACATTGGTTGTCCTTTATATTAACCTTGTTGTATCAAATGCAACAGAAGCAAACCACAATCCACATGCATGAATTACACAAAACACATGCTCAAACATTCAAAGTTGAAAAAAATATATATATTCATGTACATACAAATTTTACACTGATATATATGGGGGACAAATTATTGTTGCATCCATTTCCAAAAAAGACTTTGTACGAGGGCTGTCCGTAAAGTTCGTGGACAAGCAAAGATTTGAACCAATACGACGTACTAGGGACAAGTGTTTTACATAATAACATTTTTGAACATTTTCTGTAATTTTTTTGACTTTGTTTTGCTAAGGTTCGACAAAATTAATGTTACATTTTTAATTATTTGTCTCGCTATATGGTGGGTTGGAGCAATGTAAGAAACTTTTCGGAAATATTCAGAATGCTTAAAACAAGATTTCGCTATGCATATACTATATATAGTGATGCAATAAAACCTGTACTAAAGTGTTGTCAATAGTTAGGATGATGCATATAGCAAATTTGAAGGGTCTATAATTTCAATTTATTGAGAAATCGGTATTTTGAGAATTGACATCAGTTTCATTGACGTAGAAAAAGTAACGTTTTGCGAAGACGTGGAGCAATGGACGGTTATAAAATTGTAAGTTTGGGTCTGAAAAATAGCAACAGATATACACAAATTCTTTAAATTGTGAAAAAAACTTACTTAGATACTTCTGATGGCATGTGCATTTCAGATGGAGTTAGAAAATAACAGATTGACATGTTTTGTGGTATTAAGATATAGCAACATTTCCTATAAAGTATTGTCCCAACCAATAGACTTTGCTTGGAGTTGTATTGTTGATATCAAGAACTTGAATTTCCATGCAATTTGTGAATCAAATGTTTCCAGAAATGAAACAATACATGCAGAAATATGAATTAAGATACATCTGACAAAAAAAAAGTGTTCAAAACTCATAAAAGTTTTAAAATATTGCATTCAATATGACCATATAGAAAGAAATTGTTTAACTTGACGTCGAAAAATGTGAACGTCTTGCTCCGGGTTATGAATACGATATATTTTCTAAATGATGAAAAATCAACTTGTAGTTGTGTGTTTATTCTAAAATTTGATACACTAATTTATAAGACTACTCATTCTATTATAACAAATTTTGAAGTAAATCCAATTAACATTATTGATTTTATATAAACTGTCCACGAACTTTACGGACAGCCCTCGTATGAATTGTAAGAAAAAAACCTTGAAGCAAATCAAGTCATTGGTTGCACAAAAGTGTCAGAAAAAGCAATGTTGCTATATATAGGTTGTTGTGCACAAACCAGGAAGTAATAAAGAAAAAAAATCTGCCGAAAAAAATCAAAGTTGAACTCACTCGTGTTCTGCGACAAGTTTTTGAATGTAAAGGTAGGATCGGTGATGAGGCGGCCTGAAAAAATCATGCCATTGGTCAAAATTTACGTTAACCAAGAGGAATACAAGTGCTAAAGTCAAGCTTCAAAATTTAGGTACAAATTTTTGAACGAAATTATAACATTGGAAAGACACTGAAAAATTCAAAAAGGAGTGTATTTTACAAAATGGTCAAACAAAATCTATAAAATGCTTAATTAAAGGAGGTTAAAATAGTTCACACAGATCGTGACATTTTTTCATGTACATGACAACATAGACAAGAGGCTCCCAGGAGCCTGAATCACTCACCTGGTCTTGATGTCAACCATATAAAGAAGAACTTTGTAGAGCTAAATAAGCTGAACATTTAAGCAAGCAACAGCTTTTCTCTTTCAGCGATAGTTTTCATTCTGTAGGCCAAAAATGTTCAAAATGTTATTTATATTAAGGGCCATCTGTTATTTATATTAAGGGCCATCTGAACACTTTGACTCTATAGAGACTTTCGTTAAGAGCTAAATGAACTGAACATTTAAGCAAGCAACCACTTTTCTTTATCTGCTATAGTTTTCCGTTTGTTTTCATTATAGAAGCCAAAAACATGAAAACATGTAAATTTAAGGGCAGTACCCCTATAAGGGGTCATCTGACAATTTCGACCCTATGAAGACTTTTGTACAGCTTAATGAGCTGAGCATTTAAGCAAGCAACAGCTTTTCTCTATCTCCAATAGTTTTCATTCTCTAGGCCAAAAACACTATTTTTCGCCTTTAAGGGGCTGTAACCCCTATAAGGGGTCATCTGGCGTCTTCAACCCTATGAAGACTTTTGTAGAGCTTAATGAGCTGAACATTTAAGCAAGCATCAGCTTTTCTCTATCTGCAATAGTTTTCATTCTATAGGCCAAAAAAACTATTTTTCACCTTTAAGGGGCTGTAACCCCTATAAGGGGTCATCTGACAACTTCAACCCTATGAAGACTTTTGTAGAGCTTAATGAGCTGAACATTTAAGCAAGCAACAGCTTTTCTCTATCTGCAATAGTTTTCATTCTACAGGCCAAAAACACTATTTTTTGCCTATAAGGGACTGTAACCCCTATAAGGGGTCATCTGACAACTTCAACCCTATGAAGACTTTTGTAGAGCTTAATGAGCTGAACATTTAAGCAAGCAACAGCTTTTCTCTATCTTCAATAGTTTTCATTCTACAGGCCAAAAACACTATTTTTCGCCTATAAGGGGCTGTAACCCCTATAAGGGGTCATCTGACAACTTCGACCCTATGAAGACTTTTGTAGAGCTTAATGAGCTGAACATTTAAGCAAGCAACAGCTTTTCTCTATCTGCAATAGTTTTCATTCTACAGGCCAAAAACACTATTTTTCGCCTTTAAGTGGCTGTAACCCCTATAAGGGGTCATCTGACAACTTTGACCCTATGAAGACTTTTGTAGAGCTTAATGAGCTGAACATTTAAGCAAGCAACAGCTTTTCTCTATCTGCAATAGTTTTCATTCTATGGGCCAAAATCATTAAAAACCGCTATTTTTCACCTTTAAAGGGCTGTAACCCCTATAAGGGATCATCTGACAACTTTGACCAAATGGAGACTTTAGTAGAACTTTTGATGCTGAAGCAGTAGGGTGGCATCAGATTTCATCTATCTCTTATACTTTTTGAATTACAAGCCAAAAACAGTAGTCTGACCCCCCTGGTCTATTTTTAGTAACAGTGGCCATGTTTTTTGGCGGATCAAAAATCGAAACACAAGTTTGGTGCAGGACACCCAAAGGATCATTCATACCAAGTTTCATTAAATTCTATTCAGTAGTTTCAGAGGAGAAGATTTTTGAAAATTGTTAACAGACGACGACAGACGACAGACGACAGACGACAGACGACAGACGACGACAGACGACGACGGACGCCAAGTGATGGCAATAGCTCACATGGACCTTCGGTCCAGGTGAGCTAAAAAGGGGGAAACAACTACTTAATAAATAAATATTCTAACAATAGGAAACTACAAATACATTTTCATATTTACATATCAATCTAACACCAACATGCATATAAATAAAATCTAAAAATAGATTATCGTTAATGAAAAAATAAACAAAGATTAAATATTCAACATAACAACCCAACTAACGATTAAAATGTACGAACTTCATGTTATAAACATCAAATGGTTATATTGTTAACTATTGCTATTTCCGACAAAATTCATAACAAACAGCCCAGCCAATTATACGTTAGAGAGTATTTGTACACATACCGAAAAAACGTAGCTCTTCTGTTAATAGATTGTGATAAGAAAAACAAAATAAAAAATTCAATTCAATCTTCGATATTTGTACAATTTTTTCAATTTAATTTTGGTGTAAAAAGAAATTTTAAAATTCTTTATTGAAACCCAGGATTGAAGCATCTAGATTCTAAATATTAAATATGGTCTGAGCCATATGTTACTAAGGTCTTTTTTTATTATGCATAAATTCATTTTAAATTCTCTAAAACTATATTCAAAAAGACTTAATTTAAAACACAATTGTTTAGAAACAGACATTCACAACAATTTTCTAAAAATATTATTAGGCCTGGAAAAACAAAATTAATCAAACTGAAAAAAAAAAAGATAAATAAAAAATTGAAGGCACCGATGGGGTGCATAAATGTAGGAACCATGTTGCAACTGTTAAATTTAAAAATAATATGTTCCCTTTCCCTTTCATGATCTATTTTCTCTCAACAATGAACATTACCAAATAGAAAGATTTTTTATGTGCTATCTTACTTTTCTCAATCTATACAATCAAAGTCACCAAATAGGAAGATAATTTTTTAAGTGCTATCTCTTTTCTCTCAATCTATTACAATCAAAATCACCAAATAGGAATCTATTACAATCAAAGTCACCAAATAAGAAGAGATTTTTTTAAGTGTGATCTCTTTTTTCTCAATCTATACAATCAAAGTCACCAAATAGGAAGATAATTTTTTAAGTGCTATCTTTTTTCTCTCAATCTATACAATCAAAGTCACCAAATAGGAAGATATTTTTTTAAGTGCTATCTTACTTTTCTCAATCTATACAATCAAAGTCACCAAATAGGAAGATAATTTTATAAGTCTTCATTTACACAATTATTAGATATAAAAAAATATCAAATCACTGATTCTGGACATTATGATGAAAATTTAATTTCTTTGATTTAATAAACCAAAAAGATGGTTGCAAAAAGTTTGCAAATGAAGAAAATATGGGCATGTTGCAACATGGTGTAAAAATACACAAAAGCAGCAGTTATTATGTTAAAAGGGTTAATGCAGTTTTTATAGGACAAAAAGTTGTGTTTAATTGTTGACAGACTTACTGTTTTGGATCTCGACCTTGTCCTAATTTTTCACCTGAAAATATACGTTACATCGTACAAGATTCAAAATATTTCAGGATAACACCAAATAAACATAAAAATACTTGGATCATGAAATCACAGAAGATACAAAATAATCAATAAAGAAGGAAGGATAGGGGTAAAACTGAATGCCCCCCCCCACACCGGACATGTCATCGCAGGGGCATTAAAAGTGCAATATTTGTGACATTTCATTAGAAACCTGGGGATTTTAATGGAACAAAACCCCCTATCTTCAAACAAGCAACTGTTGGTCCTTCCAGAGCACCTAGATTCACTATTCTGGTTGCTATAAATTTTTGAAGTAATATGTGTAATTTCCTGTTTTTTTTATGTCTCAGGTGACAATGGTTTTCTCAAACATAGACCTTCCGTGTTTCTCTTCTAAGCTCTAATTATCGAAAGTTGGAAAACCCTTGTGTTCAGTTCTTGATGTAGCTTATATTTATCTAAAACATGCTTTTTGAGTTAAAAAAAAATTATGCTATTTTACATTGGTGATTATTTTATTGTAGTGTCCTTGACTTAAAAATTTTTCTTGTTTTATCTTTGTTTTAATCAACTTTAAAATTTCACTAGAATGGCGGTCTTCCGTGGAAGACGAATGTCGCCTGCGTCTTAAAATATTTGGTAAACAGGAAGTAGATGAGTTACGGCATAAAATGGCTTTATACCATAAAGTACTAAAGGAAGAAGCTACATAACAAATATCATGAGGTTGTGACATTTAGTTGCCCCAAAGAATGCGACAGAAATGTTTGTGACGCCGCAAGACGACAGATGGTGCCAAAGTAACTCCTTTATGTCGCTTCTGCAACATGTTTCAGTCGACATAAAAATGCCACTCTTTGATATTTCTCATCTTTTGTTAAGGTCCAACATTTCCTCTAACCTTACCTGACGAAACTGATTGTGGTATCGAGGAAGTGGACTGAGCTTTAGTTAAGTTACTGGAATGTGGAACAGTCAATTTCATCGTCTCTTCCTCCGAATCTCCACTCTGGTTGATCTCTTCGGACAAGTTCCGTACCTGAGTCTGTAAATATAGCAGATTAAATTTTATAATTATGTGTAATATTATATGTTATCTATCATGTTCTTTTCCTCTTTCTGTACAACTCTCCATGCCCTAAATGGGCTCCTGATTTGGTAATAAAAGAAATGTTATGTAATGTAAAGTTACTACTGGGGCATATGCATACCATGTTTCATCAACCTAGGACCTATTCTTGAGATATGGAGGTGCTTCCAAAACTTTTCCATTGCTATTATATGTATTGAAAATTGTCAGTCACTCAACCGGAAAATCAAGGTCAAGGTCAAATGATGGGATGCAACTGAGCTAAGCTACTTCTGGGGCATATGCATACCAAGTGTCATCAACATAGGATCTATAGTTCTTGAGATATGGAGGTGCTCATAAAACTTTTCCAAAAAGTTAAGGCCACCGCCACCACGGACTATAAAGTAACACCTATGTTCGGCTTTGCTTTGCAGGCAAGACAAAAACAGGAGAATCCAAAATCTCCAATTTGTTTTGACTGTCACTAAATTAAGAAGAAATATGTTTTGCAATCTGTTATGTTATAGTATTTCAATGAAGGTAAGTCAGTGTGGGGGAGGGGATTGGGGGGGGTGTTTTATTTTAGATGGTGTAGTGTTCCTAAGAGGGAATCCCCAGTCAGTCCAGGGGGTGGGGGATGGGGGAGGGGTGACTTACTTTATCTTCTTGTCTCGGGGAGAAACCAGTTCTTGTTGTAGATGGTATAGTGTTCCTATGAGGGAATCTCCAGTCAATGTTAGGGGGTGGGTGACTTTGATCTTCTTGTCCCGGGGAGATACCAGTTCTTGTTGTAGATGGTATAGTGTTCCTAAGAGGGAATCCCCAGTCAGTCCAGGGGGTGGGTGATAGGGGAGGGGTGACTTACTTTGATCTTCTTGTCCCAGGGAGATACCAGTTCTTGTTGTAGATGGTATAGTGTTTTAATGAGGAAATCCCCAGTCAATGTTAGGGGGTGGGGGTTGGGGGAGGGGTGACTTACTTTGATCTTCTTGTCCCAGGGAGATACCAGTTCTTGTTGTAGATGGTATAGTGTTCCTAAGAGGGAATCCCCAGTCAGTCCAGGGGGTGGGTGATAGGGGAGGGGTGACTTACTTTGATCTTCTTGTCCCAGGGAGATACCAGTTCTTGTTGTAGATGGTATAGTGTTTTAATGAGGAAATCCCCAGTCAATGTTAGGGGGTGGGGGTAGGGGGAGGGGTGACTTACTTTGATCTTCTTGTCCCAGGGAGATACCAGTTCTTGTTGTAGATGGTATAGAGTTCCTACGAGGGAATCTCAAGTCAGTCCAGGGGGTGGGGGATGGGGGAGGGGTGACTTACTTTTATCTTCTTGTCCCGGGGAGAAACCAATTCTTGTTGTAGATGGTATAGTGTTCCTACGAGGGAATCTCAAGTCAGTCCAGGGGAGTGGGGGTGGGGGAGGGGTGACTTACTTTGATCTTCTTGTCCCGGGGAGAAACCAGTTCTTGTTGTAGATGGTATAGTGTTCCTAAGAGGGAATCTCCAGTCAAGTTCTGTTCAAAACTCCTGTCACCTACTTCTTTATCTGAAACATTCAAACATTAACATCATTTTAAAGGTTTTAATTTCTAAACATATTTATGTATCCTGGATTGGGAAACAAGCTTAATGCTTATGTAAATCCCTCTCCAGCTAGCAGGTTGCAAGTGTGGCCTTTGCAGCGGCCCCCATTGAGCCTACTCTTATCGAACTCTACAAAGGGGTCTTTAACGTGCATGGGGTATTGCTCTCCACATACACGGGACAACCTTTTTTCGTCCCTTTCTAGGACTAGCATCGTTCCTTGAGACCATCCTTTAAAGGTTTTAAGTTATGTTTACAGGTCAATGCTACAATTAATAGGTTACCCTCTCATAGAAAATTCTATTGAACTATATTAAACACAACATCAATTTACATTCATGACATTGAAGTTTAAAATGTTTATTTTCTTTTTTTGTCACTGTTCATCTTTGAGGGCAATTCATGATCAACATGAATATGTCCAAATGCATAATGCGCAATCTTGCAATTTGGGACGGGCAAACATATCGTAACATTATATGCCCCTTACTTTCGTAGATGGGGCATAAAAAGGGCTACTTATTTTGTACAATATTTATGTAAAAATCCTGGGTTGGATATTGTTCTATATCTAACATACTGAGGATTAATTAATTATCATTGGTATTTTCATGATTTCCTCAAAAGACATTTCGTTTATTTTTTTATTTTTGTTGTTTGCACATGTTTCTAGTTTATTTTAAAGTTCAAACTTTTTAAAATTCTTATCTAAGTAGCTGGCTGTCACCCATCGAAACCATGAAAATTGCTACCCAAGAGATAAAAAAAAACCACCTAAAGTTGTCTTAATCTTTGATTATGTTGGTTTTAATTTTGAGTTAAAAACAATGAGTTATTAAACTTCCATCTCTTTTGATGAAACTTTCTGCTTTTAAAGACTTTTTTTAACTGCACGATTATCACTGCATTCAATAATCATATGACTTTATATAAGGGATTAAGTCACTTGTGAGGATAACATTTCAATTAACATATTTTGGAGAGATTGGAACATCGACAGGTAAATTGTATGGGATTTAATATCAATAAGTTTATTTAATTTAAGAAATTTTTTAGTAGTTAAGACTGGTTTAGATTTTTTATCACTGTTAAATATGCAGTGTATACCAGAATGTAGTATTAACAATACATAATTCATAAATTGACTTTTATTATGGGGTCTTCCCCATCTAAACAGGAAGTAAATATAAGTGATTTACAACACGTACAGTTTCCAGTGGGATGTGGAGTTTGTAAGACGGGAATGAAAATACCAAATAAATGTTTGCAGTGCGACCTTCTCTTGTAAGGGTCATCTGTATGATGAAAATACCATGGACCATAGAGTGAATTACACAAAGGATATTGGGGTAGCGTTTGGGATATCAATTGCTCAAACATTCACTACTAACCTAGCCATTATAGGAACCATTGTACCAGAAAGGAGGGATCAGTTTTGGATTTGGAGCAGTATTCTCGGAATGGCCAGATTATCTCCGAACGAAATTCTTCTTTCTACAGGGGATTCTAGACTTAAACTGCTAGACACAGAGACATGTGAAGTGACTTTATCTGTCTACAGAGTAAATCCGTATTCATCCACAACCGTCCATATCTCCAGAAACAACCAAGTTATCATAGGAGCTGGGGACAGTGCAAGGAGAATGGTGATGATACTGGATATGGAGGGAACCAGATTGGCTGTTTATGAAAATGATCGACACAACCAACCAATTTTCAACTTGCCAAGCAGAATTACTAGCACCTCTAATGGATACCTACATGTAGTGGATAATCATCCAAATTCTGTAAACGAGGATCAAGTTATTGTTCTTGATAAGAATGGCCATGTTGCATCAACAGATAGTGGACATTATGAGCTGAACAGCCCATATGTATTTCATCCTGCTGATATAGTAACAACAGCCGCAGACCAAGTTATAGTAGCTGATTATAACTGTAATGCACTACACATTTTAGACAACACAGGACAATTTGTGGCATTCATTGACACTAACGACAATGGCATATCCCGTCCACTCTCCCTAGCCATCATGGATGATGGACATTTACTGATAGGATGTGCTGCTTTCAAAACCAGCAACGCTAAACTATATAAAGTGAAAGTTTTAAAAGTTCAAGGTTTTGATACGTCTTATCACTCTCATTAACAATTATAAGGATTTAACAATTTCTGGGTGGTTTTTGAAATTTTTTACTAGATTTCCCACATCCTCAACACAATAAGGTTACAATTTTTGCTCATCAACCCCATTTTCATTTAATTTAATTCATTTCAGAAAGAATTATTTCACCAAGTTTTATTTCATTCTTTTTATACAGGTTTAAACAACTAAATAGTGCTAAAGCTAAATCTATAAACTCCAAAACTTTGTCTGCAGGGTGTACAATTACAAAATAATATTTCTTGCCCTTTTACCCAAACAAGGCAGCAGTGATAGGTAATTTTGCAGATGAACTGTTTCAGAGGTAAATATGAACACAAGTTCTGAACCTGATTGCCAAATTTTAGATCAGAACAATACTCTAAGCTATTTATATAGAAACCTTGCAGATTTTTCTTTTCTTTTACACTTTGGAAGGTTTATAACTAGCATTTATCTTGTAAGACGATACTAACAGGCTTCAAGACCATTTGTTGGATTATTTTTCCCAGGAAACTGAACACAATATGACTTTATGTCTAATACAGGCATTTATCTACGAAACAACATTAAATAAAGGGATTATTTCTTTGAAACAAAATATTTAAATGTTTTATATTGAGGTCAATAAGGAAATATCAGGTTTTTTTTCAGCTTGAGAATATCCATGTATCAAACGTAAAGCTATTATTACTGAATAATTTCACAATTAAATATTTCTCTCAAAAGACATTTCCTTGGATATTTAATTTCATGGTCTGCGCATGTTGCTAAAAGGTACATGTATTAATGTAAAAATAATATCTGTTGCCCGGTCCTTATTTTTGTTGGTGTTTGTTAGAAATAATAAAAAGCTACGCCGAGCGCAGCATGATACGACCGCAACAAGTTGAACCCTGAACGTTGGAGGCCCAGTATGGATAGTCCATTGCTTTTGTCACATGAAGCCCATGGTGGACTAACAAAGCTTTTTGACACATGCATTCTGTGGTGGATTTAAAAATGCATTTTTTGACACATTTATATTTACATCAACATCTAATACAAAAAGCCTTATTTATAAACATGTATTAATTTACAATTTTGGCCTTTTGACCCCTAATTTTTCTAAAACTGTAAAAATATTGCAAATCTGATTAAAATAAGGCAGAAAAATTCACAAGGAATCCAATGAAAAAAAGATTTTGAAAATCAGACCACAAATAAAAAAGTTGATTTTATGGGCGTGGCCTTCTTTAGCCCCCCCTGTAGCAATGTAATGGTGAAAAATATATCAAAATCATTGACACATTTAGTAGATAGAATTCAATGATGAATTCAATGAAAAAAGAATTTTCAAAATCAAATGAATGATAAACATTCTACAACAGGTTTGTCAATACACCTGTTTTAGCCCTTTTCTGCCCTTTTTTCCAAAACAGATAGGGCCACAAACCCCAAATACAAAACCAACATTCCTTTAGTGGATATAATCATCATATTAAAATTTCATAACAATTGGCAGGCCCACTACAACTTAAAAACGATTTGCCTTGACAAACTTTTAAAAACGGCGTTTTTGGTCCCTTTGACCCCTAATTTCTCAAAAACGGTAAGAGATATTGCAAATCTGATTGAAAAACGCAGGCAGGGATTTTCACAAGGATTCCAATGAAAAAAAGATTTTGAAAATCGGACCACAAATAAAAAAGTCGATTTTTTGGGTGTGGCCCTTTTTTGACCCCTAGTGGCAATGTAACAGTACAAGATACATCAAAGCCGTTGATACATTTTGTTGACAGAATTTAAAGAGGAATTCAATAAAAAAAAGAATGATCAAAATCGGATAAAAATTAAACATTCTACAGAGGTTTTGTCAATATACCCATTTTTGCCCCTTTTGGCCCTTTTTTCTTAAACGGTAGGGGCCAGAAACCCCAAATGCTATACCAACCTTCCTTTAGTGGTTATAAACATCATATCAAAATTTTATAACAATTGGTTAACTACAACTAAAGTTATCGCACGGAAACCAAAGTGTCTACAGACGACGACAACGACAACAACATCGCCATAACATAATACGATCGCAAAAATTTTGCGGTCGTATAAAAACCATAAAAATAGAGCATCTGATGGGACATTAAATGATACCCTGCCATGATATTTATCAATAGTTAAATATATATGTGTATACTATACATCTATATAGAGACAGAAAAGAAATGAGTTATCTTTCTTAGACCAGAAAATTTCATCATTTTCAAATTTGAAAAATTTACAAAGTGGCAAATCTTCAATTATGTTTTTCAGATCATCCTGAAAATTGAACTTGACCTGTAATTTATTTAATCATACATTTAGCTTTGATACATTTAAATCTGTCCGTGTGCAACAGACGGAAATTTACATGTCATATCTTGACAAGGGGCTTGTTTGCCATATCAAACCATCGCATGCACAAAAGTGGGCAAATATGCCATATCAAGGTCTAGAGCCTCACTTTAAAATTTGACGTCACAGTATATAAATAGTATAGTATATTTGTATCTGAAAATGTATGATAAAAAGATTATGACACAGGGTTTTCCATATCAGGTCCTATATCATTCCTAGACCCATATTAGGTCTTGGCTTACGCCTAGACCTAATATGGGAGTCTTGGAATGATATGGGACTTGATATGGAAAACCCTGTGTAATAATCTATATGTATTTAACAGCTGTGCATTATCATTCAAATCCCTTGATGCATTTTCAAGTTATCATCTGGAAACCTTCAGGGGACAGACAGATACTGAAAGAAACTGAGGGTACAAGAACAGATTCCAGGTCCCCCGCCCGTTGAACGTTATATTGTTGAAGGGGCATACTGACCTGAAAATCACTTACACCTTAGGGGACCCCTATAGGAGTCTGCATACAAAATTTCAGAACCCTAGGATTAGTAGTTACTGAGAAAAGTGTTATGAAAAATTTACCATTGAGCCTATGGGAGAAAAAATGACTAAGTCGTTAAACAGAAAGTAGATGTCAGACTGACCTGAAAATCACTTACACCTTAGGGGACCCCTATAGGAGTCTGCATACAAAATTTCAGAACCCTAGGATTAGTAGTTACTGAGAAAAGTGTTACGAAAAATTTACCATTGAGCCTATGGGAGAAAAAATGACTAAGTCGTTAAACAGGGAGTACATGTCAGACTGACCTGAAAATCACTTACACCTTAGGGGACCCCTATAGGAGTCTGCATACAAAATTTCAGAACCCTAGGATTAGTAGTTACTGAGAAAAGTGTTACGAAAAAATGTGTGACAGACGCACGGACGGACGGACACCGGCATTTCCATTTCGGTGGCGGGTTATAAAAATTGGTACCCAATGATTAATATCGTAACCACAGTATTTTATCTCTCCACTTACAAAATGGACTGGAGCAGCCTGATTCTGATGGTGATATACTAAGAGCATCCATATCTACTGGATGTTGTCTTTTAGGAGAGAGGTTATCTTCCTTAGCAACTTGAAAGGAATCGTCATCATCTGTGTCATCTCCATCTAACTGGTTTAAACTAGCACTGGAAAAGAAAGAATGATATTCATCTTCTATATTGATATCTCTCAAAGTGATTCTTTTATTTTGGTCAAGCATTGCAAAAGAGATAATGATATGGAGTTGTAATATGTTAAAAACTTTTACTGAAAGTATTTTTAGCACTGTAAAATAAAGAATGATGTACAACTTCAATTTTGCTTTAGCTGCAATAAGCCCCAACATATTTTTGCACATTGTGAATCGCTTATGCAACTTTTTCTTTAGCTGAAAAGAGTGATCAAAATAGAGTATGATGCCTTTTCATGTTTTTGAGATATAGTTGATTTAAAATCATTACATTTTTATTCTGTATTATTCATATTCAGTGTTAACACAGGTAAAACTAGATTAAGGAACAGAACACAGACACAGCTGAAACGCACAGGAAGACCTAAGATTTACAGAGGAACAGACAAACAAACTGAGCACAGACCAGTGAACTATTATACATCAGATATTGGTTAATGGAACAGAAGTACAAAATGAACTAAATATACTATCAATACAACAAAAGTGATTGCCAGTTTTTTTTTAACAAAAGCTTGATAATAATACCTCCTGGAAAATATATCATTATAAATGTCAAAATGTCTGATTGAGAAAGCATTTCCCTTTCAAACTTTTTGATAAGCCAAAAGATTGTCTATTATGAAGTTATAATAAGAATAGAGTGAAATACCTTTCTTTCTCACCTTTACTTCTAATTTTCATTACAATACTGAAATTTTGTTTGAAGTCTAAAACATATTCAACTTCCCTTTTCAATCATTTAATAAAGCTTTATGTTAACTAATTGGGATTAATCTAATAGTCTGATGCTGTCTAATTTGGTCTATATTTGATAGAGTCTTTTTTTCATTAATTTAAATATTACAAAAGAGCCATCAAACACCAAACACAAAATGAAAAGGATTAAAAGATGGATAAAAAAGAATGTTTTAAAATAAACTTAAACTTTGAGTTGCCTCATTAAAGATACCATGCCATTGTATTGTCGGAGGTTGGAAAAAATAAAGTTCATTTATCTCTCTTGAGTGAAAAACAAAAGCAATTAAACTTCTTCCTTGTCAAGTTTTATCAAAATAAGTGTAGGAAGAACTTCTCTTAAAGCCGGTACACACAATTAAATTAATTTCATGAAATTAGTTGCATGCAACAAATTCCATCGTGTAAACATGAAAATTTTGAGTTGCATGCAACTTTTCAAAAGTTTCATGAAACTTTTTCTGAATAGTCATTATAGAACATTGCTTTATTCCAGGAAAAGTTGCATGCAACTTTCTTATTGATAGCCAATCAACTGATGCGCTTAGAGGTCATATGTTAATTGATTAGGTCAAAAAGCACTTTACTATAGAGTAACATGAAAAATATTAAGAAATTAATTTCATCATGTGTACAGAAAATTTTATGAAACAAAAGTTGCATGAAATTAATTTATTTCATGAAATTGATTTCACTGTGTGAACTGGGCTTAATACATATAAAGAGAGGTAGACAAATAGCTTGATTTAAATATATTATATGCTCATATAGAAATCTTTATTGTGATTGGCTAAGACATTGTCACCTGGCTTGGTCAACCACTGAATCAACCAATAACCGTTGAGTCACATGGTAAGGTCACCCGATTTTGACATTTGTCATGTGAGGTCATATGATTTTATTGCTATGGTGTAAATAGTAATATTCAATATAATATAATTTTTTATAATCACCCTATGTTGGTGTGTGAATGTAGCTCTTTGACATCTTTGAATCTGTGGAGCTACAATGTGTTCCCATTCCTCATAACGCCGAAAGTGAAATCACACCGGGTGCAATTCATACCATTACATGCAGAATTTGGTATTAAAATGTTGCTTATAGTATTTTAGTGACAAATGCAGTTAAAATTTACCAACATTTAGCGGAAATTCAAAGATTTGCAGAGTATTATTTGTAATATCGAACCATCTCATATTAGAGATGGAGATGGAGAAACAAATTCGATTTGCTCCATTACTTAGGAGTAATGGGATTGCATTGTAGCTCCGCCAAATCAAAGATGTCAAAGGAGCTACATTATTGTAGCTATGTGTGACCCAAAGCTTCTTCCTTTTCAAAGGTAAGGTAACCCTTGAGACAAGCTCTCGGGTGACTTACTTTCTCTGGGGGTCACATACCAACTAGGGTGTTTATTATTTATTACCCCATCCCTTTATGGCATCCAAACTTTGTTTGCTTGGGATATGATAATTATTTTTCAAGGTAAGTGAGGTTTTTAAATTACCAGAAAAGATATGGCAACACTAAAAATAACTCTTATTCTAAATTTATTTTGAAATCTTTAATTATGATACCACTTTCCATAATCTAAGCATCTGCTATCATGCACCAATCCAATGCATGCACCAATTTCTGTAACATTCAATAAAATTGATGCAGCTGATATCTGCGCAAAAGAGGCCTTCGATTGGGGGGAAAACTAAGGTCAAGAGCATCTTGACTGAAAAGTGGCTTGTTAAGTTTAGATTTGATTCGTAACAAAAATTGATTCCTGCTTTTAAAATGAAAATTTTTTTTGCAAAATTTATTTGAAAACTGTTTATATTTACTTTATAGTATAAGCCCAGAAAACTCCCTTCACTGAAGGGAGTGTCAAATTTCCCTGTTTGTAGAAATCACAGCATGAACTAATCTGTTAAACTTAACTACAACTCCACATGTAGACATAGATTAAGATAAGAGAGATCAATTATAACTGGAACATAATTATAGTTGCAATGTACAGCACATTGTAGAAAAAAGGTTATTGAGTATACATGTACATGTATTGAACAGATGAAAAAAAGGAAAAGATTGAAAAAGGTAGGTTTCTTTTCATACATTTTAGAATATGTTATACAAATTTATATTCATAAACATCATGCAGTTAAAAACATGTTATTAAACAGATAATTATTGGATGTAACAACTAATGATTAAAAAGAAAAAGTCTTTATATGTGCAAACATAAAACCCTAATGGGTATAGTGAATACATACACCTATTACCAATGACTATAGAGTACATCACATTTCGGCATCAAATAAATAATTATTATTTTTCAAATTGTTTATAGAAAACAAAGATATCATGTAACATATAGTTCCAACTCTGAATCCAAACTTCAACCTGATGAAAAATCTATCAGACATATTTGTTTCTTTTAATTGATATTTGATTTATTCCAAACATTTGACACTACATCATTTGATTAAGGTAGAGCGTGGCACTTGGGTCCAAAATTAATTTGTCAATAGATTTTTTTCAAAATTAACATAAATGTTCTAAATGATGTACTTTTTCATAATTTAATTCCAAATTCATGAGTTTCTTCCCTACTTTTCGAGTTATATCAGGTTAAAGTATCAATTTTTTAATATGAATTATATAGGGAAAGCCATAAAAACACACAAAAATGTTCCATTACTTTTTTTCCTGTCAATAGATTTCCCTCATTTTTTGACATTTTAAAGATCTTGCAACAATTCATCATCTTAAATCAATTTAAAGTGGGGTTTCTTGCCTTGATTTTTACGTACAAGCAAAAATAGGAGTAAAAAATGATGATTTTTCGTGATTTTTGTCGAATTACCTCCCTTGACCATACTTTAGCTATGAATTTATACTACTTTTAGAATACAAATTTTACTCATATTGATAAAATGTGCCCAAACATGGTATAAAGATTCTAAAAACACAAAAATCTCAAAATATTTTCAAATTTCATTTTATTTTGGGCAAGTCACATGACCACTGTCCTGCTCCACCTTAAGTCTGCTTTGATATTTACACTAAATATACCTAAATAATACCTAGATCCACGTGGTAGAAGCTGATATATATAGATAATGAAAAATTTATTTGACATGGTCTTTTATCACATATTTTTCTACAGTTTTTTTGTTTAAAATCATAATTAATCAATTAAATAGTTCTTAAATCTTTTATAATAGATTTTTCTTTCTGTCTCATAATATATTTTTTAAATTTATTATTCAAAATTATATTCATTTTTTAGGATGGTGATAAAAAGGGGAGATAAAAACACAACCCACCAAGACTGAGGGTAGGAATATTTACTAATAATAAAAATAAAAATTACAACAAAGTTCCAGACAATAAATTTTGCTACGCATGATGCACGTTTCGTCTATTGAAGACTCATCAGAGGCACTCTACCAAAATATTGAAAAAGCCAAACATTATATCAAAATCATGAAGAGCATTGAACCGTCACGGATGTTAGAAATAAAAATTACAACAAAGTTCCAGACAATATTTACTAAAATAATGTTTGATCAACTGATAATATAATCATTCTTAATACAGCTTTTGTGAAATAAAATTATAACTATTAAAAACACGTAAAAAAGAAGAGATTTGGAAGAATGTACTTCAAAAAATGCAGAACAAATTTTTGGACATGTGTATTTAAAATAGATATACATTATGCGCAAAAAGTGATTAATAATTGAAAAAAGCACACATAACAAAATTAATATTAAATACTGATATAAACAATGATAGTGACTTGTTGTAAAGATGTCTGTTTTTCTACCTTTTAGGGCTGGAATATGTACCTAAAGACAATTTCAAAGTTCAGCCGGCTACAGTTTCATCAATTGGAAACAGACATTTTGTTGCAATTCAACGACTTCATAAAATTGCTTAGAGGTAATAGAAAACCAACAGACAATGTCATTAGACCAGATAATATAAAAAAAGAAGTAGACCGTAAGGGCGGACTGAAGACTTTCGAAGATACACTTTATGTCAAACTTTCCGAATTGGTGAACTTCATATTTCTACATAAGAACGACTTTGAAATTTGTAATGAAATACAAGACGAGATTATTCAACTAATAGTTGGCAAAAATGAAGCAGCGGATGACCATGCAATACTTCAGTTATATCAAAAAGTAGCAAAGAACTATACCAGTTTTGGGTTCACTTTTCCGATGGAAAATGTGACTTTAGATGACTTAAATCTTGCAACATTGCGTACTCTATGGAAGGAAAATTTCACTGAAGAAGAATGGCACAATATTATGTCTTTTTGAACATCATTTCCAAAGGCAACATCCAGGTCCATATGAATACACTGAACTGGTCAAAAGAAAACGTCAGTTTTATAATGACTTGGAGCAGGTATTGGAATCAGGAAAGGTAATTAACAGGACCTTGAATGAACATGTTAATCGCACCTATATAAGAAAGAAGTTTTCTGATGCCCTCTATGAAGACAGCTTTTTAGTCAAAGGCGTATTTCATATATATGATGTTGTCCGCAGAACCATTGAGGAAAGTCTTCAAGACCTCCTTCAAAACAAAATGCAATTATGTTGCGTTGAATGTTCAAATGAGACATGTTCAGATCACCAAAATGGCCTTCATGTATTTATGGAAATACCTACATCTGTATCTGAAGACGAGGAAGACATGTTTGAAAACATCGTAACCATAATCAGATCAACAGCTAATAAAGCACACAACATACCCATTCCACTCATAATTTTTCTTCAAGCAGGAGTCTTCAGGAAATACAAATGTGGAAACTGTAACCAAAATGAATCAGGGGTGCATAAATTCCATCTCCGCAACGATATATATCTACAAAAACTGACAAATGAAACTATCTATGTAAGCAGAAATTACAACTCAGACGAGGAGGCAGAAGAGCAAGTTGAAACTTTCCATTACATGAATGCAGAGTACTGTCAGAGTTGTGTAGATATTGCATCAGAGAAAACGTTGTCACCATTAGACTTTCGAAACTTCAACTTATTGAAAGAATGGCATTTGGACATTCCTCTAACTATACAAATTATTATGGAGAGTATGTTTATGAACAAAGAGAGTATCAGGAAGTCTGATAACCCACAGGCCCTCATGATTGGGAAGGTACATAGACTGTACACTCTGACTGACACCGGTTTTAACATTTACAACAAAAACCACATTGGGATAGTCCAGGAATTGAATACAGAAGCGCTAATAGTAAATTACCATTCACTTGCTACAGTGTTTGGGATAACATCACAAAATGGAGCTACAAGAAGCCAGAAATCTGCTGAACTATGGTTGCAATCTCAAGCGGACATGGACAAAGTATATTACCAAGCATACTTGAAGAAATATCCTATAGAATACCAGTCTATTGATTGTGATAGGATCCTGACACATCATAGAAGCATCAGGGACTGTATTTGCATCCTGTACATGGACAATCTTGTTCGGTTAACTGTTCACGCAGATCCTGACCCAGGAGTTAATCGGACATCCCAGATTTGTACATTGCCTATCACATTGAAAGGACTTCCCAGAGATTCATTTCTCACACACCTTTGGCATGCTGACGATTGTGACATGGACAACTGTAATTGTTATGATGACACAGAGTTGGGAAAGCATCACCAAGACCTATTGTTGCTAAACACAGAGAGAGAAGAAGACAGCAAATGGAAATTTGCAGTTGGAATGTTTTGGGGCTTTGTTAAATCGTATGACTCCGTCCAATGTCTTTTCAAAGATGCAATCAAGAGAGGATCAGTAACAAACACACTAAGCAATGAGCTGGATGTCCTAAACCAATCTGTTCAATCACTGAATTTGAATGACAACATTCTTGAAGCAGACGAATTTGATGAATCTGTTGAAATCTTTCAAAACCTCACCATAGATGACTCAAGTGATGACGAGACTGCTCCACAAGAAGACGACTTCATGGCTGGGATAGAAAAATTAAATATTTCCACTGATGAAACAACCACCAACCCTTTCACTGAAATCAGAGCAGCTCTGGATATTCTAAATGAACCAATCATGCAACATGGAGAGGTTTACGGGAACATCAATGATGACAGACTGTTGACAGAAAACAAATCGAACAGCTTAGTAGAAAACGCACCTCCATTGGTTTCTTCTATGCTTGCTGAGGAAAATGGAAACTCATTTGACTGCAGCATTTTGGATGAGAATATTGGAAGTACTACCAAGACGCCATACAACTCCACATTTGCAACAACGTTTCAAGTATCAGCTGCGACCAATGTAACTACAAGCTCCAATAACATGACATTATTAGAAAATTTGTCAGATGTGGTCATGGAAGAATCAGACTTTTTGCTAGATGAAAGATTTGCTAAGGAACCAAACAAGGAAAAACGAGAAGATGCCAGTGAATCTGTAAGAGATTCCGAAAAACCAAATTCAACAGAAAATAATATGGCATTGGATGAAGTTAGTCTGCGCAAATTTGATGTTCCAAAACTTTTATGCAAACATCCCATGCCAGCTGTTGGTAAAGATGATGATAAATCAAATCTAAAGGCAGTGTTATTGGACGTTCTGACAAAGCTTGGACGCTTCCCAAATCAACCGTACAAGGATAAGATTTTATTTGCTCCAGATCACAAAATTTCCAAAAACTTGATACAGTTGGTCAACACGGACGAGAGGTTTAATCAGTTCCTTCCCGAATTCCCTGTACTGCACTTGAAAAAATCAAAAATAACCAATCTGTTTACAGCTTACAAAGAAGCAGGTCTCATTCATTTGTTGAAATACATGAAGGACAATGAACAAGAAAAAGACTGGATGGAGCTTATATCATTAAAGAACATTGAAACCGCGGCTAAGAACATCAGACGAATTTCAGTAGCTCTACACTTGGCATTTGCTGTGCAGTTTGCTTCCAGTCTACCATTTGAGGAGGGCATAGACTTTTTAGAGGACTTGAATAAAGGCTGTCAGATGCATGTTCTAAATAAGTGGAATGATTAATTTTCCTCATTCTTAGAGAACGGAGCTCAAAATAACGCAACATTTGCACTTCACAATGAGATGATGCAACATTGTGACGAGGTTGTCGGTATCTCAATCGCAGAACAACTGGGAGGACCAGAGGGCTATTGCTTGTTGTTATCTTGCATCAAGTCGTCGCTGCCATTTTCCTTCCTGAATGGAGCCACATCGTATGCCTCATTTTGTGTTGATTTGCTACATATTTACTACAAATGCAGCAGATTTGACAAGTCAATGAAAGAATGTCTGTTTTCAACACCCCACAAAGAGAGCCAATTGAACTTTGCCTTAGATAGTCAACGTGAAATAGACCATCAAGATGCGATAAAAGGATTTCGACCAAGATCTACAGCAGACTCTGTTCTACCGAGGATGTCAATCGTTGATCGCTTTGTAGATGTTCAGAAATGCAGACAAAATTTGAAGTCGTCTGATATGGACTCCTCAAATCTTGACAACTCAAATCAGAATGAAAGTTACCAACTTCAAGGACATTACAATTCTGATAAAGACCTCAAATTCATTTTACCCGTTGCATCATTGATTCTTAGGGTTAATGCCCTTGACATCTCAGAGGACATGGAACTGCGAAATGTTTACCATCCCGAAAAGCCTATACTATCAACTGCTATACTGGATAGAGAATCTTACAATGTTGGAAAATTCCTCGTAAAAAGGTATGCCTGTCAACAGAACCTCTTTGAATTGACGGCTGAAGATTTGCCAGACCTTGAAAAAGTACAAGGATCAAGAGAATTAAAGCAGCGTGTAAAATCGTCTAAGGGTGTAACACTGAGGCGTTCGAACATCAAAAGTAAAACACCAAGCTCTGAGGCGGAAAAGAAGGAGACGAAAAGGAAAGCATTTGTAAAAAAGCAATCAAAAATTGTAGATTCTCTGAGTTCTGAAAAGAATGCATGTCAGGCATTACTTGCTCCAGATGGGACCAAAACATCGGTTCAAAAATCTCAAGGGATAAAAAGAGCACTGAATAAAATATTGTCATACTGCTTCCCTAACACTGATTATGGAAAATTTGATGCCGTCATGGAATATTATATTGTCAAAGACCCAAAAAACATTTCTTTGGAGGTAAAAAAGTCAATTAAGTATGCTACTGTTGAATTTGCTGGTGTTAAATTTCGAACTAAAGCCACAACAGGAGATGAATACATCCAATGCATCAACAACACAGTTTTGGGAAACTTGTTTAGCATCTTCCCGTTCCTGACTAGGATTGTAATTTGCGAGGAAAAGTACTCATTTACCCCAGATGATTTCAAATCAGCAACACGAAAAAAACGTGAAAAGACCAAGTCGTTCTCCATTTCCCATTTGAAAATTGGACAAGATGTAGTTTCTTCAGAGAAACTTTCAAAATCATCAATCATAGAAACAGACCTCGGAAAACGAATGATCAGCAACTATTTAGCAAGGAACGTCAACCAACTTGATGTGAAAAGAAATGTAACCATCGACATAGACAGCGAACTTCTACTCACAACGTGTTGCACTGGGGAGAACTGTAGATGTCCAGAAAAATCATATACAACACCAATTAGAGCGCAATTTTCAAAGGAAGGCTATCAAGGACATGCTTTATTGGAAACTGTACGACAGCGAAAGGAGGAGGCGGAACTGGCACAAGTAGATTGGTTGAATGACATCAAACATGAATTAAAGACAGATGAAGCTACAGTAAGCGTTGTCACATCTGGTGACATTGACAGTGTTGTGATTCACTTGTTTTGTTTGTCAACACATTGGCCAAGATTACCAGATGGGAAATTCAAGAATCGGGCATACATAATGCTTCAAAAGCAAAAACCAGAGGTAATAGATATAACAGGCATTATAGAAACACTTGAATGTAGATTTGGTCAAGGGATTTGCAGGAAGATTGCTGTTATACTTTGCTTTGGAGGAAACGACTTTCTCCCGAGATTCAGTGGAATCACCCACGAAAAATGGGTTTCTGTCATCATGGAAAACCAACACATGTTTAACAATGTCGTGAAGTTTGACATCACCATGGAAGGAATCCCTTACGGCATGGTAGACGAAGAAGTCTATGTAGAAATTGTAAAAAGGGTCTATGTTCCAGCAAGTACAGACTCTAATGCTCTCACATTCGACCAGGCAAGACAACTTAGCATAAAATATCCTGGAAAAATCTCTAAACTTCCATCTGCATGGATGCCACCAAAATCAGCAATTTCAACTATCGTCAAACTTCTAAATTTGCAAATAAAATACTTGATGACAGGAATGAACCACGAGGCTTTACTTCCCAATTTTCTAGAGGATGGTTGTCTTCAAAAGAATCAGGATGGGAATATAGAATACAATTTCGGAACCGAGCATGACGTCCATGTACACCATCCCACAGACTTGCTTCTATTTAGCGAAGAAGAATTACTTACGGCTATGGGGAAGACAGTGACTAATAAAAGGCCAAGAGAGATACGTACACCAGTCAAGCCAAGGGATTCAAAAAGACGACCTATTATGTCAACTCCAGTGTAAGTGAAATTAATCCATGGATATTTTTCTCATAGACAATATTGAGATGTGGAATAAGTGTACGCGACACATATAATACAATACAAAAGTATCAAAACCAATCCCTAAATCATCAACGAAAGACCCAATTCTTGACATAGAACAGTTAACACAGAATGACAAAGACAAACAAAGGCTTTGGCAAAGTTTCCTGGCTTAGGACAGGCACATATAAAATGTGGCGGGGTTAAACTAGTTTTTTGGATCCAACCACAAAATGCACAAAGCATACATATAACACACACTGTAAAACTCATGTTCAGATGTTTTTAAAGTTGGGACTTAAGATTTATATTACCATAACTTGAACAATAAGATTACAGTCATATTTGATACAAATGCAATGACGAACATGAATATTGAATATTCTAATATATACTAGGATCCTTATGTAACTAAATTAATATAGCATTTGCAAGATATCTAAGACAATTCAGATATTCAACACCATGATCATTTCTATTTTAAACAGGAAGATGAAAACCAGTGGAGTGTCTGATAAAAGCTTCTTTCAATATAAATCTAATAAAACAAATCCCTATTATGCAATCAAAGATAAAACAGCTAAAAATACTTAGAAAAACAAAAATAAAGAAAGTATTACCCTGTTAACATTAACTTTAAAGATGTTAGTTTTTTCATAATATGGAAGGTCATGGCAAGTTAGCTGAATAGATTATTAGCATTTTTGAAAGTTACTGTTGCTGCTCAGGTCTAAAAATCTTTTGTTAGGGCACTTGTTTAAAGTTCCTAAAAAGGATCGAGTAAGAATAGACTAAAAGTTTTCAGTTGAAGGACATTTACTAAGAGAATCTAGCAACTTTAATAATAACAAAATCTGGAAGGGCCCCATTGCCAAAAAAATCTATAAGTTAATGTCTTAAAGACATGAAATTCTAATATGCCTAGTTTCAAAAGGTATTAATTTGCAAATCTATGCATACACAGTTTTATTTTTAGCAATCACAATTGACAAATTGTGGACATATGCAAACACCAGGGTTCCTACATATTCAATACAGGGCACTTATACCCTTTGTTGGGGCACCTTTTTGAAGTTTTTAAAAAGTCAAGGCTTTGATCAGATAGAAGAGAATTTTTTTGGAAGATTTACTGAAACATTATACAATTATCTGAAAGCCCAAAACATTCAATTTCACAAGGATAATCCTTTAGGCCAATAAATCAAACTTCTTAGATTCTCATCCTAGTTGCCTAAAAAAAATAATTTTGATTTTTTGGGGCAAACTATGTCAATTTCTTGTCCATTCATGTTACCTTGGCAGAATATCTAATTAAAATGAATAAATAGTAAAAAGTAAAATTTGCTCTCCAGCCCCTAATTTTTGAGAAATTTGTATGAAAATCTAGGAATTTTCTTATTATTGCCTTAAAACGACCTTGACTGTAATGCACTTGTCCAGTCTGATATTGACCAAAGAATCAACATCTTTACACTTAAATCCTGAGATAATACAGAGGAAGCAGCAACCAAATAATGAGCCAATATCTGTTCAAACCTCTCTCCTAAAACCCATCAGCTGAATTCAATAATGATCTTGGCAAACCATAAAATAACAAGCAATTAAGTTCTAAGTGAAAAATAGCTCTGCTCATGTTCAAATCTTCATCTATTTATTTTCTTCAGATAATGACCACCACAACATAACAGAGAGTAGTTTATCATCTTGACCATGGCTGTATGCCAGCTAGAGGATCCATCATTCTATGTTCAGAAAAAACAAACTCTGTTTTGATTATAGAACTAAGTATGACTTAGACTGTAAGCTGGTAAGAAGGCTTGTAGATGATACCCTCGAATCTTCCAAGATACTGAACTTCTACCCCTCACGCATGTCTGATATACATGCATAGTTGTGATGACATGAACTTTTATTTAAAAGTTTAACCGGACTACCTCAACTTCCCAAATGTTTACAGCTTGTAAGATATTTGTAAAAGATAGAGACTTCTAAATACCTCAATTTCCTTGACCATTCACAGCATGTAAGATAAAAGATTAAAAAACTTCAATTTTCCAAACCTTATATTAAGATGTGTTAGTATTTCAAAATAAAACAAAATATAAAAGAAAGTCTTAATAATGTTATTGAAAGATTTAAAAAATCAAAATATCAGAAATCTTCAAAGTTCTTACTAATAAAATCCATATCTGTATTCATATGATCTAAAATCAAACCAATGAAAATATTCATAATACATATCATAACCAATATCTTTCAAGAAAGAGAACGCTTGGATGATAACTTCATTTGAAATGCCTGTTCCAAGTCAGGACCATTGCGATCAATAATTTTTCCAGTGTGTTTTCCATGTTTTGTCATATCGCTTGGACATTGAGATTGATCCTCCAAGTTCGGTTTTTTGTTATTAACTTAATTATTTCTCTTTGTCTTTACGGACAAACTAAAGAATGTTTATGCAGTTTTAAGTAGTGGATTAAAATGCTTTTAAAGACATACTGGGCTTACTAAAACAAGAGGCTCCCAGGAGCCTGAATCGCTCACCTGGTCTTAATGTCAACCCTTTGAAGACTTTTGTATAGCTGAATGAGCTGAATGTTTAAGCAATAAAAAGCTTTTCTCTATCTGCAATAGTTTTCATTCCAAAGCAAAATACACTATTTTTCACCTTTAAAGGGCCATAACCCCTTAAAGGGGTCATCTGACAACTTCGACCCTAAAAAGACTTTTGTAGAGCTAATTAAGCTGAACATTTCAGCAAGCAACATCTTTTCTCTATCTGCAAAAGTTTTCTTTCTTTAGGCCAAAAACACTTTTTTTTGCCTTTAAGGGGCCGTAACCACTATAAGGGGTCATCTGGCAACTTTGACCCTATGGAAACTTTTGTAGAGCTAAATGAGCTGAACATTTAAGCAAGCAACAGCTTTTCTTTATCTGCAATAGTTTTCATTCTATAGGCCAAAAACACTATTTTTTGCCTTTAAGGGGCCGTAACCCCTATAAGGGGTCATCTGACAACTTCGACCCTATGGAGGCTTGTGTAGAGCTAAATGAGCTGAACATTTAAGCAAGCAACAGCTTTTCTCTATCTGCAATAGTTTTCATTCTATAGGCCAAAAACACTATTTTTTGCCTTTAAGGGGCCGTAATCCCTATAAGGGGTCATCTGACAACTTCAACCCTATGGAGGCTATTGTAGAGCTAAAGGAGCTGAACATTTAAGCAAGCTACAGCTTTTTCTCTATCTGCAATAGTTTTCATTCTACAGGCCAAAAACTCTGTTTTTTGCCTTTAAGGGGCCATAACCCCTATAAGGGGTCATCTGACAACTTTGACCTTATGGAGACTTTTGTAGAGCTAAATGAGCTGAACATTTAAGCAAGCAACAGCTTCTCTCTATCTGCAATAGTTTTCATTCTATAGGCCAAAAACACTATTTTTTGCCTTTAAGGGGCCGTAACTCCCATAAGGGGTCATCTGACAACTTCGACTCAATGGAGACTTTAGTAGAGCTTTTGATGCTGAAGCAGTAGCGTGGCATCAGATTTCATCTATCTCTTATACTTTTTGATTTACAAGCCAAAAACAGTAGTCTGACCCCCCTGGTCTATTTTAAGCAACGGCGGCCATGTTTTTTGACGGATCAAAATACCGAACACAATTTTTGTGCAGGACACCCTAAGGATCAATCATATCAAGTTTGAAGAAATTCTGTTCAGCAGTTTCAGAGAAGAAGATTTTTAAAAAATTGTTAACGGACGACGACGACGACGACGAACGACGACGGACGCCAAGTGATGGTAATAGCTCACATGGACCTTCGGTCCAGGTGAGCTAAAAATCAACTGAATGTAAAAATTGGAAATATAAGTTTCAAACTGAAAGTCAAAAATCTGTACTTCAGATTACTCCAACAACATTGCAGGTTGGATGGCATGCTATTTTTGGACTTGTTGCCATCTTATTATCACAGTATTGAGTTATGAAAACAAGACCTCTTATGTTATAGGAGTAACTTCAGATAAGTTTTATGATCAAGAATGTGTCCGAAAGACATGAGGCCCCAAACTTGTAACATGAAAATATATTACCGGCATTTCAACTGGAAGGTAGATCTTATTTTGGACGAACAGATGGACTGGAACATTATATGCCCATCTACTTACATGTGTAGGTGGATCATAAAAAAAATACCCGTAGCTAAATGTAAGGAAATGCTTGTTTTACTTAAAAACAATTCTGTGCTTTTCATCATACTACTAAATCTGTTTCATAACATTGTAATAAGATTTTTTTTTGTCCAAGTCCAGAAACTGTTCCACTATTGGGTGTGTTTGACACATCATAAACATCAGTACAACTAATTTATTTGATTTCCATGACAGAAATAGTAAGAACCATTGATGTGCAATAATAACCAAAGCATGGCACAAAAAATGTTGACATTGATTTCTTTAAAAGATGGAATAAACCCGGAAATGAATGCATTTCAAATTGCAAATCGTTTTAACAGCATCAGGTTGAAAAAATTCAACCCTGGATTTAAGCAGAAAATTGAATTGAGAAACTTTATTGCTGTTGCAAACAAAAACTTTATCTAGAAACTTCCTTGAACATAAAATGCATTTTTTATTGGGCCTAAATTAAAATATTGTATGTTTGCCCTTCTCCCGACCCTGAATTTTGAAGCAGGGTAGGTAGGTAGGCAAAATATTTTATTTTTTTTTATCAAAAAATAATTAGAGTAGGTAATTTTTTTCCTATGGGTAGGTAGGTAGGTAAATTATTTTATTTTAACTTTGAGATATAAAAGCGTAAGAAGTTTTTTTTATGCATGTGAAGATGTATGATTGCACGTCTTTATGTGCTGTTTGTATGTTTGTATGTATTTGTATCGTATTAGCTATATTTGCTTTTGGAATAAACTGTTATTATACGATATTGAGATGTGGAATAAGTGTACGCGACACAACAAACATAAACAAACAGCAATTCAAAAAATCACAACGGAAAACAGCAAGCAGTCTTCAACATGACCATAGGTCACTGCTTACCGTCTTGCATTGGCCCAAGACTTATAATACAATACAAAAGTATCAAAACCAATCCCTAAATCATCAACGAAAGACTCAATTCTTGACATAAAACAGTTAACATAGAATGACAAGGACAAACAAAGGCTTTGGCAAAGTTTCCTGGCTTAGGACAGGCACATATAAAATGTGGCGGGGTTAAACTAGTTTTTTGGATCCAACCTTCCCCCTATTGATAAGCTTGCACAAAGCTACATATAAAACACACTGTAAAACTCAATCGACAAAAGTTCAATTCAACAAGAGAGAACCTAATTAGTATGTATGTTTTGCTTACAATTGTACTTTAATCACTTTTACAGGATACTTTTCTAATATCTGACACTTGGAAACATCAAATTTTAAAATGCAACTACTATCCTTGCATGGCTTAATATGTAGTGAATGTACATTTTGTGCCTTAAGTAACCACTATTGAACGCTGTTAGTTGATAAAATATTTTCCACGTTATGCGTCACTGTGCAAATTGGCATATGGAACATTCCAGTCAATCCAACAACATGGAAACTGGGGGTTCTAACTAGTGTTGCATACAATTGCAGTAAAGGCTCTTATTCCTAGATCATTTCAGGAAATTTCTGACATTAAAATTTCTAGAAACCTTTTGACATTGAATGCACAATTCTCCTGATATGATGCATTGAATCAATTGGTTTGAACGAACATATTTATTTATTGAACAAAATTTTAACTCTTCTAAACATTTCAACATTTTTATTCAAATTTTAATTGTTAAAGTAAGACTTGAAATGTCAAACAAAATGAAATAAATCTCATGATACAACACAACAAGGTCATATTGACACTTGTCTATTCTCATAAAGTATTTCAACTCAAAAAATTGACTAAGGTTTCTACTGTAACCTAGATTATCCCGACTAATAAAACTGACAGACAGACGGACGGACAACGTAAAAACTATAGGGTGACGCATTTTCAATGCGGGGCCCTAATAAATAGCCGATGTTTAATAATACTGTGGCTGACAGGATAGTATGGCTGAGACAACTTGAAATGTGTATGGAGTCAGCGCTTTCCTGGCTTGTCCATGTTCTTCATGTTTCTGTTGTGTATACTATTTCATGTCTTGCATCCTTATGTTTTTGTGATTGTTGTTCAGATTTGTTAAATATATCCCTTAAATTGTGATTTTAGAATGCCAGGTTGGGCCTTGGTTTTTCTATACCTAAATGTTAACATGTACATTGAGTTTGTTGTATTCTGAATTGGCGACTTTACTGCCATTTTATCTCACAGAGGCGATTTTACTGCCATATTTCATAAAATTTGTGAAAATAAAAATAACAGTTTCCTTTCTCAAAAGCTTCGTCTACTTCTGTCTCTTGATCCGTATCTCCAAACGCCGCCCCGGCAACATCGTCCCATATTTCTTTTGTACACACTTTTACGTTCTTATTTTTGACCAACGTTTTCTTAAAGTCGTTTTTAATTTCATTTATGGTCACACAGAGTGCTGCCATGCTTGATCAATGTCATTCAGCAGTTTCGAATCGGAACAAAAAAATATTCTATGCAAACGCATGAAAGACCCGTTTTTGGATTACTATTGCCTTTACTATCAACGTGTACGATAAAATCCGAAAATTCCGAGAAAAAGATTGCAGTCGGTAAATATAAATAAAAGATTTTCAGTCGGAAGCGAAACGGAATAAAATAAAATTTTGCCGATAAATGTAAATAAAATATTTTCAGTCGCAACGAATTTCGGGGGTCGGTCGGCTGAGGGCAAACATACAATATTTTAATTTAGGCCTTGATTGTTAGGGTATAACATTTTTTTGACACACCAATTACCTTTTAAGGTCTTAGAGTCCTGCTCTGTTACTTACAAAATAACATATCTTTATGTAAGTTTCAGATTGTCAGGAGTGGTATTCTCTGGGTACTTCTGCTTACCCTACTGTTAATAAAATGAATACCCTGTATAGCCATGTGCATCCTTATACTAACTCAATCCTTTTTGGACACACTTGAGCCATACAGGGTTTTCATTTTTATGGAAGGAGTGGAGGAAACAAAAGTACTTGAAAGAAACCACCAGCATTTGTAACTGGCAAACTTTTACAAACGGATAGGCAAGCCATTAGTATCAATTACAAAGAGGAACAAATTTGAAGATGTAATTGACTACTGATCAATAGCTTTGAATTTTACACAGGCAAATTTGGCTCACATGAGTTTCAAGTGAATCGAGTTTCACGCGATATTCATGTGAATCTCATGTGAATTTCACTTGAAAATCACACAAGTTTGGCATGAAACTAGTTCATGTGAAAATGATGTGCACATTTCATTTGAAATTAATGTGAAGTAATTTCATGTGTAATTCATGTGAGATTCATGTGAAAGCTCATTTCACATGAAACTCATGTGAACTTTTTCTTGCGAGTTTCAGGTATAAGCTCAAAACAGGTGAATTTCATGTGAAACTCATGCGAGTCAAATATGCCTGTGTAACCTGAGCACCTTACACCCCTCATCCACTTGACTATGTTCAATGATATGTAAACCCAAACTCATGTGACCAAACAGGCACACACATGTGACACAAAACTAAATCATTGTCTTTAAAGTATACCTTTTTCCCTGTTGAAAAGAATTCCTGTTAGCATATTTATTTTTGAGGTCTTCAGCAATTGTCGAAGTCTGTGGACACCAACTACTTCGTCGTCTTACTCCTGGAAGGTTATCGCCATAGTAATCCTTGATGAAGCGATTTAAGCTAGCGTCCAATTTAATATCTTTAGAGCTATCGAGGGTGACCCCATTTACACAGATTTGAACATGAGAATCGTCATCGTTAATAATTTGTATGTCTGGGTTTTGTTCCTCGGGGAAAGGTGCGGACTCCTGGGAAAACGTTGACTGTTCCTCATCTTTGGCCAGATTGTGCATAGAATTGTGATGCCCTGAAAATGTATCAGATTTATTTTGAAGAGTGAACATTTTCACAAATTTGTCTTATTGCTTTGGACAGTAATTCTAACACATAATAGGTTATAAGGCAGCAGCAGGTTATATTCATGTTGGAAAACTAAGTTATTAGCGAGCATCGCAGATGCGAGCCCTACGGCATTGTGCATGTTTTGAGATGTGCCAGAAATATACTGACGATAAAACCGGAACAGGTTTACTTTTACGGAGTGAATAAAATAATAGGCACGGAGCAAGTAAAACAATCAACCCTCTTGGCTTATGAAAAAATACATCATAATCTGTTATGCAAAAATATAAAAATTGCAATTCAAAAACAGTTATAAAACCCTCATTCATCCACTTGTTTATTTTTCCACACAGATTTTTATTTAAACACCATTCGTTCTTTTCCGCTGAAAAACGATTTTCCGGAAATTACCGAGCCAGCTTTTGGCAACATCGTCCCATTTACTAGTCATAATAAAATACATTATACTAACTGACCAAGCTTTGTTAAATTCCAAGTAAGATAAAATAAGATAAAGAAATACATAAATTTACTGAATAAAACCTACTCATAATAATAAATAAAAGGTTCTTACCTGAAAATGAAAGAAGAGTCCCATCCTGTGGGGTTTCACTCACTTTCCTCAGTCCCGCATGATATTTTTACTTTACCGTTTTTTTCCGCCGGGTTTCTTAATGTACCTTCTGTTACCAATGCTTCAAATAAAACACTGATACTCAGAAAATCTCACAAAACCTGACAGAATCTGAATGTTGTTTTGATCTGCTGAGGAAGCGCAAAATACTCTGACAAGGAAATGACGTCACGTAATTCATAAAATTGATAATTTCGTCCCCGCTTAATGTCGTCCCAGAATGTTACAGGATTTATTATTTGCACAAATAATTGAATTTTTAATAAGTAGTCATTGATCCCAGATATTTTAACTACAACTTTCTCAAGTGCATATACTTTGGGTTTGATGGGGTCAGACATGTTGTCAGACTTTGCAACTATTTAATTCCTTTTTTAAAAGTTCCCTCTTTTCGTTAAACTTAGACGGTCGAGCGGATTTATTTTTAAAAGGTATATAGATTTTCGATGCTCGCTAAAAAGGCAGGGCCTTAATCATATTATTTTTTTTTTTTTTGGTAACAAATTTGGCAAATTATTACATACACATAGTATTTCACCGTCTTTAAAATTTGATATCTTCAACATGTGGGTCATTCAAACTACAATAGAATATTAGCAAAGTCAGGACGGCCACATGTGCAAAAATTCTAAGTTTTCCAAAAATATTTAATTGATGGATTTTCATGAAATTTTAATATGTGATTTCTCTAATGGTAGTTAATCTCTGTGTTAAGTTTTAAATCTGTAGTCCTTTAAGCATTTACCAAAAAATGTTGATGGCGGACAAAATGTTAATTATGGGCTGCGGTATGCTCAATGCAGTTGCTCTTAATACGCACTCCTGTATGTTTTTCATATAATGACTAATATGATACAGGTTAAACCTGAAAAGCTCCCGCAGATAAAGTAAATTTCTTATATATATAAATATATAAATGTATGGTGCCTCATACTTTACTTAAAGCAAAAACTCATTATCTTTATAATAACAACAAGAAAGACAATCATTTACATGATTTTGAAAAAAAGAACGCGCTGCAAACAGAACAAGGAAGTTATATTCTGCGGACCTCGCCGAAGTCACCTAATAATTTCTACTTTCATTTTCGAATGCACAGCCGGCTGGAGGGAAAATAACAAACACAGTTTGTTTATTGAGGACAAAGTAAATCTAATGACTGCAGGGAATGAAATTTGTCTGCTGAATTAATCAAGTTATTTGTTTGGTTGACAATACACCGCTTTTTTGTGGGGGCTTGCTTCGCGAAAATTAGAATGACAGGTTCCCGTGCTTCTGTCATTTTGTTTTGATGGACGCGACCTCTAGTGATAGAATGCATATGGACGCCAATAATTAAAATATGCCCGAAGTCCTAATTTTTTAATAAAAATTCTTTATGTTAAAAACATTTCATAACTGGGAATACTTCAAATAATTATATTAATACAATAACTATGTTTATTATTTTTTTAAATTGAAAATTACAAAAAAGGAATTTAATTTTGCATTCCGTGTTATTGGGTGCGGATTTCTGACTAGCTTATACGTCTTCCGGTTTAAGGCATCATACTCAGTCAACTTAGCTCCCGCAAAGCGGGAGCTTATTAGTACTTTTTTAATTTGTTTTTGTTCTAAAATTAACTGATATATTGTCTCTAAATCATTGAACAAATAACAATCAATCAATCAATCATTCAATCTTGAAACTGTATCTTACCTTCATTTACTTTAACAACTGGAAGTGATTCTGATTCAGGACTGGGCAATGCTGGACATGAACTACTGTAGCGAGAAAGATTGTCTTTTCTTACATCCTGAAAAATAAAATAGAACAACCAGTAATGATAATACTTCGGTAAGACTTTTATGAAAGGTCAGGTAAGTCTTGATGCATGTCTTGTCTCATAATTTGTTTAATTTCTTGTTTTGATAAATATCTGGATCTTCTGATATCTAACTTATAAGTCGGAACCCTTTTTCCACTTGAAGATTACTACCCAAAAATCTGACTTATATGTGAGAATATATAGAATATATATATATATAGAATGACCCACTAATAAACCAAAGAGTTCTGAAGATATCTCACTGATCCAAAAAATTTATGAAACAATGTCATGCCAATATGAAAGATTCATTACAAACTACAGACCATTTTTAATATAAATATGCCTCAAAACAAAATTATTTATGCTTTCACATTGCAATAGAATAAAATATCAATTTATAGTTTCTAAAACATCTTCTCTTAAGTCTAAAAATTGAAGAAAAAAAACCCATAAAAACATCTCATTTTAACTAAAAACTAACTCTTTGAAATTTGATCACTGCATTAAAATATCAAAAGAAACCTCAAACACCATTTATTTCCTTAAAGGTACTGAGTTACAAGCTTGACATTTCAGTAAAAGACAGAATCTTCAATCCAAATGGAAATGGATTTCATCTGTAAGTATCAACTCCAACGACAACAATTAATAGCATTTTCAAAGTCAGGAAATAGCAAACAACCCCAAAACATCAATCAATGACATTTCGAAAGACAGGATATACTAGTACAAAATTCCTAAATGTGGATTTTAACAAAATGGCTAAAGAGCTACCCTAATGCTGAACCTATGATATTTTGATAAAAAAGTTTTAAGCCGTTTAAGCCTAATGGGAATTAAAATTAAGAAACATCTTTATAAATCTTGTTTTAAGTAATTAAATGCCTCTATAACTAAAATAAGGAAGTATTAACTAATTATAATCTCTGACGAAATGTACCCACATTAACATTGTACCTACATGTATGAGGGATGAAATGTACCCACATTAACAGTCATTAATATTGTACCTACATGTATGAGGGATGAAATGTACCCACATTAACAGCCATTAACATAGTACCTACATGTATGAGGGATGATATGTACCCACATTAACAACTATTAATATTGTACCTACATGTATGAGGGATGAAATGTACCCACATTAACAGTCATTAACATAGTACCTACATGTATGAGGGATGAAATGTACCCACATAAACAGCCATTAACATAGTACCTACATGTATGAGGGATGATATGTACCCACATTAACAACCATTAATATTGTACCTACATGTATGAGGGATGATATGTACCCACATTAACAACCATTAATATTGTACCTACATGTATGAGGGATGATATGTACCCACATTAACAACCATTAATATTGTACCTACATGTATGAGGGATGATATGTACCCACATTAACAATCATTAATATTGTACCTACATGTATGAGGGATGATATGTACCCACATTAACAACCATTAATATTGTACCTACATGTATGAGGGATGATATGTACCCACATTAACAACCATTAATATTGTACCTACATGTATGAGGGATGAAATGTACCCACATTAACAGTCCTTAACATAGTACCTACATGTATGAGGGATGAAATGTACCCATATTAACAGTCCTTAACATTGATCCTACATGTATGAGCACATTAATAGTCATCAACATTGTACCTACATGTACGAGGGATGAAATGTACCCACATTATGGTCATTAACATTGTACCTACATGTATGAGGGAGGATCAATCTGAAAGAGAAAAAGCTACAGGTACTAGGACTACAAATGTACTACTTTTGTGAAGTCAATTTCTGACTTTTTAGAATTTATCATGGACTTTTTTTTTCAATGTAGGAAAAATTTACAGCAATATTCATTGACACAAGAAACTGAATGCAAGTTATCTTAACTGTATGTGCCAAAATTTGGGCAGAGAAGTACAAACTAACTAACTGAAAGAAAGATGCTAGAGTTATGACTTGTTTGTTTGGGTTTAAAGCCTTTCAGCACACCTGGGCCGTAAAACACAGTCATTTTAACGGTGGAAGAAACCACAGTACCTGAAGGAAATCACCAACCTTGGGCAGGTAACTGACAAACCTTACCACATGCAAATAGGGAAGTCCTAGACCACTCAGCCATTCAGGCCCCCTGGTGTTATGGATGAGGGGTAGAGGGCCAAGTTTTTTTTTAAGGACTCTGATGAATTTTGAATCCCAAAAATGTTAAGAGGTGTCAATGTAAATTCCATGTTAAAGCCAAATGACTTTAGATGGAGAACTGCATAAAAGGGGGGTGGAGTGGACAGGGGGGTTCTCTTCCCCCGTTCCCCGCCCTCTCCACCTCCGCTCCCTCTCCCGGCCACCTAAACCCTGGTACCCCGTCTCCCTTGTCCGCCCCGTTACCCCCGCTCCCTGCCCCTACCACCCAAGTTCCCCGCCCCTTCTCTTCTACACCCGCTCCCTGCCTTCTCAACCCCCGTCCCCCCAGTCCACCCCCTCATAAAAGCATTGTTCCTTTTCATTGTTCACATCAACATTTGAAATATGATTTTGAGTCATGCATATATTTACTCCTTTCCTTTTTCAAGGTAAGATGACCTTGGTAGTAGTAGCAGTAATAGTAATCGAGTCCATTTTCTAGTGTAGGCCTAGTGCTGACCATGAAATAATGGTATTTTCTCCATACATATGCATAATCCTCCAATCAATTTAAAAGAGAAGCTAGAAATAACATGCATCTTTTCTTGATGCATGCAATAAAACCTATTCCCGACAAAAAAATTAGTATTCTGGAGTAATACATAATATGGAAATCAGAATAAATTTATTCAAGTGTTCCGCTATGGAATCTAGTTATTGAGTTGCAAGATCTTTCAATGAACCATAAATAAGAAATATGTCCATTGAATGTAGATTTTTTGCAAGAACATTAAATAAAGTAGAATATATTGACTTGAGTGGGAATATTTATGCAGTTAACTTGCACCTACATGAATACAATTATTTAGGATGGAAAAGCTTACATCACTTGCATCCTAACATAATTATTCAAAAATTCTTAGAATCAAAAATACATGTATATCAAAAGGGCAAAAAATTGAGTATTCTGTATAACAATGACCTATTTCATGTCCATGCCAGGAATTCAGACAAACATAGCACGGACAATACAGAACCCATGTTCTATGTTTCATTTACCAATGGTCCTCTATGTCAAAAAATTTAAAATCCACAAATCAAAACATAGGCAATTGTCAGCTGACATGCAACTCCAACCATTAGGCAAAAAATAGCTTTTGAGGTTCCTGCCTGATCTGTTCTGAGGCGGCCTCATTGTCAATTTTTATTCCTTTTTCAAAGAAGGAAAAATCACCCGTCTCATCACTTTTTAGTGTTTTCAAAGTAAACAGTTGCCCCATCTACTTTTTGGACCAATAAAAAAACTAAGAAGAAGTCTCCCTGTTTCATATGCTTTGAAGAAAATTGCCAGAGAAGCTTAAAATTCATTTTATAGGGCCTAATATTCTTTCAAAATAGGAAATGCACATCTTGAATATGCATATAATTTACAAGCAAAGTTTGATATCTATAGCTTTGATACTTTTTGAGTTAAAGATAACACAAAATGTAAGTGCCAGAGAGACAGACTGTGAAGTACAAATGTACCAGACCAGCTTTCACTGTTAGTGCCTCAGGTGAAAATGAGATGCAAATAAAACTGTATTTTATTTTCATGGGGATAAAATTTTGTGCTTAAGAGAACAAAACTGAATTGGTGGGGACAAATTTTCATGGATTTGTTTTTTTGATATACACTCTTTTACCTAAATATTTTCAATTTGTGGGAATTTAATTTCGTGGATTTTTCTTACCCACGAAAGAAATGAAATTTAAACCCCAACGAATATTTCTGCTTCTACAGTATATGTAATATTTCTCCATTTACTCTTCCATGCAAAATAATACTGAACATAGCACTATTTAACTTGGTATACAGTTTCTGATTAACTTAAAATATGTGTTTTACTTTAAATCTGACTCCAATAAAGAAAATGGATGAACAGAACATAGAAACTAATATGAACAAATATTTGCCAGCTATAAAATTTGCTAAAATACTGTTGATTTTCCCCAAAATTGGATAAATTTTGTACAAGAAACAAATGACGCAGACATAAACAAACACAGCTTTTTGCCCTTGCTTTCAAAAATAGTAAGACATTCTAAGTTTACTCACTTTACCAAACTCACTTAAATTAATTTCCGTTAACAAATTTGCCATAACACAGATACGCAAACAACATTAAAAAAGATACAATACCTTTTCTTTAGAGAATATAAAATCTCCAAGTAAATTATCCTGTAGGGAAAAACAATCAATTTAATATCCATCATGCTTCATTTGCACCGTGATTTTAAAAGAAGTTGCACTTTGACATTTATTTCAAAACTAAAACCCCCTCGACTTATCCTGCAATTAATCCCGGTTACTAAAGAGAATATTACAAGTATTCGATTGTACAATTACAGACCCCAATATTGATTCTGAGGAAATATCTTGGAAACGGTGGTATTTCAATATTTCAATAAATACTGGTAATGCTGAGGTTGGACGTCATTTGCATCTTTTATATTGGTATTTCATTCCCACAGATCTGTAAAATTTGAATTTGATTGGAGTTTATTTTAATTTTGCTTTTTTAAGATATCAACATTTTTTATTTTGCAAAAAATTTAATCTTACTAAACAGCTATGAAAACAATCCCCAAACAAGAAAATGTGTCAAACAGACAGGGTGCCCTGCCTTTATATTTATCAAACAGCTAAGTTATCTATCAATTGTAACTATCAATTGTAACAAAGCTCATCTCGTTACCTATTATTCTCACAAAGCAGGAACTGACTTGAACTTTTCAAAATTTTTAGTGCTCATTCATGCAGGAAAAGAAGGTCACAGCCAGCATCTGAAGCATATGTCTTGCTAATTATCTCTAGATGCACATTCCATATCACTTTTCTTGAAGTGGTACTTGCCTGTTAGCAGGAATGGTAAGTGTAAGTGTAAGTGCTGAGCATCACTAGGTACACCTATCATACCAATATGGTTGGTGTGGCTCTTGTCAGTAAGCAGGAATGGACCATTTTTCTGTAATTGGTCATCCATGCGGAAAATAAAGGTTACATCAAGCATCCAAAGCATGCATTGTGCTTAGCATCAATAGGTGCACCTACCATACCATTATCATTGATGTGGCAAGTGGGAAGTAGGAAATATGAGGATTTGTGACGGATGGACTGACAAACAGACATGAACACTATATGCCCCTCTTCTTTTGTGGGCTGGGCTTATTATTTAGTCTTCCAGAATTCCAACCAGTACCTCCCCGTGGTGGAAGACAGGCCCTGCTCCAGGAACAACGAAGGATACTCTGGAGCAGCTAACACTGGCGGTGGTGTGTCATGGGCTGGACGACCCATGGCACATAGCGAGTCTATACCGATTGGTATAAGTCGACGCAGAGGGGCTTTCCCCTAGTCGCGACTATAAATACCCATCAGCAGCAGTGGGCTGGGCATAATACACACATTACAAACTTTTTAAAACTTATTGTTTTATTTCATCTTAAGTATATCCTTTATACTATTACCCCCCTTCCCTCTGATTTCTTTGTATTAAAGCAAACCTTACCCTTGAGTCTCAAAAACATATACTGTGAAAGTACTTAAGTTCGTTGGTATCAATTTTCGTGGATCGGGAGTAAATTGCATTTCCGTGGATTCTAGAATTGGTGGTTTAAATAATTATCTATTAAAAAGCAATGGTGAATTCTCTGTTCGTTGGAAATTTAATTTCGTGGTTTGCCTGACCAATGAAAACCAAAAAAATTGGTACCCCACAAATATTAATACTTTTACAGTATATCATTTTTGTTTGCATCTATAAATTGGATCACAACTGAGTGAAATAAATAAGATTGTTAATTTTTTTAAATTTTGATGAATTTAGTATCATTTTATCAAAAACTTTTTCGATCTGAATGCCGCTTATCTAAAATCTAAAGATCCAAAATCTTATGTCCAGACCAAATCTATTCCCAATTCTAACATTGTTTACTAAGAGTGGCTACTTCAGTCAAATATTATTGCCGAACAGCGTAAGTCATATTAACCCTAAACTAGGACGAGGTAAACAATTGAATCTGACGTAAGTTTATCGTGGCTAACTTCATTTGGAGTAAAAATTCCATCTACTATCGTGATTCCAATCTATGATGATGACGACCTCATCAGAGACAAAGTAAAATTGGTCAAAGACCCAGGACATCCAATTTCTTTACAATCTATTTCGACCAATCAGAATCTACTTGAAAAAAGATTTCATAAAACACTCAAGATGTTGTTGAACTCTTGAAATGAAATGAAAATGAACTTAAAGTGAATCAAAATGTTTTCATTAGTTTTTTGTAGTGCTATTATGTGCCAAAGTACAGAAAGGGTAGCAAGTTAAAAGATTTATCAGGTTGCCATATAGAATATAGGGGGTAAGTAGGTCTCATTCTACACTCCCATAAAGCTAAATACTGTGGTTTCATTATTATTCGTGTTGTATCAATTTTCGTGGTTTTCATGGGTGGCCTTTACCTACGAAATTTGATACCCAACGAAAAGGCAATTTAACATTAATCTGTATACAGGAGACACCAAAACCACGAAATTAAGAATCAACGAACTGATCTTTTTTCATAAAACCATGAAAATTGGTACCCACGAAAATGAATGAATCCACAGTACTTAATCCAGCTTTCCCAGAAAAAATAATGGACCAAAAAACATAAAAATCCCAAATTCCTGCAGATTTATGGATTAAATCCCACTTAATAATTTAGACTTTCATGCTGTGTCGTAAAAGGTCCTAATGACCCACAAAAAAGTCCTTACAACTGTAAGGTTTTGTATCCTGATGATCTTGATTTGCTTCTTTAGTAAACCAAATTTTTACAGCATTTTAAACACATACTGTGGTTTCATTATTATTCGTGGGGTATTAATTTTCGTGGTTTTCGTGGGTGGTCCTGGCCCACGAAATTTGATACTCCATGAAAAGGAGATTTTATGTTGGTTTGTATGTTGCAAACTACAGAGCCACGAATTTAAGAATCCACAAACTGACAATTTTTCATCAAACCATGAAAATTAATACCCACGAAAATAAATGAATTCACAGTAATAGATTACAAGGAAGGGGTTAACAGCTCGACAGAGAAAACTAAATGTCCTGATTAGAAAACACAGAAGAATATTCGGGAAGTGACAATTAAATAAACCAACACATGCAGTTGGGTTTAAAAAGCAAGAAATATTGGAAGCATTCAAGTCGAGAAGGATCAAACTAAAGAAAGTAAAGAGACATACATTTACTATTCAAATACCGTATAGCGGGCTATTTTTGCACAGGTTAATTTTCGCAGTTTCTATCTGAAAAGGTACCGGTATGTGGAAAAATTTTGCAGGTTTAATTTTTGTTAATGCTTTGCATTAGAATACCATTTTCGGGATTTTCGTTGACCCACGAAAATTAAACCAGTGCGAAAATAACCTGCTAGCCCAATACGATAACACAATGTAAGACACAACATAACTTGACAGCAATAAGAAATAAATTGACAGTGTACTCAGGTACTTGTACTTAAGAAATCAGGGGTTCAAATTAGCACTGAGGTCCAGGACCTTCCATTTTTGGTTTAGGACGCTTTAAATTTTATTTGAAAAAGTCCTCGACCTGCCTATATTTAAAGTAGCTCCTATTGAGGACTTTATAATATCATCAGGTGGACCTTTCACCTTTTATGCCAAAAGATCCTGGACCTTTAGTTCACAAATGCTAATTTAAACTCCTGGAAATTAATCAGAGAGTGCATGAACACAGGTGCTTTGTATGGGTAAACAGTGACACTTTGAAGAGTAATCCAAGACAATCATAGCAGATTTACAAGCTGTACAAAAAGACAGAGGATAAAAAACCCTATATCCTTTAGTATAAGATCCAAAGACGATTAACGGTATATATTCAAACCTAATTTGTTTATAGTTAATCAAAAGTACTATACCTCAAGCAATACCATAATGTCTCTTAGATAGGCAGATAAATACCTTAATACTATTAGCATGGCTAGTAATCTGTTCTTGGTATTTTCTTTCCTAATCAATTTCTTAGTTGGTAATTAACCCTATCCATCAGACAAAATCTTAAACCCATGACAATGGTAATAGCTTCTCTAGTTAATATCTTCGACCTTGTATTACAATTACATGGTGCTAGGATATCGGATATTCAAGCCACTTTTATGTAATACTTATATTTCAGGATAAAATCTGCAAGCCAATGGTTATTGTAGGGGTGTAAAGATGTGATTCTCAATTTCAGAAAATGCCATTCCCTTGAAGTTTATTGTTTTTGGCCTTAAAACAACTAAATTTGTGACTGACACCGAAAACGACAGAATTAATGATTAAAATGATAATAATCCTGCATACATGTATTTGCAATTGTTTTTCACAGCTTTAGTTTGTAGAACTAAGCGGCATTTCTAAATTAGAATAAGCAAAGATCGGTAGTGTGTTATAAATCAGATCGTAGGTCAAGATTTGTGATGTGAATTGGATCGTGAAAAAATGATATCGTTACACCCCTAGTTACTTGTAATGTGCTCGTCATGGCGTTAAATGCCCCTTTTGACAGACCTGGGCCAAATGGGGGGGGGGCATTTAAATCATGGTGGTAACTGGAGTACCCTTAGGAAACCTCCAATGTTGGACAGGTATCTGATAAAGCTAATTACATACAGGTGGCAAAGTCTCATTTTTGTAAATAACCAACCAGGAATCAATCCAACAATCTGTGGTGGTAATTGGCTAATGATACACAATAGTGTTGTATTTAAACCAGTGCCTTAGACTGCTCAGCTACCTAGGCCCTGTTACTGGTAATACCCAGATTTCTACAAATAAATTGCTTTGTGCAGAATACTTTAAGTATTGGGAAAACAGGAGATAGGTTTCAGAAAAAGGCATCTGTAACAATAGGTATTGATGATGAAAACTACAAAATGTATCATAAAAGTCTTGGTTTTTATGCACTTTTTTTGAGGGGGGCTAACAGGAAAACAATGTAAGATATATTAAGCTACATAGCTCCAAATACAACATACACATGTATGAAGATAATAATACATGTGTCAGCAATCTAGGAGTAATTGTAGCCAATCTATGGGCAAAGAAAAAAATATGATGGAAATACCATCACAAACAGGTAACACAGATCACCCTTAGATGTATTAAAACAGTGGAACAGACAGGCAGACAGAGTGACACATATAATAGACCTGTTACTGCCTTATTCGAGTCAGGTAAAACTACTTTCCTTAACCTTTTTACTTAATACCTACCCCATAGAAAATCCATTATGGGATCCCAGCTGTAATCACATTAGGGATCACACCAAAAGGTGGGATATTTACTTGGGATCCCATCTATATCCCACTGGGATCCCATCTATTTCCCACTGGGATCCCATCTATTTCCCACTGGAATCCCACATTATTTCTCCTGGGAAAATTTGAGATCACATGGTTCTATTATTTTCAGAAAAAAATTAATGTATCAGTTTACAATCCCAATTAACAATATAATTTAATTTTCTAAGGAACAAAATTGAATTATTAATGCAAATTCTGCATGCACATTGTAGGTAAATTTAATGTCTACAATTCTTAGTGACTAGCTGTTACCATGATATCTCAACAGGCATTTTCAACAAATTCTGCATGCACATTGTAGGTAAATTTAATGTCTACAATTCTTAGTGACTAGCTGTTACCATGATATCTCAACAGGCATTTCCATTAAAGATTGAAAGAATTTACTCTCATCTTAGTTTGACAGCACATTTTGATCTTGATCTCTTTGGTTACCTTTCTTCTAATTGATATCCTACATGTCAACACCATAGGGTCAGTTTTCTATACTAATAATAATTCCCAATCCCTATATATGTGGAACCATTTCTGTAAAATGCTTCAAAAGGTCTTCAACTGACAGGTTTAATGCACAAATATAAGAAATAAGATTACCACATGCCCAAATAAGGTTTAAAATAAAAAAAAGAAAGAAATCTCATTAAGTTATACTACTTGTAAACCCATTTCAAATTCTCAAGATTTAAAAATATATATTATTGGTAAAAAGCAAAGGGAGATAATTATCCCATATCTCTTTTTTTCACACTTGATCCCACTATTTCACACTCCATCCCACCTTTTCTCACTTCTCAGGTGGGATCCCACAAGTAAATCTCGGATGGGATTTTTATCTCTTTAATTCTCACCTAATCCCAGCCTATCCCATCCTAAGAGACGGGATCTCAGCGAGATCCCATTGAGATTTGGTGTGATCTCAGTTGTATTTTCTATGGGGTAAGCATTATTAGGATCAAAATAAATCTTTTCGATAATGAGGACAAAAGTTCTTATTCTCCCACCCACATGATAACTTGAGATGGACAAATAGAAGGAAATGACCTATTACATTCCAAAAAACCATCTGCCAGCTAATGCTATTGTTTAATCTGTTTAATGTATCCCTTTGTTCCTTACATATGAATATATTGTAGTGAGTCTGATTAATTAGTACAAAACAGACTTACTCAGCAGCAAACATATTAGAAATTGACGTCTTCATGGTCAGAAATAGAAATTATGACGAAGGCAATTCATGATTGATCTTTAGTATTTAATAAAAGGTTATGAATTATTTCAATCTCTTAGAAAAAAATCAGGACTTACTTATGTCTAAATCTGTATTGAGTATGTTGTGTTTTTAAAATCCTATGAATGGCAATTAGATGCATTATACTAACTGGCGTGTAAAAACCTTTTAAGAAAAATCTCAAAAGCAGTTGGAGGGCAGTGTGTTGAAAACTGAGATGACGATATATGATGACGTAGTAATTATTAAGTACCAGTCTTTCTAAAAATCATGCAGAGGGTGATTCATGGTAAAAAATAACACATGGTTTTGAACATGGTTTCTAATACAGAATGGTCACCTATTAACAAAAACAACAGCCATTTGTTTCTATGATGTTGGTCATAGGAGATAAAATTTACCTAGATTGCATTAAAAATATTGTTAGCAAGGGAGATAACTCTTTTCTTGCTATGCATTTCATTACAATTCAAAACACTAATTTCTCCAATGACCAAGACCTTTGTGGAAAACAGACTCGATTTTCAACAATAACACCATATCTTGATTCAGAAAATGTAAAGAAACCCATGTGTTATTTTTTACCAAAAATCACCATTATCATAAACCCTGCATGATTCTTAGAAAGACAGATACTTAAAGATTTTTTTAAGGATGACGTCTTACTTACGCTGAATCAAATATGCACATTTGAATTAATATCACATAACATTTAGTCAATTGTTCCCTTTGGTCGCATGGTTGGCACCCACTATCCAGTTTTTTACTTGAATGGCTTATCTTTTAGCAAATTCTGTTGATAACCAATGTAATATAACAGCTGCCATGCCACTAAGTGTGTGCCTCTGTGACTTTCTCTCCCCACTAATAGTGTATGTGTGATAGGTTTTTAAGCCCACTGTCACACACACGAGACAAACAGTACAGTCAATTTAAACAGTAGATCCACTGAGGAAACTTGAGTTCCTGAGCTGTTGGACCTTTGGCAGGAGACTGACAAACCTTATTACATACATTTATGCATGTCCATTTTTTATTTAAATTACAGGTCTTGGATCAACTATGTGTACTTGAAGAGGTAATTGACTTGTTGTGATCAATCATGTACTTTAGACCACTTGGCCACCCTGGTATCCCCTTTAAAAAGTGAAGTTACAGATAAAGAAAGACCTTAATCTGACCTTAATTTCAAGGAAAGAAACCACTAAGCAAGACACCAGGATTTACAAAAATAAAGAGAAGTTCTTCTTCATTCAGTTTATAGAAAAGAAAAATTCTACAATTACAATTCAATTCCAATTCTTACATAATCTTTGTTTGTCTTTTCAGTCTTTTCAATGAAATGACAAACTCAATTTTCAATTACAGCCTTCAACTCAGAACACTAAAAACATTTTTTTCTATATAAAAAAGTTTTAAAAATAAATATTCTATGATCTTAGGACTTAAAAAATCAAAGGTCTCCTACATTTTTGTAACAGTTATCATGAAAAAAAACACCAAAATGTAATAAATTTGAAGTCATCTGCAATTTACTTGGCAATACAAAATAAATCAAGGATTAATTTGATAAACATGATCAATTTTACTCATTTAAACTCATTATTGAAAATATTATTTGATGTTATAATTTGATGAAGTAACTTTTAATTGAATTTGATTTATTCAAAATTTTGCTGAATGATAGAAATTTTTATAATGCCCTTTTCTGTGTCCTATTTCTGTTATTCTAAAACTGCTATAGAAGTGCTAAAATGAGTCCATGTAAACAAGTGAAATGTTATGTACTATTACATCTTTGCTTAAATGAGTTGTTACAAAAGAGTTCATACCCGTAGCCAGAATTTTTCAACAGGGGGTTTGAAAATGTGAAGAGCGGGGTTCGATTTCCCAATTTTTTCTGACTTTAACAGTGCTTAACCCATTTTTCACCTGATTTTTCCATATTTTGATCAATTTTTTTGTCCAAGGGGGGGGGGGTTTGTCTGAACCCCTCGAACCCCCCTGGCTACGGGTATGGAGTTAAATGTTTTGTTATGCACTCTTACATCCTATCAATTAAACTAGCACTTTATTTAACAGTATGCTTAAGTAATGTCCACAAGCTCCAAGTATGAGGTTTAAGTATATTAAGTTTGACTTTCATGTAACAAGTGGAAATTGACTAATATGATACAGGTTAAACCTGAAAAGCTCCCACAGATTAAGTAACTTTCTTGTATATTGTTCCTCATAATTTAATTAAAGCAAGAACTCATTATCTTTCAATAACAGCAAGAAACGCAAGCTTTTGCATGAATTTTAAAAAAAGGAATGCAACTGCATACACAACAAGGAAGTGAATTTGTGCGGACCTCACAGAGAACACCCTAAGAATTTCTACTTTCATTTTCGAATTCAAAGCCGAGAGAAATTAACATAAACAAATATGTTTACTGGGGACAAAGTAAATATAATGACTGCAGGAAATGAAATTTGTCTGCTGAAACATTCAAGTTATTTGTTTGGTTGACAATGTACCGCTTTTTAAGGGGGGGTCTTGTTTCGCGAAAATTAGAATGACAGGTTCCCGTGCTTCTGTCATTTTGTTATGATGGGCGCGACCTCTAGTGATAAGAATGGACGCCAAAATAGTAGTACTATTTTTTTTCTAATTCTTTATATTTAAAACATTTCATAGCTGGAAATACTTGAAAAAAATATTCTAATACAATAACTATGTTTATTATTTTTTAAAATTGGAAATTACAAAAAAAGAATTTAATTTTGCATTCCGTGTTATTGGGTGCGGATTTCTGACTAGCTTATACGTCTTCCGGTTTGAGGCATCATACTCAGTCAATTTTGTTGCATGTTGTGTGTTGCGTGTTGCATGTTGTGTGTTGCGTGTTGCATGTTGCGTGTTGCGTGTTACTCATACAAGTGGTTATACAGTTAAGGGTGGCCACAGAAAATATGTCTTGCCTATTGCACCAGAACATTAAGATAAGTTTACACAAGTTTTGAACCATACAAATGGTGCAAGGTCACAACACTGGTGACAGTTGCATAGAATATGTCATTAACCAAAATATATACTAAATATCAGATGCTACACATTAATTTTTTCAAGCAATTTACTTTCCATAAAAGTCCAAAAACAAGTAAATCTGTGATCTTATGTCATTTAGTTGCTAAGAAAACTGTGACGGAAATTTTGCATGTACATGTATGTCCATTATGTGTAAAAACCTAAGAATTTGGTAAGGAAGAACCTCTAGGACTTGCTTTAAAAAAGAAAACTGTGACGGAAATTAAGTTACCAATGGATGGACATGGGTAAAACTTCTTCGAAGTGTGGGTATTAAAATTGAAACAATCAGGGGACAGACAGACATAAAGACAGACACCAAGGATGAAAACAACATAATTATTTGCCCGTTTGCTTAGCTGGGTTTTATATTAAAAGGGAAAGGTGCTTTGCATATCAGGATGTTCCTTGTCAGTGCTAAACTGTATTGTTTGTGTTACCAAAAACAATTATATTTCTTAGCCAACCAGATCATACAAAAACATTCAGACAGACAGACAGACAGCCAGACATAGGTAAACCCAAACACAAATAAAATCAAAATCTAATCAAGGATTGCAATTAGTGCTTCAAGATCTACTGGATAAAAATAGACACATACAAAACTTGAACTGCATCTGACATCACTAAAGATTCAGGTGATGAAAGGTATATAAACAAAATAATATCAAAATGGAAAGTTTTGATTAATTGGCTATCTTAATCTATTTTGTTGTATCAATTTCCATGGCAACTGATAGGCTAAAACATCAAAATGCAATCAAAATGATATAAAAATGAAATGCTGGAATACCGGTAGATCTTTTTATGTATACCCAGATTTGACCAAATGTAATCAGGAAATGGTAATACAATATAAAACACATTTTAATCATACTAAAATCATGAATTACTAAATCATGTATAGCTTCCTGTAGAATTCAGTACTTTTATGGTTGTAGCAAGCTTCTTTTTGTAGAATAAACACAGACTTTATAAATAGGGCATAGATCAGATGTACTTTCTGTGTTATGTAATAGTATTTTAAGTCAAACAGGTATCAATGAAAGATAAGTTTGTTTGTATATATCCCACATCATCAAATTCAGATGGAATGTTCTGAGGGTTGGACCACCTTTCCTATATGATTTCTTCGACTCCTATGATGGGGATCAACAAATTTGATTACCACACTTAGTAGACTGTATGTATAACCCCCATCCCTGTTTTTGTGTGCTCACTATAACAAACATTTTTGGTATGCTAATTTACAGTAAAAAAAAATCATTTATTGTTTCTTTAAAAGTTATTGTAACAAAAATAACCTCTTCTTTTCTTTATCAATATACATGACACGGCCTTGCCCCACCATCATGGAAAAGAATTGGGGGCAACTGAACCATGAAAACAAACCTGATTTGGGATGGACCAACGAACATGCCTGACAGACAGACAGACAAACTGACCCAAACACTATATGCCCCTCTACTTTGGTAGATAGGGCAAAAAAAATAAATGATTAACTAAGCTATAGACAAATGAATACAATAACCTTAAAAGCATTCTTATCCTTTTTAGAATGAAACGGAGACATAATTTCCATAGCAAACAGATTTGAAAATAGTATGATTAAGAAAAAAAGTTCTCATCTTGGTCATCTATCAAAAACCCTTGAAATGATGATTGATGACTCTTAACATCCAATAAGTCTTCCATATACTTGACTTTTCTTTACTGAAATCAGTTAAGAACTAGAAGGTCATTATAATACAATAAATCACAACTAAAGATAGTATAAAAACAAAATTAAAGATTGATATCCTTGCCTCTTTTGGGCCCTTAATTACAAAAGGACTGAAGCTTGTATTTAAGAGAATATTTTAAAACACTAGATACATATTTTTTTACATGAGAAGATGGCTTCATTAAAGTAAAGGAGTATGCTCAGGGAGGGCTGAAATCAGGCCCATATTTGCACAAATTGTACCATCTCAATGACTTTGATGTAATTTAGTAGTTAGATAACCAAACTTTACATATTCAATCGATTTCACATGCTGACGATATTATGCATGATATTATGACTTCATAAACATGCTGAACACTCTGAAAATATCTATATTTGCTTCATTTTTGGGGGGTTTACAAGAAGTTTTTCTAGAAATTAGTATAGAGCACATTCGTCCACAACATTTTTTCTTTGCATTTTAATAATAAGCATTTCATCACAAAATTATTTTTGTCCACGCAAGCGCTCTATGTTAATTTAAGTAATTTCTAACCAAAAATGCTAAAAAATTGACAAAAAAACTATACATTTCATCAATAATATGATTTCCAGGCAAGTTTTCTCCAAGGTTCTGAATATTTTAAACCTAGTTTTTGTTATTTCTTAAATAAATACAACATTTCAAAACATATTTTGCATTAATTTCATAAAGTTTACACCGCGTTGAAATTTTGGGCCAATTTTGGTTCTAACTGTCTTCAACAGTAAAACAAAACATCAGAAGAAACTAGTATACAACTAGAATACTTTCACACTAATAATAAATGGAATATCAGGAAGCAACAGGACACTAAACAAACTGCAACAACCCCTTATATACACAACAATTTTCAAATTGCATTCCTCACACTTTTTTCGTGTTTTTTTTTTGTAAGGTATGTGAAAAAAAATTTGCAGGTTTTATTTTCACGATTTGTGAATGTGCTTAATATGATTTGCATTAGATAGATATTTTCTCAGTTTCCGTGGACCCGCGAAAATAAGAGAAAATAAAACCAACGTGAAAATAACCGCTATACAGTAGATACAAAGTTACAAAAGCTACACGTACATGTATGTATATACTTCTAACAAGGTATAAGTTGCTCGATAAAATAAATCATTCCCATTTAACAAGAACATTGCTAATGGCATGAAAGGTTAAAGGGCAGAGACAAAACTGACCAAAAGCAGATCCAGATGTTTTTTCTAGAAGAAGGGGGGGGCTTTGACTGACCTAAAAGAGACAAGGCCTTGTCACATTTAAGTAATCTAGCAAATTCAACCAAAATTTTATAATCAAAAGGGGGCCTAGGCAATCTGCCACCAATCACCCCAACTGCTAACGATCAAACCTTTTAAAATTTGTGATGGACAGACTGACAGTCTTAAAAGGTCATCTCCTTCAATTGCAACAGAAAACAAACATAATGAAAATCCTCAAAGGTATTTTTCATGTTATAAGATAATTTAAGAGTATCATAAATTCATATATAAGTAAATTCTGAAAACAAACAAATATGAAATAGGAACATTTGGCCCAGATCTAGGACAAGGATGGCAAAGCTATCCCAGGACAGGTCAAGTTTATGATGACCATCTTATGACAAGATTAAGATGAATTAAATGAGTCTGGAAGATGTATTATCTAGGGGATGTCACTAACAAGATAGTAGCTACATTCATTACCATTTCATCTAATAATTTTATATAATTTGAAAACTTTGTGTGGGCTAAATTGTGAAGCAAGGCCTCCGCAAGGCCCACTCGTTAGACCCTCACCACATCAAAATTAAAGAACATTTTAATATCATGGGCTAGAGTTTATGTCATACTATTTTTTTATAAGGGGGGCAAGTTTCATGGTGAATGACCCCACTTCCAAATTTTTTTTAGGTTAAATATAGAGCATGATGATGCTCTTTCTTTTCTTTGGTCAGTTAATGGGCTCAGCTTCGAAAATTTTCTGAATCCTCCAAAGTCTAAAAGATGAGCTAAAATACACAAAAATATCCCTCTTCTAATTAAATTAACCATCTTCATTAAAAAGTACCAGTAAAAAATTCTATTGTTCCTTTTAGCTTTTGTCATACATCTTTTGAAAAAAAGTTCCCATGAACTGTGGCCTGAAATAAGCAATATATGAAAACTAAATATTTTTTAAGTCTTTAAGAAATAATAATAAATTCACATACCTGTAATCCTAATTTGTTTCTTTGGTATTCCCTCAATCGAAAAATCTGTTGGTTAAATCCATGAAGACCAGCTAGGCTTTCATCTGGAAAGAAATAAGAGAAGATTTTCCCTAGAATGGTGATCCAGAATTTCTCACAACTGTACCAGCCTAGGGCTGACGCCAGGATTGGATAAAATGAACACTAAACCATCTACATGTACATGTATGTCTCACATGACAAAACATGAAGGAGTCCATAGTATTTTTTAGCTCTTCCTCACTTGATTTTCACAATCTGTGCCTTTCCTTGAATGAATCACTTTTACTATCTATCTATCAGTTGTGATATTGATAAACCTCAAACCTCAGAAGTGTGCCAAAATGATGCGCTATAAATAATCAGCCAATAAAAATACTTAAGAAGTGTCTACCTGTATTTCTATACTGAAGATACAAGGGGAAGCAGCAGTCTGTACAAAAGTACTGTAATGTGTCAATATTAGCAGCACAAAAACATATCAATAATCTCTGTTCATTCAACAAATTATCTTTTAATTTATCCGTACAATAATCACAACATCAACTCTTTTCATAAGTATTAATGTTTTAAACCTATACAGTTGAAAATGTAATTGATAAATGGCCAATTGAAAAAGAAGATGTCTCAAAATGTGCTGGTAGAGAAAGCAAACTATGGAATTTAAACAGCAGTATAGCTTTTGTTAGATGTTAGATAATAGTAATGTTATCTAGTGTTCTTAGGATTCAAAGCTAGCTTATGTGTAGAAATCAATTCGTTTCCAATAAATTGTTGTATTCAGTGGTTTGTACTTAGTCTTTTATTACAGTGACCAATTCAATTTGTTGTCAGGGAAAACATATTATACTAGAGTATTTCAAATTGAAAACTAAATTGTTCTGTTTACTTAGGTAACTGTTTAAGGAAGTCTGCATTAAAATTGAAAATGCAATCCTAATGGTTTTCTAAACTATATATTTTTTTTGATATTTGAGAGATGTGTTTAAAATATTGTTTGACAGTATAAATTCTTTAAGATTAAAAGAATTATTCTTTAAATTTCAAAGTAGTAGCTTAGTTACAGTAAGTTGCATTTACTCCACTGTGCAGCATGATTTATCAACAAGAGGCTCCCAGGAGCCTGAATCGCTCACCTGACATATGTGCCTGAAGTAAAGGTTATAAGGCAAAATCTATTTAACGTTGACAGGGTCATAAGATTAATAAGGGGGTCATCTGACAATACGGTGGATCTTAAGGTGCTGATCACTTTTGTTCTCAATCAAAATCTAAAAATCTATCACCCTTTTTGAGTTATTTGCAAAAAAATGCAGTTTAACCTAATGTTCTATTTTTAGCCACAGTGGCCATGTTTTACAACCAATCAAAAATCCCCACCACAGTTCTATACACCTAATAATAAAAAAAATAATACCAAGTTTGGTTCCATTTGGACCTAAAGAGTCAGAGGAGTTAACATTTTCAATATAAGGAAATGCTGTTAAAATGCTAAATTTTGACGTTCCAAGGGCAATAACTCCTAAAAGGAAAGGTCCTACGACGTTGACCCTGTTACAAATTTTGTAGATCTTGATGCGCTTAACAATATGCAATTTAAATTTCTCAAATATCTTGTATAGTTTTCAAGATATTGAGCTAAACAGGTGCAAAATTTGCAAAAAATCCACAAAAAGGGCAATTACTCCTACGTGAGTTGTTGGATTTTCTTCAAAATTTCAGAGCTGGTAGATCTTGAGGTGCTGATCACTTTTGTTCCCAATCAAAATTTTGAAATCTGTCACCGTTTTAGAGTTATTTGCAAAAAATTGCCATTTACCCCTATGTTCTATTTTTAGCCACAGCTGCCATGTTTTACGACCAATCAAAAATCCCCACAAAAGTTCTATACACCTAATGCTAATAAACAATTAAACCAAGTTTGGTTCCATTTGGACTTAAAGTGTCAGAGGAGTTAACGTTTTCAATGTAATGAGGAAATGCTGTTAAAATGCTAAATTTTGACTTGTGTAGAGCTAAATGAGCTGAACATTTAAGCAAGCAACAGCTTTTCTTTATCTGCAATAGTTTTCATTCTGTAGGCCAAAAACTCTATTTTTTGCCTTTAAGGGGCCATAACCCCTATGAGGGGTCATCTGACAACTTTGACCCTATGGAGACTTTTGTAGAGCTAAATGAGCTGAACATGTAAGCAAGCAACAGCTTTTCTCTATCTGCAATAGTTTTCATTCTATAGGCCAAAAACACTATTTTTTGCCTTTAAGGGCCGTACCCCTATAAGGGGTCATCTGACAACTTCGACCCTATGGAGTCTTGTGTAGAGCTAAACGAGCTGAACATGTAAGCAAGCAACAGCTTTTCTCTTTCTGCAGTAGTTTTTCTTTTTCAATAGCCATCAACTTCATGAGTTAACATATACATTAAGCCAAAACTGTTATATTCATCTGCTTGTATAAATGTGTCATCTAAAAATAATTGCATAATTTTTACTGCAATGAATTTTCCTTGTTATGGTTGAAGAGTGTTCTAATTGTATTAAGATCCAACTTATAATTTCCCAGAAATCAGCTTACCTAATGCAGATGTACATTGGAGAAGTAAAAGCAAAAGAAACAAAAAGATCCACAAATGGACATAATGATGACTACATGCATGTATCCCTCAACTCCAGTTTATGGGCCAAACAAGAGGCTCCCAGGAGCCTGAATCGCTCACCTGGTCTTGATGTCAACCCTATGAAGAACTCTGTAGAGCTAAAAAAGCTGAACATTTAAGCAAGCAACAGCTTTTCTCTTCCAGCAATAGTTTTCATTTCTTTATCTGCTACAGTTTTCATTATATAAGCCAAAAACATGAAAAAATGTTAATTTAGGGGTGTAATCCCTATAAGGAGTCATCTGACAACTTCAACCCTATGACGACTTTGGTAGAGCTAAATGAGCTGAACTTTTAAGCAAGCAACAGCTTTTCCCTATCTGCAATAGTTTTCATTCTATAGGCCAAAAACACTATTTTTTGCCTTTAAGGGGCCGTACCCCTATAAGGGGTCATCTGACAACTTCGACTCAATGGAGACTTTTGTAGAGCTTTTGATGCTGAAGCAGTAGCATGGCATCAGATTTCATCTATCTCTTATACTTTTTGATTTACAAGCCAAAAACAGTAGTCTGACCCCCCCTGGTCTATTTTTAGCAACGGGGGCCATGTTTTTCGACGAATCAAAAATCCCCACATCAGTTCTGTGGGGGATACCCTAAAGTACCACAAGACCAAATTTGGTTTGAATCTGTGCAGCCGTTTCAGAGGAGAAGTAGTTTGAAGAAAAGTTAATGACGACAATGGACGACGACGACAGACGACGACGACGACGGACGCCAAGTGATGGCAATAGCTCACATGGCCTTTGGCCAGGTGAGCTAAAAATCTGTCAAAGACAAAAATAACTAGAATTCCTTAACAGGAAGTAAGTGAGAGACAGAATTTCATTATTTCATAAATCTGATGAGACTTTCGTTGGGTGAAGTATAAGAACCAATCAAATTGCATGGCATTACAAAATATTATTTTCTTTATTTTACTGTATTATCAATGGTAGTAAATTTTTCGGCAGTGCGATCTTAAGTCTCTTATCCATAATGGAATTGCATCTTATATCATATAATCATTCTGACCGATAGATTTTTCCCTTTAATATTGAGAAGGTGTTTAGGTGCTGTTTAGCAATATTTGGAGTGTCGTGACAATTTGATAAGCTGTCCAGTATATTTATCGCCTTCATCAAGCTGAAAATCTTCAAGGAATTGAAGACTACTGTAATTTAACAAGTTCTAAAGGACTGAAGAAGGACGAAGGATGGACAACAAATTAATTCAAGAATTCATTTCTGTAAAATAATTGACCAAAGGGATACCATTTAATTCAAGATGCCTGGTAAATGTAATTGAATAATGATATGATGTCCGATGAATAAGATGACAAAAGTTACAAGATAAGAACATTTAGTACAAACTTATTAATTTTTTACAGATCTGTAAAAAATAAATAAGTTTGCACAAAATGTACTTATTTTGTTTAAATAAAAAGACAATTATTCAAGGAACAAATAACAAAGTTGTTATTTAGCAGATATATTAAGAAGATGGAACCCCTTACTTGTAATGGAAAACTTTAGCATTTTCGCAAACATTTTTAGCAAAAAAGTGCCTAGAACCCTCTATTGTACTGACCCGGATCTGCCATTGCTACAAGTGAAAGTGGCATTTCTCTACATCTAAAATGAATGCAGTTCCTATTGAAGGACAAGCAATTCCTGCTTGTTTCAACAAATATTAGTCTGTACCAATCTGTTAGATTGAAATTTTGTATTTGTCTTTTAGAACATTATGTCTAAAATTGAAGACAACCAGTAATTTTGATGTTTTTTCGTTTTTCTGTCAGAAGCTCTATCTAAGCATTATTTTATGGTAAATAGGATTAATTAGGAACCTAAGAACTAATTCAACTAAAACAATACATAAGTAAGAATGTGTAATTTTATTATCCACTTCTCATTATATCTTTATTAAACTTGATAGGAGAACAAGCATCAAAATATTGCCTTCAGAAAGCAATGTCCTTCCTTTTCTCGTTGTTAATCTTTATTAGTCTTTTAACTTATTCTGTCATTATTTTTCATAAACTAATATTAGTATACAGATATCAAGCTTAATTTCTAATTGGAATCTTATGAAAAATTAGCCACAGGTCTATTCATGATAGCTGCTTTTTTCTTATTTGGCTAGCTTGCATGGGCCGCTAAATCTAAAAGATCAAAAAGTACAAAATTGAGCCTTTAATATAAAGCTAATGAAACATTTTACAATTTTGCAAGATTAAACATAAGGATATGTTAAAACCCTTGCAGCATCAATATCAGAATACCAAATACTAGATACAACTATCACATTGCAGGAGTAATAATAGGAATAATTTACAATCCTTCAAAATTTGAACATAAGTAAATTGGATCAACAAAATCTTTTTTTGATATCAAATGCATAAAGTCAGTAAACGCCATATTCCTATAAAAATAGTCAAAACTAAACAGCAATCCTACAAAACTTCAGCTAATTCTGTTCAGCGGTTTAATATTCGTTGCATCCCCAAAGTGTTATTATAAGCCTATATACACGAAGGCTGTAAAGATCTATAACTCCTACAAAATTGTTGAAACAAAATAGCATTGTAAAATAATCAATTGCAAAGGGTGACAATTAAACACACAACATTTCAGCAAATCTATTCAGAAGTTTCAGAGGACTGGTGGACAGAAAGAGGCAGACCATTAATATGTCCCAATCTGTCATTGCAGTGGAAGATGATAAAAGAATTTCAGTTTGAAAATAACCTTTCTATAATGTGTTTTACCCCAATGAAGTCTTCAGTTGCATTGATTTCAAAAATCCATTTGCACTTAAACACCAGATAAATTTTCATCAAATAATAACATGACCATAATCTTTCATGTCTTTAAATCAATTACATGCTACCAATGATGCTAGGATCTTCCTAGGATAAATTTATTCCACCTACACACATTACAGACTTAACAGCATCAACCTGACCTAACATAAGACTGTCCTAGGATGATATTGCAGTAGGATTTACATAAAACGGTTATTTCTATCATAACGATAACAATTAGATAGTGAAGATCTTATTTTCAACCACAATGGAAATTCAAATATCAATAAACTAAGACTATGAAATTGGATTCTTGTAATAAGAATTTCTTTTAAAAACTTAAATCATTCATAAGTTATTTTTCTTTAGAAAACAATTCAAAATAAAGCACAAAGAAAGTCAAAATATTGAATAAAAAAAAAATTGCAAAAGGCCATAATGAAATAAATAATTCCTATATTTACATCCAAATTTCAGGATAATATGGGGTTGGGTATGTGAACTTTTTTTTTATTATTATTTATTTACAATCATTTTGACAAAATACTGCCAAAAAGTCCATAAATGGGCATAATTTTACAAAAAAAATAAAATATTACTTTTTGAAGCATCTGAGAAAATTGGGGCAAGAGTGGATGAGAATCTAGGATACTTTTTATATTGGCCTCAGGCCATATAAAATTTATTTGTAGATTGTCATCCCAACCTGCCCCTTTATAAATGGTAATTTTGAATTGGGAATTTTCACACAATTTAAGAAAATTTTTAACCCTAAAACAGCCACATATTTTCAACATAGTTGGAATAGAACATTAATTTATGTGGCCTAGCACAAAACCATTAATTATAACAAGACTTTTGTTTCATGCTTTATTTTCCTTATCCACAATCTATTTCATAAATTCGAAATTTGAATAAAAATAAAAACTGCTAATTAAACTTTAAAAATTTTACTTACAATTTATCTAAATCAAAATCCACTAATCATTAGGTTTGAGAAAACTAAGTGTGTGGGCATGGCTACTAACACAAAGGCCAGGTGTAACAATAATTAATTTGGATGGAAACACTTCTGTTTGAATCATAAGAGATCTGTAACTATCTGAAATGTCTTATCAAAATCTATCAAAACAGACAATACAAATAAATGTTTTCTGGATCAGACTCAAGGTCAGAAAGGGTTGTTCATGATGCTTTTGTTTTTTCTGTCTATTAATAGTGCACAGGTACCATTAAGAACAGAAGTATGAATAATGCTTATATCAAAGATTATTGTAGTAAAGATTATCATCACTAATTATTAGACCTGTTACTGTATAAGTTGGGATTTTTTTGCGGGTATCTAATTTTTGCTTTTTTCGCGATAGTTTGCAACTCGTGAAAATATAGTCCAGCGAAAATAAAATTTCGTTAATAGAATGTGTACAGTATATACTCTTATATTGGAAATTGCTAAAATTGAATTCCGCGAAAAAAATCTTCCATTTTTTTAGAAATCTGCAAAATTTAGCTTCCGCGAAAAAAAGCTTAAAAGGTATATTCAAGGATTGGTAACTAGTTTTTTTCTTAATTGTGCAATATTACAATTATATTGATGCGATTTTTTTAATTATAGTATAACTAACGAATGATTCCGAATATAGGAAATATTCAACGAGTGACCGAACAACCCAATAATTCACGAGTGCGCCAAGCGCACGAGTGAATTATAAAGGTTGTTTGGTCACACGTTGAATATTTCCCATATTAGGAATCTTGAGTTAGTTATACTATTTATTACGTAGATAAATCTTCAATTAAGGCTTCAATTATGGTTAAATTACGGAAATTTCCGGTTAAACTATTTTCATGTAGGCACAATGATTTCCAACGTCATAGACGGCGTTAAAGGTATCGACGAATAACAGTTAATTAAAATTTCCCGCATTTTTAGTTATTTCACAGAGTGAGATAAACGATTTCTGTTCACTCAGAAATCTCGATATTTCACTACTATCAATGTAATAATTCCTATTAATAAGAGTGTAAGGATGAATTTCATTTATCTTCAGATTACTGCTTCCCTTTCCAATAGGATTAAAAAAAACATCAAGTTTTTGCACATTATGAGTTTTAGGTGGGAAAGTGTTTGGAATATGGTCCATACATATCATAATAATATATTTAATGAATAGCATATTTAAATTTCTTAACAATAATCAGTTTTGTATAACCAAACATGGTCACGAGACATTTTAATCCTCTATATCAGTCTGGCCTGGGTTTCATAAAACATCTTGAGTTTTTCCTCAAAATTATTATAGGAAATCTGTTGAGAGATTTGAGGATGAGGAATTTCTTCAAATTTGAGATGTTTTATGAAACCTGGAAATGGACTATACTTTAATCTGATAAAGAGAACTTCCCAAATAATATTGGCGGTTCAAATCATATGATGTTTATATGCAAAGTCTGTCTCTTTAGAATTTAATTTCAGCAAATGAAGCTTATTTCAATGATTCTTTCTGAAAATTGTGTATAAATGCATAATAAAATTTTGAATCATGACATTTAAATGTGTACTACATTCTTGTGCAGACAATAAAAAAATGCTTGTTTACATCATCTTTTTAAATATAATTGTTGAACTTTTTCATTTAGTTTTACTAGAAAATTGAAATATAAGAATTGTTTTCAATAGCTGGTCAGATCATTAGATATACATTTTTTGTACATGTAGATGGCCTTGGATCAGTTTACCCTGCAACATTAACCGCTTTCTACTCTTTTCAGTATAAACCCGCCCAAAGAATTGAAAACATTTCTTAATTTTATGAACACTTTTATCCCTGAAATGACATCCTTTGTAACTTACCATATCCAGCAGTTGTTTCTATGTTATTATTAGTCCCATATTCCACTTCCCCATACAGCTCCTGAGTATGTACTTCCTGTTCATTAGGTGGGTAACCTGAATCCTGATTAACTGGATCACCGTAATCCCCTAGCGACTCCATCACGACATGAATATCTTTAGACTTTTGGATAATATCACTGAGTTTAGAACCTTGTTCTTGAGTATTGTCTTCATCTACAAATAACAAAAAGATTTATTTTGGATAGATATATCAATTATACCTCAAAAGTAAAAAAAAACCACTTTAATTCAATTATCTTCCTTTTTCATATCTGCATATGAGCGCTGAAATTTCATTTTCTAAATATGCTCTTCTTCCTTCATGTACAGTTTTATGAAAATCCATCAAGCAATTTGGAAGGTGTTGGACATGCGAGACCAACAGACAGGCTGACAATACCAATATACAATATCCACCCAAAACTTTGTTAGGGAGGGGGGGATTTTACAAAATTTTTGGGTTTGTTAAAATGAAGCTTGACCTTATTACTGTATAATCATTTATTCTTGTGGGGATAAAATTCCGTGGTTTAGAGCACAAAACTGAACTTGAGGGGACAAACTTTCGTGGATATCTAATTTAAATATACACTCATCAACTAAATATTCTAAATTCAAGGGGATTTAATTTCGTGGATTTCTCTTATCCACAAAATAAACGAAATTAAATCCCCCACGAACATTTCTGCTTCTACAGTATATACTTTAATAAACAGCTGTACCTCTTCAAGGTATTTTAAGAAATCACTTTAAACAGAAACCATAGAAGGACATTGAAATTGATCGACACTACACCAAAAGACTGCTACATGTAGACCCAGGGTCGCAATAAAATACAAAATTTACTTTGACAATCCTACAAAACTTCATCAAAATTCATTGAGCATCTCAGAGGAGCTGCACCCACAAAGTATCCTATGACCTAAAATGAATAAAGTCAATAAAGTCCCATTAATCTTGTTGAATCAAAATTGTGTTGCGATATACCCAACCATATATCATGACAAACAATCCTACAAAATTTCATCGAACTCCGTTACACCTTCTCAGAGGATTAGTGTCCTCAGTGTGACAGATGGACAGACAAAACCAATTACCAGATCACTCCGTTGTGTTGCAGCAGTGGACAAATATTCAATAAAATAAGTTTTGTGTATATAACATGCACTTCTTAAATGTATTATCTGAATGAAACACTTTTGCTTACCTCCCTTTTCTTGCGGCCATTCCGTCTGGCTGTGATAAATACTATCGCCTTCCCGATTCATTCTGTCAACGTATTCTTGTAGCAGATGAATATCTTCAGCTACAACGAACAAAAACACAACAACATAACACATTTAAAAGTAGATACATATCTTTGGCTGCAAATATACTAAGTAAAATACATAACACGCAAAAACAGTACCTTTGTACCAGCCATTGTTCTATGGAACACTTCAGATTGTTTATTTTATCCAAGAGAAACTACAAGAGGTTTCTTTATCTCTTACAAGTACATGGGGCTTACATCTTTATCTAAATGTAATAAGAACAAGTTTTTTTTCAATGAAAAAATTGAATTTAAGAGTTTCTAAAAATATACAATGAAATGGGTTCTTTTTCTGTTGTTAGCAATTATAGCTTAACTGTTAGTAAATAACCTGTTCTATTTTCATTCCTTAAACACCATCTTGACATCCATTTCCATGTTTCAAATTAAGTATTGCAAAGGTCATGGCCTTAGAGTTCACGAAAGGGTTTGTGTGTTATAAACATCAGGGTAATAGGGGTATTAGGGGCACTCCCTACAAGTTACTGATACATTTGTACATCAAAATTTCTCAATTCTGAAAAGGGTGGGAGGGTGTACATGTTGTACTTTTTCTTGGTAACTGAGAAACTTTTTTTTAAAATATAGTAAAATTTCTGCAGTATGACTGATTTGATAATAATTATCTAAAGGGGGGGGGGGGGGGGGTAATACTCACACCCAATACACCCTAGTTCTGACTGCACACATCTACAGACCAATGATATTGAATGCTTGAATTCTGTTTTGTATAAGTCAGTAAGGAACTAATACAGTAAATGATATTGTGACATACTGTAAAAGGGGAAATTTTCGCGAGGGGTTTATTTTCGCTAATTTTGCGATCATAACAAATTCGCCACAATATCCCCTCGCGTAAATTACATTTAGAAGGACCCAATATTCCATGATCTAATAAAATACGAAATTAAAACCTCAAAATGCATTTCGGTACTGAAAAGGCGAAATTTAAACCACACGAAATTATCCCCTTTTACAGTATCTGAATCACAGAGCATGAACTAACCATTTTCATTAGGTCAAGTGGTAGTATGAACAATTGTTAGTTATCCCGGCATATGGGCCATAAAGGGTAGTCAGTTGTAATGGTGGATGAAATGCAAGTACCCAGAGAAAACTACTGACCTTGGGCAGGTCACTCAGACAAACATAGTTACATACAGGTTTTTTGTAAATAATAAAGATCGACTACACAATTCAATGTGGTATTTAAACCAGTGCAGAAGACCACTAGGATGCCCTGTGGTAAATTCAAATCATTCTATTACTTGGTCCAACCATTCAAACAGGCAGTGGAGCATTTTAAGGTTTTTTTTTGTTTTAGGCTCTTTTAAAAAGTAACATCATTACCTATTGGTTTTTGTAGATACGTTGTTAAAATGTAGCCTCCATTTTCTTGGACATGTATTATTCCATGATGATGAAAAATTGGTCGACGATCCTCTCTCACAAAATTTTGATTAAATCTGTAAAAGAACATTCTTATAAGTGGCATCTAATGTTTTATTACCAAAAACCAAAAACTTTGAAACAGACACTTTTAAAACCCTTTGACAAATTAATCTTAATAATTTCAATCTCAATAACTTGATTTCTTTACAGCTGGTCAAAGCAAAGAAAACTTAAGAAATGATGACAATTGATCAATTACCAGTCACTAAATGTCCTATGTGAATGGTAAATCTACAAATAATTTGCAACACTAGCTTAAAATACTCAAAGAGGTTAAATGTGTGTCATTTTAACGCTCGACTAAATTGACCATCACATTTATCAAGTGGACTTTTAAAAAAAAAAAAGTGTCTAGGGTTCAAGTTTATACTTTTGCTATGTCATGGGATTTGAAAATGTTGTTTAAGGTTGTAATATGTTTTAGGCATTGCCTAGATGCGAGCACAGCATAATTATTCAATTTTCTTAATTTGAAAGGAAAAAAAACTTCTTTCAAAATACTCCTGTGAATTCTGTGGTTGATTCTGAAAAGGCGCCTATAAGCCCGTGATGTTTCGCTTCAAATTTTTAATAATGACGTTGACAATATTTACTTCATTGATATGCAATGTACAAAACTGAATGAAAAGTGCAAATAAATTATGTTGCTAGTAAATATTTGCCCCACTTAATTTACAAACTTTCTTCCATGCTTTAAAACAAAAAATATATTTTAGAAGCAATATTATAAGTATTCACGGTGGACCAGTAATTTTGAATGAGAAGCATATCCAGACGAAAAAAAATCGATATCAGTATTAGGCAAATTTTTGGCGGGAACTTGTCATAGAGCTCTCAGCTCTCGGGAGCACTTCATGCCCGCCACAAGCTGTGCTCGCTAATATCACTCTTTTGATGACCTACTCATTTAATAACTCAGTTAAATCTGTAAATCCATGTTCGGCAGCGATTTCTTGAGGCAGGTAACCATGACGATTTGGTGTTTTCAATGCAAGGTCTCCTCCTGGTTTGTCTAAGAAAAATGAAGCTACTTTGTATAATCCCAGCTGAGCTGTGAAATGGAGTAATGTTGTTTTATCTTCAGGATGAGTCCAATCTGAAAAAGGAATAAAATCTGGATAAGTCGAAAATAGACGGAATTCCTTTCAAGAACAGGAAGTAAATGAGCAACCAGACTTGAAATCGAAACAGTCTACATGGGACCACATGTAGATGCTGATACCCAATTTGCTATGCCCAGTCAAGAATTATTGGATTGTTTAGTTCCTTGTTGAATATTTCCTCTTATTCAGTAGCTATAACACTATAAATGTTCTTGCTGGAAACCTACATTAATAAAAAGCTTCGCCGAGCGCAGCATGATACGACCGCAACATGTTGAACCCTGTACGTTTTAGGCCTAATATGGATAGTCTATTGTTCTGGACACATGCAGCCCATGGTGGACTGACAAAGGTTTTTGACACATGCTTCTCTGATGGACTTTCAACCCAGGGGCTAAAAATATAAATTTTGAATGTTGTATTCTACTCTTTAAAAGAATAATGTTTGGGGAAAAAATTAAAAATTGAACCAGAATTTTTTTTAAATTATGATTACAGCCCAAAAAATTTATTCTTAAATTTAGAATCGCTACCTGACAAGAATAAATTTGCAAAAAAAAATTTCAAAATCGGACCACAAATAAAAAAGCCCCATTTGGCCCCTAATTACGTAATAGGGGGAAAAAGGGGGGTCGCAAAAATTAATTCCTAATTTTGTATTCGCTATTTGACAAGAACAAACATGCAAAAAAATTTTTCAAAATCGGACCAGAAATAAAAAAGTTTCAATTTCGGCCCCATTTGGCCCCTAATTACGTAATAAGGGGAAAAAGGGGGGGTCGCAAAAATTAATTCTTAATTTTGTATCCGATATTTGACAAGAACAAACATGTAAAAAAAAATTTCAAAATCCGACCACAAATAAAAAAGTTTTTATTTTGGCCCCTTTTGGCCCCTAATTACACAATGGAGAAAAAGGGGGGCGCAAACATTCATCAGGTTCATTCTTTTATTGTAAGAAACATTCTTGACAAATTTCACAGCAATAGGCCAACTAGGACCAAAGTTATGGTGGAAACAAGTAAAATATTTGAATTTTTTTCCCCTTTTGGGCCCCTAATTTCGAAACAAAAAAAGGGGGGACCCCCAAAATCAATCCCATTCATCCTTGTATGTTAAGGAACATCACTGTCAAATTTCATAGCAATTGGATAACTAGAACTAAAGTTATTGTGGAAACAAACAAAAAAGTAGTATTTTTGGCCCTTTTTTGGCCCCTAATTTCTAAACGAAAAATGGGGGGACCCCCAAAATCAATCCCATGCATCCTTTTATGGTAAGGAACATCATTGTAAAGTTTCATAGGAATCGGATAACTGGAACTAAAGTTATTGTGGAAACACTAAAAAGTTAACAGACAACGACGACGACGACGACGACGACGACAGCATCATACCATAATACGTCCGCAAATTTTTTGCGGTCGTATAAAAAAACTTATATTTTTAAAACTTTCTATGAGTAAAATTTTAAAAATCTCTATTCATAACTGTTTAGCAAACCTATTTGATCTTTCTCCCAAGTGAACCAAAAATAGAGCAAAATGATGACAAGAAACTTTACATCCCAGACAAGATAATAATCAGTTAGAAAATATTCTAATCATTACCTTAATATTTAATCAATATATATATATATATAATTCTATAAATGTGAATTTAACTTCCTTGTTCTTAAAACTTAAAATAAAATGTAATTTAAAACTTGAGTTACCATAGATATTAAAACTTCATTTTCCAACAAAAATGAATCAATACTTTAAGAGAGATTATTGTCTTTAATATATAATAAAAAAACAAATAGGAAGAACAAAATTATATATGTACATATAAATATTACTGCACTTAAAATGGTTTTACTAACCTTAAATATTTTCATTGAATACATATACAATAAATACATGAAATATGTACTTTTTCTATAAAAAATCCAAAATATATATTTTCTGACACACTTAAAAACAAAAACAAGTCACTTGTATCCTTTAGTAAAATAATTGCATGTTAGCGAGGCCAGTGAAAACAATTTCCTTGAAAACAGATTTTGACAAATTGAGTTCAATTTTGATGACAAATTGGATCTTACGTGAATCTTTAACAATTCCTATTGCTTTTTTTCAATCCATTTGTAACAATCATGAAAAGAAATTGAAATTGAAAATAAAAATTCAATTGACAGTTTCATGAGTTACGTCTAATGTAATTTTTACTCCGTGACTGGAATTGTGAAAAGAAATCTTCAAAACAAAAGACGTCAAAAGTTGAAGGAAAAGTAGTTTATCTATTCAAAATTTAAATTTGAGGTGATTGTTTAGGTGATAGAATGTTTATTTCAAAGAATTTTTCTTCCTCACATTTATTTTAATCTTTAAATTTCAATATAGCTAAAATTTATATAAATACCCTTATTCCTCTTATAGATATTGATAATTTCTAAATGAAAAAAGGGGGTCCCCCAAAATCAATCCCATCCATCCTTTCATGGTAAGGAACTTCACTGTCAAATTTCATACCAATCGGATAACTAGAACTTAAGTTATTGTGGGAACACTAAAGTTAACAGACAACGCAGAAGACGACGACAGCAGCATACCATTATACGTTGGCAATTTTTTTGCAGTTGTATAAAAATTATACATGCATATCACAAGTACATCTTTATAAAACTGTAAAAACTGCTGAATCAACTTATTATTGAGGCTTTTATGGTCTCATATTCATTTCTTCCATATCCTTTCGTAAAATATTTTTAATAAAGTTACGATATTAGTCAATGAGAATAACTTACACCAAACATAAAATTTAATCACTTGGCCTTAGATTTGATCAGGAACAAAAAATTACAAGTTTCCTGTATCAATTGTCTATTTACAATATTTACATGTACTTAAAAACAATAAGTATCCCTACTGATAAAATAATGTACTATTATCATTACATGTAAGAAACTTTTTTGGTGTTTTTTTTTTCTGTCATACAAACATGAGTTAAGAAAAGCACTGTGGATTTCATGTGAAAAAGAAACATTCAAATATTTTTAACCACAGGAAATTAGATTTATTTTAAAAAATGAATGCATTAAAAAGTACAATATTGAAAAACAAAATGTTTGGTGTGCTAAATCATATTTTTTTTTCAAGGGACTGCAATCCAAAGATTTGTTTTTAATTTGGATACAATTGTATTTTTCAGAAATGGCATAACAATAAAGTTAGCTCAATGGTGCAAAATGCCTAAATAAATAGTCATATATATCCTACAAGAATTTATAAGCTTAGTAGTGACGCAAATTTAACACCACTTTAGCATGTTGAGAAAAAAATCTGTGGCATAGCCTTCATACATTGTCGGTAACCCCCGGCTGAATCTGTTCCATTCTCTCTCTCCATCACCCATGGGACAAACAGGAAGAAAATTTGCAGATTTCACAATTGGTACATGCCTTATGTGAAAATTGGACTTTTGAATATAGGGCCATAGTTACATTCTGACATTCAGATACCCCATTGGTACCTCTGCTTCTTACATTGCTGCTGGAACAAACAGTACATGTGACCTTCTAAAAGCACATTCTGACATTCAGATACCCCATTGGTACCTCTGCTTCTTACATTGCTGCTGGAACAAACAGTACATGTGACCTTCTAAAAGCACATTCTGACATTCAGATACCCCATTGGTACCTCTGCTTCTTACATTGCTGCTGGAACAAACAGTACATGTGACCTTTTAAAAGCAAAGATTTCAATGCTAAACATTTCTGCTAACCTGTTGATTTTGAATCGCCCAGAACAGTCCAATACTCTGGTATCTGAACTTCCAAATGTTTTAAGGCACAGTATAATCTGTCATCCAACGTATCCAAGACTTCATTGGAAAGGTCAAAGTCATCTGACCTTATGAGTTCAAGGTCATCCAATGCTGTACTGTTGTAGACACTGTTCAGAAGGAACCAAGCTAGATGATATGTGCTGTCATTGTAAAATTGAAACGGTGATGTTGCTAGGATGCATAGAGTGTTCTCATGGTAACCACATAGATTTAACTGTACTTGCTCTTCAAAATCATGCTCTGTAAAATAAATAAAAAAATTACTTTCACCTCAAGTTCTGTTATCTATAATACTTCTTTGATCATGTTCAATATTGGACACAATGAACAAGATACCAGTAAAACACAAACAGACTAGTTTCTTAAGTTTAAATTGGTCCATTTTTAATTGTTGGACACCAAAAACCATGGAAAGACTCACAGATCATGGATTTTTAACTCAAATAGTCCTTGGTGTCCAAAATTCTAAACAATCAATCGAATGTCCAAGAATTTCTTATATTCCTGGAACTGTTTGAAGAAAATAACTGTTCCTCCTTCAAGTTTTCCTATACATGTAAATTGAGTTAATGTACAAATAATATATATATGGCTATAGAATAATGTGTGTAGAACTTTTCTATAAAATTTACCATGCATCTAAAAACCAGGAATTATCTTTATGTACCAGTATGCATTTCACAGAATCAGAAACACAGTTAACACAACTCAAAAGTTTGTTCTGTACAAATAACACAACTCTTCCATGTAGCAAGTAAGTACATATACACTTGGCTTGTATAGGGCTTATAAAAACAGACATAAACTGGGAATTTGTTATTGATTAACTTGGTGACCAGTGCATATGCATAAAAAAATACAAATGCATGCAACTTTTACTTCAGTCAGAGTATATTGTGGATTCATTTATTTTCAGGGGTACCAATTTTCGTCGTTTGATGAAAAGGTATCAGTTCATGGATTCTTAAATTCGTGGTTCTAAAAACTGCTGCATATACATCAATGTTCAATTTCCTTTTCGTGGGGTATCAATTTTCGTGGGTCACAACCATCCACGAAAACCACGAAAGTTAATGAAACCACAGTCCATGTTGCAAGAAATCATGCAAGTTAAAACTATAACTTAATTTAACTTCATGTGTTTCATTATGTCATTGTTATGTGACTTATGCAGCATTTCTATCACATGATTGGTTTAATGCATGATTCCAACACCCCCTTAACCTTTGTCCTTATATATTTAACACAAAATGCCTTAGGGAACATAATGTGAGTTTTATTTTCTAGCACTATATATACATGTGTATTTGAAATGGGTATACAATGCAAATCCGATGTACATGTATAATATTTATCCAAACTCATGTTAAAAAAGAGCATAGTCCACAAATTGATGCTTGGATCTTTAAAGTACTCTGAACCTTATAAAAATGTAAAGGATTCTGGCCAACAAATAGATACTTTTAGCTATTTAAAGTTCTCAACAACTTTACAACAAGACAACCCAAAAACATACCAAACAAAGAAAACATACTATATACAATTGTAATATAGGTCCTGTGAATTTCTTTGTTTTTTATCACCATATTGAACAATAACTCAGTTCAATGGCCCTTCACATGGTCTATTTATGTAACAATCGGTCTGATTTTCTTGTTAACATTGTAGATATTGATCATATACATAGTTTCTTATTACAAGTTGTACCTAAAGCATCACAACCTGAATGGCACCAGGGACATAAGAACAATTAATTCACAAAAACAATAAGTCTGGGGGGAGGAGTCACTGTACTCCAAGGAAGTTTGGTTTTTGTCAACATCCTAAGATTTTTCTATAAATGTGCAAAGTATCAATTTATGATTGCATGTATATCATCTTCCTGATTGTACATTGTATCCTTGAAAAATATGTCTCACAATTTACATTTTTCATATGAACTGTTTTAGTCTTTCGAAAAAGAAATGAAAAGACAAGGGGTTGCATTAAGTCATGCTATGATTACCCCACTCTACCACTTGGAAAACAGGAAGTAGATACCCGACTGACCTGGAAAGCAGGGGTATGTTACAACTTCTTGTACTAAAGATGTGAACCTTATTTGAAATCAATCCTGTAGAAACCAAGAAAACTGTTATGAAAGTTTGTGATGAATGGACAGAAGGACAGATTATAGGACAAGGTGATTGTAATACATTTATAGCACTTCTCTTATGAGTGCAGGTAAAAAAACATCAGTTGTAAAATGAGACATTTCCATGTGCCATTTTTTTGCTGAATTTCAAACAAAAATTTGACAAAATACGGGGGCAATCATGCAAAATATTCAGCTTTTTTAAACATCACCCAGTAAATAATCTTAAAAAGGGAAATATTTTCTTTACAAATATATATATATACATATACCCTCTTTAAAACAAAGCTTTGCAAGTTTAGCCAAAAAGTGTCAAGTGTTTTAGTATAGACTATATATCCCTGCCATTTGAAATAACTTTAAAAATCACACGAATATTAAGAAAATTCCTACCTATAAATACAAACTATTCAATTACCTTCATAAAGTAATTTCCTTTAGTGGACACAACACAATTAGATATTTGTTAATATGGCAATAAAACCCCTATGTACTAATGACACTAATCATACAAACTAATACACAAATGTTTATGACCAAATATTTTCACCTTATTGTGACCATAAAATATAAAGGAAACCCATCAAAATACCATTTACATTGATAAATATATAAGGCAAAATCATAAATTGTAAGACATATATACACCAAACAAGTTCATTTTTTTATATAAATGTATTCTTGATCTCTTATTTAGCTAAACACCAGAATATGTCCAAAAGATGCCACATTTTGCAAATTTTTAGACGGACAGATGGACAAACAGACCTAAACACTATATGCTACCCTTCTTACAAGATGGGGCATGAAAATGGCAGGATTTTGTTAAGCAGGAAGTAGATGAGAGACATACATTGTACTTGATATGAATCCCACAATATGCAAGAACCCCATGCCCCTCCTGCACACCAAATTTGGTAGTTGCCTACAAGACTGCTAAAACATCCCCACTACCTAACATTTATCGTTTTGAGACCTGGGGAATGATATTCATTTAAAAACTTCGATTTTGAAATGTAAACAGTTAATCCAATATATTAGATAAAATTGATAATAAAGAAAGAATCCCCCATAATTTTCTAGATTTGAATTCTGATATTTGCCTTGATTACTTGAGTCTTTTTGCATAGGTTTTTTTAAAAAGGGCAGTATTCATGATTTCATCTATATTTAGAAAAAAATCTCTCATAATATTCAGGACAAAATGTACATGCATGTTGTTTTGTTGATGTCAGCAGAGCAGCCTGCCAAGAACTGATCATTTGACATTTTCAAATTAAATTTTATCAATTTCATTATTTACTGAAGATTAATCAACAAGACTAAAAAGATGTCCTCAATAATGGACAAGGTTTGAAAGGCCTTAGACATTTTAAGAGTTTTTGTAGAAGTTGGATATTCACTTCTTCTTGATTCTTGGGCAGGAAACTTTTGAACTGGGGTGACTTTTAACTTTTTAGATTTGAAATCTCAAACCTAAGTCCCTAATGAAAAGCTGGTTTCTTATTTAACAAAATTTCACATTGTGCCATGTGCCTTTCTTCATTTAACAATCTCAATTTGAGTATTTCCACATTTTAATTCTTCCATAAATAGCTCTCTTCAGTGTCAGATAACAAGGTTGAGATGTGAGCATGTGCAGCATTCTCACACTGCCCATGAAGCCAATGAAAACCATCGGTACTGATACTGGTTGTTGACATTGACCAATGAAATGCAATGTTATTTCAAACTTTGGGTTACCTAGTAGTTCAGTCTATTAAAGTTTTGTTTTTTTTATGGAGGAAATAGGTACTTACATGTATTCTTGGAAAACCAGCCATGATCTTTCACTGGTGATAGAATTTTTGTGGTCTTTTAACTTGTTCCGCTGCACTCCACTAACACAAAGACTGAAAAATTCTATCACTTGTGAAAGATTAGCCGGTCTTTTCCAAGAACTTATGTAAGAACCTATAAATCTCTAGAGGAATATCTCTTCTGTGATTATCAATTTGAGAAAAAACTAAATTTGAAATGAAATGTTAAATGAAACTGCAGACCTGAATCTGAACATCATGCATGTCATTGTTTTAATTACCATAACAAGAAGAAGAAAACATTTATTGACATAATCAAAATTCTCTTTTAAAATTACATAATAATAAAATGAATTTCATAATTTTTAATTAAAACCTTGGTTTCAAGGACAGCAAAAGAAAATCAATTTACATAATAAAACTATTCCTTGTCAAAATCAATTTTCTGTAGTACAAACCAGATAAAAAAATTCAAATTAAAATTTTGTATGACATGAAAGTCTTTAAATATTACTATTAGTCTATTACACTGGAGAAACAAAAACACAATTTGAAATTTCTTGGAATCAAAAACAAACAACTTCTCGGTTCTTGACTCAATATCAATTTGCTTGCCTTGTTGGAAAGAAAGAACAAATTTGAAATAATAAACAACTTTTTCAAAATTAAATTGTCAAAGAGGTGATAAACAAAGCAATCGTTAGGAGGAAATAATAAATTTACTGCCAGCTTCAACTAATGATTTCGTTCAAGATTCAATGGTATGTTTTTGGCTTTGACTAACCTCTGTAAGTCATATATACACCAAACAAGTTCAATTTTTCATATAAATGTATTCTTGATCTCTTATTTAGCTAAACACCAGAAAATGTCCAAAAGATGCCACATCTTGCAACATTTTTGAAGGACAGATGGACAAACAGACCTAAACACTACCGTATATGCTGCCCTTCTTTCAAGATGGGACATTAAAATGGCAGGATTTTGTTAAACAGGAAGTAGGCGAGCGACACACTTGATATGAATCCCACAATATGCAAGAACCCCATGCCCCTCCTGCACACCAAATATCAAGAGCTGTGATTGGTAGTTGCCTACAAGACTGCTAAAAAAAATCCCCACTACCTAACATTTATCGTTTTATGACCTGGGGCATGATATTCATTAAAAAGCTTCGATTTTGAAATGTTAACAGTTAATCCAATATATTAGATAAAATTGATAATGAAGAAAGAATCCCCCATAATTTTCTAGATTGACCTCTGATATTCACCTTGAAAACTTGAGCTTTTTTTGCATAGGGTTTTCTTTTGTATTCATGTTTTCATCTATGTTTAGAAAAAAAAATTATCATCATATTCAGGACAAAATGCACTTGCATGTTGTTTTTGTGAAGTCAACAAAGTAGCCTGCTAAGAACTGATCATTTGACATTTCTAATGTTGCTTTATTTAGTTTCTCTATTCAATTTAAAGTTTATCAATTTCATTATTTACTGAAGATTAATCAACATGACTAAAGATGTCCCCAATAATGGACAAGGTTTGAAAGGTCATACACTTTTAAGAGTTTCTGTAGAAGTTGGATTTTCACTTTTCCTTTGATTCTTGGGCAGGAAACTTTTGAACTGGGGTGACTTTTAACTTTTTAGATTTGAAATCTCAAACCTAAGTCCCTAATGAAAAGCTGGTTTCTTATTTAACAAAATTTTCACATTGTGCCATGTGCCTTTCTTCATTTAACAATCTCAATTTGAGTATTTCCACATTTTAATTCTTCCATAAATAGCTCTCTTCAGTGTCAGATAACAAGGTTGAGATGTAAGCACGTGCAGCATTCTCACACTGCCCAAGAAGCCAATGAAAACCGCCGGTACAGATACTGGATGTTGACATTGACCAATGAAATGCAATGTTATTTCAAACTATGGGTTACCTAGTAGTTCAGTCTATTAAAGTTTTTTTTTTATGGAGGAAATAGGTACTTACATGTATTCTTGGAAAACCAGCCATGATCTTTCACTGGTGTTAGAATTTTTGTGGTCTTTTAACTTGTTCCGCTGCACTCCACTAACACAAAGACTGAAAAATTCTATCACTTGTGAAAGATTAGCCAGTCTTTTCCAAGAATTATGTAAGAACCTATAAATCTCTAGAGGAATATCTCTTCTGTGATTATCAATTTGAGAAAAAACTAAATTTGAAATGAATTGTTAAATGAAACTGCAGACCTGAATCTGAACATCATGCATGTCATTGTTTTAATTACCATAACAAGAAGAAGAAAACATTTATTGACATAATCAAAATTCTCTTTTAAAATTACATAATAATAAAATGAATTTCATAATTTTTAAATAAAACCTTGGTTTCAAGGACGGCAACAACAAAAAATCCATTTACATAGTAAAACTATCCCTTGTCAAAATCAATTTTCTGTAGTACAAACCAGATAAAAAAATTCAAATTAAAATTTTGTATGACATGAAAGTCTTTAAATATTACTATTAGTCTATTACACTGGAGAAACAAAAACACAATTTGAAATTTCTTGGAATCAAAAACAAACAACTTCTCGGTTCTTGACTCAATATCAATTTGCTTGCCTTGTTGGAAAGAAAGAACAAATTTGAAATAATAAACAACTTTTTCAAAATTAAATTGTCAAAGAGGTGATAAACAAAGCAATCGTTAGGAGGAAATAATAAATTTACTGCCAGCTTCAACTAATGATTTCGTTCAAGATTCAATGGTATGTTTTTGGCTTTGACTAATCTTTAAGTGATTTGAACCTTTAGTGCAAAAATGTGCTTTGTACTTGCTCATTTGAAGGTTTATCGATTGTATTTCTAAAATTATATTAATAAGCAGGGTGCATGTGGCCACCAAATGTATGCTTCTTTCAGCTAGTAGATTTGTCAACTTAGTGGTACAATCTTTTTGTATACTTTGTCTATCTTAAGCAAAATGATCATATTTCTTAAAAAATATTCAAATTCATTTTCAATCACTAGAATTTTTTAAAAATAATTATGATTATTTTGATTTGAGCAATATGCAATGCTTTCTCTTATTCCAAATACTTTGGATTCATTAATTTTATGCAGGCATCAATTTTCATGGTTTACCTAAAAAGACATTTGTTTGAATTTTTATTTGTGGATTGCACATGTTCCTTAAAGGAATAAACATACAAGATCAGATTCTAGATCCCGGCCTGTTGAGTTGGAGAATCTAAGTCGGCTCATTCAACAGGAAGTAGATGAGCGAGACCTGAAAACGCATCCCACCATATGGGATCCCTACCTGAAGCTGCATACCAAATATCAAAAACCTATGATTAATAGTTGCTTAACCGTGTTGTGGAAGGGACAAAAATTAACATGTCATTGGATAGCTATTTTTATTATTGACTGTCATCAATGACCACAGTACATGTGTAAATGCTTATTTTTGTACATATATCTTTTGCTCTATGTGCAGCATATAAATAACTTGATTATATTTTCACAATTCAAATATTTGTTTGTAATCACATATACAACTATTTTATATTATGATCCATTTTTATTATTATTCATCAGCCATTATTGTCACTATTGAATGGCCTTTAGTGTGTAAAGGGGGATAACTCTATTCAATTTGTACCATTTTGTTACTGTTATATCAGCAAATATCATTGTAATGTGTTAATATTCACAATTACTACAAACCTGGGATAGCTGACTCTACTCTTCCATTTAAGAACCTCCCATGTGTTATATGCCTCTGGTTCGATCCTTCGTACACAAAATACAGGGGTGGGCTGACGTTGGCATCTTCTGGGATGTCAATCCATATGGCACTACCACCCTGTAAATAAAATCACAAATAAATGTTTTTATGGCTTTTTTCATAAATCAATAGTTGCAAGAGTCCAAGGAGCTGTTGAACCAGAGAAAAAAAATCAGGATGAACAGAAAATACTAGCATTTTTGACAGTTTATATAATTAAGGTAATGAAAATGATGAATATTTAAATGAGCTGCACAGACTGATTGTCAACCATGGTGAAATACAGAACATGAGAGATGAATGAACACTTTATACAGTAGCACATGACACAAAACATACAAATGATACATATATGATTACTTACATAAACAGGTGACTCTGTTATTGAAAATGCCATGTAGCATTCTTCTGGAAAAAAAAATTATTTTGATTTAAATTTGAGGAAGTTATTTGAATTGTATCAAATAAAGGGCATCTTATTGTACTTGTATATGATATAAGCATCTTACTGGGTTTACCAAAAAATAAAACCAAGTAAATCTGTGAGCTTCTACTCACTAGAGATAACCTTGGTCCTAAGATTATGTCTGAAGTATACAGTAAACAGGAAGTAGATCATCTTGTACTATAGGAAAAAATACAAAACATCAGACCTCTACACCATGTAGTTGCATAGAAAACTGTGACAGAGATTTTTTTTGTACATGAATGTCCACTGTGTTCAAAATCCTCATTATTGGGTACACAGGAAGTAGATTGCTTTACACCATTTTTTTAGTACTGAACCAGGAAGATGCATGCCAAATATCAGGCTAAGACATGTTGTTTCTTGGAAATCTGTGACAGAATTTTTTGTATAAATAAACCATTTATAAGATGTTTCGGCCATTGGCTTTCATCAGTTCACTATATAATTTCCATCACATTTTTTTTGTGACACTGCAAGAAGCAAGACAAAGCCAAACCATGGCTAGTGTCAAAGTTACTCCTTTATGTCACTTTGCAACACATTGCTTGTACCTATACTTTTAAAACAACTTTTACATTTATATTGCAGTTGCCTCAAATAAATAACCTGGTGCAACCTTTATTAGTTTTCACAGATGTTGGTTTATGCAGTTTTAAATCTATGACATTGTTATATTATGCTTGAGGTACTTTTTGAATTTTTTATGTAATGTACAGATTTTCACCACATAAAAATTCATCCTCATGATTGTATTAAAATAGTAAACTTTCAGCACATATGAAAAATTTTTAGGTTACAATGTACACATGGTACATTTCAAAAAAATCAAGCATGTGAATTTAAAGTACAAATATATAAGATACATTTATACATGCTTAAAAATATTTCAATATGAAAATGTCACACTTAAAAATGCACCACTTTAATAACAATGAAACATGCACATGTACATGTATGTCATAGAAATTCATTACTTGTACCTACTATACCTTTATAATTTTCCTTACCACTCCGTAAGGAGAGAAAACGTCTTAATCAAAATGTCAACAAACAAGTAAATTATATGTAAACTGTAACTTCGACCTCATAAAAGATTATCTCAGCATCTTATCCCTGCTTAACAAAAGGTGTTATACCTGTTGGGCTTATCTCAGGTAACTAAATGACAGGTAAGGGACACCTGAGTTAACGAGAATTTAATTTTTAGGAGAGGGAGGTAAAGATTGCCTTTTAATGATATGGCTTGATTAATAATGATTTTTTATGGAAGAAGTTTTATTGAAATCATAAAACTACTAAGAAAAATAATAATGATATAGGTAAGAAAACAAGTAAGATTAGAAATTGCAAAGGTCTTGAGATCCATAGGTCTTATTCCCTTTTATAAATCCTCGTCATTCAATCTTCATGTACAAAATGTATATAATGTTCCTTCTTTGCTTGATTTACATACATGTATTTCTGAACATTTAAAATTTTTCAAACACAATGTATCTGAATGTAAATGTTATAAAGGGTTGTATATTCTTACTATGAGGGTGCAGTAATAACATCATAGCAGTGCTCGCCTAAAACAAGTAGACTGAAGGCCAAGGCTACTAAAATTTCATTCAGGCTAGCTAACTTTGGTGAGCTTTCATGATTGTTTGGGCAAATTGACTGTTGCTGTGTTCAATAATTTGGGCAACTTCTGACAATTTTTAAAGGAAATTAAAGGACTGTTAAAGGTCTAAGTGAATTAAGGAGTATCGATTAAAACCAGCCAATATAAGGGAAATCACTGAAGCCAGACAAGGACCTGTCCCTATTTGGTCATGTAATGCCCCTTCTAGCAAAGGCATGGAATCAATCACTGTTAAAAACATTTTTCTCATACAAGAAAGTAGGTTTTTTTTCCACTTAACATTATCATATATACATTTTATCATATCCAACAAACACGTCACAGTCTCAGTAGAATGAAACAAACTATTGGTAAAAATTCATGATATTTCTAATTTATAGCAATAATGTTTCAAGGTGTAACACTTCTTTTGTCCATGAGTATACAAAATTTACAAAAGTCTTTGTAGTAGTGAGCATAATGATAATTACGTCTTTTTAAAATTTCATATTCAAATAGGACAATAATTTTCATAAAAATACAGGTTGATAGATAACAAAATGTTTTCTCATATATGCTTCACAATACAATGAATAATTGTGAATAACATTCAAAGATAAACGTCTCATGTGTCAGTGTACTATCTTACAACATATTTTGTTTATATTGTTATTGTAATTATTTTTCAAAATTTTACATGTACAAAAATGTATAAACAATTTTAAATGAAACTTTAACTATAAATAATTTTCATTATCACTAATATTCTGCATTTTCCCATTGCACAGAAATTGAATCAACCTGATATGCAGCATGTCTCAAACATGTAAATACTTTTACTCTTGACTATTAGTTTAAAACATCGGATATTATTGGGTATCGATAACAATACAAATTCAATTAGCCAATTATGGGCCCACAAGGGGCATTTACAAATACAGACATATATGATCAGTGTAGAAATCTGAAGACAGTACCCAAAAAAACATTTCTTGTGTGTGACTTTTGGCAAAGAAAGGGACAGTTGGAGAAAATGGTAGACAGCAGCCTAATCCTAGACTGTTGTCTACTATTTTGTATATAAATTTTCCTCCTTTTCGCTCAAATTTATACATTGCTATTCTTGCGATAAATGATGCCCAGCAATATCCAGTGTAAATTTTTAAAAAAAACATGGTACATGATTTAGTCCTTAACAGGGTTATCTTGTCCATTTCATCTAAAATTTTCTTTACAAAAGTCCATACATGTGATGGACCCATGATGACAAAGCTAGAGATTTTAATTTTTTTTGGCTGAGGATTGGACAAAAAAGCGGGAGATTTTAAATGCTCATAAAAAACGCATTTAAATGTCACTAGCGAGTGCCAAATATACCTGGCTTCACTGAATTATCTCCAACTGTATATACAACTAACAGGCCAATTATTGCAATAAACCTTTAATTAACACGTTTACATGTACCTGTTAAATTAATGTCTGTTTAATTGACAAACCCGTAAATCACCGGAAATGTTTTATGACTGAAGAATTAAAATGTCTATAAAACGAAAATTTTGTCATGTTTTGAAAAAGCGGGAGATTACACAAAAAGTCGGAAGAACGGGAGACGGGTCAAAAAGTCGGGAGATTTTGTCTCCCGGCGGGAGAATCACATGTATGAAAGTCATACATGTACTTTTGGGTGGTCCTTACCATTTTTGGGGGTTAACATCATTACCCTTATTTTTCTCATTTAGATGTATACTTTCTTTTGATAGAATTTTTAATAAGTTACACTGATTTAAATGTTTTAATTATTATTAATGGTATATCTGAGGAAAAATGGACAGAAATTGTTAACAGCTTAAAAAGGGGTTGTGGACAAGAAAAGGCCATTAACAATATCCTCGACTCCCCTTCTGCCCAAGTTTTTCAGCCCCTCAATTAAATTTAAAATTTTTTTCTAAAGATTTTGCCAATTTTCTTAAAAATGGCAAAATATATTATCAAAATGAATAAAAATAAAAAAATAAAATTTGCCCGCCCACTCCATATTTTCAAGAAATTTGGATGAGAATCTAGGAATTATTTTATTATGGCCATAAATAAATCTATCATTAGTGTGTGCATGGTGTGTGAGTGTGTTGGTTTTTAAAGCCCTTTCTCCACGCACCTGGGCCATGTAAGGGCGGTCAGTTTTAATGGTGGAGGAATACGGAGTACCCGGAGGAAACCACCGACCTTGGGCAGGTAACTGACAACCCTAATCACATACAGTTGGGGAAGTCCCTTTTCTGTTAAATACAAACGGGACTTGGAACACCAGCTGAGAGGTGATCGGCTAGTGATCAATAGTGTGGTATTTAAACCAGTGTCTTAAAGACCACTCAGCCACCCAGGCCCCCATTTATATTAAACAACTATTTGTAGTAAGAATGCAGCATCACTAAGAATAGAAAATAATGAGAAGTCGAATATTTTGGGATTAGCTCTTTTAAATGTGCCTGTTGCTCATCCACTTCCTGTTTGACAAAATTTTGCCAATTTTCTGCTACAATGTAAGTATTAGACTTTCAGATCTTGACTGACTGCGACTTTTTAGCAAAAAAGGAGTGATTGAAATACACTCCTTGGTGTGACAGGGGGGGGGGGGCAGTCATGTTTCAACTACATGTAATAACAGAATTGACATTGGGGCAGAGAACCTGAGACAGTAGGTAGTTGTAAAGGGGTTTGTACTAAGAGCTGTATAATAATTGAAAAGGTGGAAGTCTTCATCTTCTTCATTCTGTTGTATAGAGAATACTCAGTGTGGGTTTAGGAAGCAGGATCTGCTAACCCTTTCAGAGCACCTAAATTGACTCTCTTAACAATGCTACTTGGTTGTTTTTTGTTTTTGTTTTTGGCTGTTTCTTTGCATCTGTTGTGTTGACTGATCTTGTCCTTGCCTTTCATTTGAATATCCCATCGGTACATCTCTGCTTCTATCAACTATAGGTTAACAAACCAGGCGAACAGCATACTCATTAATGGATGACATTCAATAGATTTTACACATGACGGAATCGACACGTTTTTGATTCTGTTGGCGACCAGTTAAAAATCATCGAATTTACGCTTTTTAACATTCTATTCTGAACAACAAAGATAGTAAATAATAAAGAAATAATCAGTGTCGTAATTGTTACGTCGATCGGTATGAATTTTATTGTAACAAGAAAGAAATCGAGAGGAAAAGGCGAATCGAAAATGGCGGAATCAGTCTCAATAAACTGAAAATTAAAAAATAACACAAGTTCCCGTAAGAGTGACGCGATGTAACTTTAACAACTTGTGGGGAAAAAAATTAGGAATTAAAAATGACAAAAAGTAGAAAATTAAACCCACTAGAACTTTTTTCTGTCAATTGAAACGATACGATTTTCTCCATACGTAAAGGGGGACAACCAGTGATGGCAGCTTTTTGTTCGTTCTATTTTTAGATTTAAACTATAGAACAAATAATTTCCAGATAATACCTTCTTATCAGGCCCTATTAACAATTATAACATTAATTTATGTTACAATTTAAAATAGAATAAATAGTCAACACCATTTACCATGATTACATCTACATTTCTTTTTATTTTGACCCCCCCTTTCAATGCATAAATTAAAAAAAGCTATGAACATTGTAGTTTTACAGATACTGGAAGAAGATCAAAATATAGAATATCCACAAAGGAATATTTTTTTCAAAAAGGCTATATGAACACGTCCGCCAGTTTTATTGGTAAATTTACTATACATAAGTAAATTAGCAACCCAGGAGCATGCATTCATTATGATGGAATCTAAAATGAAAAAAAAAATATGGCAAAATATGATACAACAAGATATATGACTTATGTACATCCTCTTCAGGAACCTTGAGCAGATCTCGTGTTTGCTAAAAGAAAGAGATATTTTTAAAAAAATAATAAAATAAAGTATTTAAATTAGTCTAGGAAGATATATATAATAAACCTAATTGAGAATGACAAACAACACCCAAAAGCCAGCATGGGAAGGAACCCCCCCCCCCCAAAAAAAAAAACAATAGCAAAGTGGAATTTACATAGATGCATCACAATCACTTAAAATAACTGTCAGACATGCATCAAGACTGAGAAAATCATATTGAATTTAATTATTGTCTCAGATCAAGAGGACATTCATATCAAACAAAGACATATTAAAAACACAAAATTACAACCAAGATGTGATTTCAATTGAATGGATCACAAAAGAACAAAACTATTAAATTACACCAATGATTCAATGACACGCAAAAGAGGAACTGTTCTAACAACATAATGTATCTAGATTGCAGGAATCAATGGTCCAATGAAACACAATAGAGAAAGTATATTTATAAACATCAGGTACATAAAGAACTAAAGTTATCGTGTATACACTAAAGTTAACAGACAACGACAACGACGACGACAGCATCATACCATTATACGTCCGCAAATTTTTTGTGGTCGTATAAAAACGGTATAAATTGATTAATTTGGTTATGCTGTATATTGATATTTCAAGGAACAACCTCTCATCAGCAGCATTTGAATCAAAACGTTGGAAGATAACAAATGAAAAGCTCTCAAAACCAAAAAGTTTGCACAGGAAGGCCGAATCCAGCACAGAGGATAATAAACAAGCTAACACCTAATATGACTAGATTTCAATTATCAACTTTAACATGATTAAGAGTATACAATGTGTATCCTGGATATAAATTTATATATCAAGTACATTATGAACAAGCTAACAACTATCACTACAAAGTCTTAAAAGTAAAATTTTGGTAAGAACTTGTCTCGGTAGAAGAAGACGTTCCAATTTTGTAGCAATATGTCTCCATTGGTCTCTGCATTTGTCTTGACTGTCTTCTTTTGTCTCGACATGTCATGTTTTGGGGTCTCAACATTCTAAAACAGTACAAATTTTGTCTCAACACTTTCTTGACATATTGAAACTTACTCTCAATTTAGGCTTAATTGTATCGACATCTAGATATTGTGTCTGGACATATTCTTATCAGTCTTGACATGTAGAAATTTGGTCTCGACACATTCTGAACAGTCTAGACAAATAATAATATTGGATCTACAGTCTTGGCAATCTCAATATATACTGAATAATACATGGCAAAATATGTATCGCATGCTCTATTTACCCCGCGACATACTAAAGGCCTGAGGTATGATATAGGTTGAGGGTTTATACAGTTGGCCATCAGCATGATATAGATGCCTCGGGTAAATACAGCATGCAAAACAGATTTTGCCATGTAATGTTCATTATATCAAATATTTACATAACAACATCTTCGACTTGTAATTACCTTTGTGTGTGATTTTGTGATATGGGTGCGATAAAGGGTATATGCGATGATGTAGCCTTAGGTTATGCGATATAGGGTATATGCGATGTAGCCTTAGGTTATGCAATATATGGTATGTGATAAAGGTAATGTGTTTTGTCTTAAGAGACTGTTGTATAATTACTTAAATATATGATAAAAGAATATTAAGTATAGCACATCATTTTTGAGAATGACACAACCAATAATCCACTGTTTAGCAGGTTTAGATAATTTTCAGTACACGAGAGAACACCTGTGTCAAAAGTTTATGACACGTACAGAAAACAGAAATTTATTTTCATTATGGTATCTTTAAATGAGAAATAAGTGGTTCATGTTTTACACATGTTTATACCACCGTGTAGTAATAAGACACAAAACTCAGTGGCCAATACTCGAGCGGTTGGAACCCCCCCCCATTTTTTTCATCCTAAAATGTAACAAGTGTGGCCACTAAAAGTATGTCTCGCCTGCCGGCACCATCACTAAAATCAACTACCTAAGCTTTCATTTCTTGATATAAACACAAAAAGTGTATGTATACCTAATAACAGATGCCTAGTTATTATACTATTCAAGCAATCCATTGTCCACACATGAATTACAAAAAGTTTTCTGTCTGAAAAAAGACCTATTGAGTTCACAGAGTCACTGGAGCGTAAAAATGGGGTCATGGTCACATGGCATGGTGACAGTTGCATTGTCCATAACCGCAACTGTCTGTTTACCCAATATCAGATGCCTAGCTATTATAACTTTCCAGCAATTCATCATCCACAAAAATCTTACAAAAAAGTTTTTCAGCCTGAAAAAGACCTAAGTTCACAGAGTCACTGGAGCGTGAAAATGGGTTCAGGGTCACATGGCATGGTGACAGTTGCGTAGACCATAACCTGAACTGCCTGTATACCAAATATCAGATGCCTAGCTAATATACTTTTCCAGCAATTCATCGTCCACAAAAGTCTTACAAAAAAGTTTACGGCCTGAAAAAAGACCTAAGTTCACAGAGTCACTGGAGCGTGAAAATGGGGTCAGGGTCACACGGCATGGTGACAGTTGCGTAGACCATAACCTGAACTGTCTGTATACCAAATATCAGATGCCTAGCTAATATACTTTTCCAGCAATTCATCGTCCACAAAAGTCTTACAAAAAAGTTTACGGCCTGAAAAAAGACCTAAGTTCACAGAGTCACTGGAGCGTGAAAATGGGGTCAGGGTCAAACGGCATGGCGACAGTTGCGTAGACCATACCCTCAACTGTCTGTATACCAAATATCAGATGCCTAGCTATTATACTTTTCAAGCAATTCATCGTCCATAAAAGTCTTACAAAAAAGTTTACGCCGCCGCCGTCGCCGGAAAGTAATACCTATGTCTCGCCTTCCGCGACTATTCGTCGCAGGCGAGACAAAAATTGAGCTGTGAAAAAATAATAAAAATGAATGTAAACACACATATGACATATGCATGCTTTTACGATGCAGTTGCATACATGATTGGAAAAATATAACTTCATTCACATTGTTAAAGGTTTTATTATCATATATACAATTTTTTCATCGAGGCATTTGCAAAAATCAAAGACAGCATGTAAAGTAAATGGATATACAGAGCATGGGTCAATACTGATCTTGTAAACAATGAAAAGCCATTTTGTATAAGTTCACATTTTTTACAACAAAAATATAGAGCTCTACATTTAGAAACATCGACTGGTGAAGATTTTAAACATTGACATTAAATGACAACATCTCATTCTTTGGGAATTTTGAACGAAAAAAATGTTGAACTACATCACGAAATACATGTCATGTTTCTGTAATTCACTTTAAATTAAAGTAACATTATACTAAGAACCTTCTGACAAATCGTTTCATTGTTTACAGTGATAAATATTGACAAAATATGCGAGAAAATGGGGGGATACCTGGACAACTTTCTTTGTTTTGACGGTGTCGGTAAAATTACCATTTTCTCATAAACTGTTAAGAGTGACGTAAATTCCTGTTAACCACCAACGGATAATACATAATTCTACATAGGAAACCAGTTCTTAGGTATATTCATCCGCTAGAACTTGATTCTGTCAATTGAGAAAAGTGTAAACATACGCGACAAAAAAGAAACACGAAGTTTCGTTACCGATCGTAAAGTTCGCTTTTCTTAATTTTTCAGGAACCAATCCTGTTCATAATCGACAGTCATGGCAAAAAATATATTTTGAATCAATTTTTAATTTCATTTACATGTTTTATTTTATATAAAAGCCAAAAACACGTAGTTTTTCAACCCAAACAAATTAGTTTGGGATTGAGCAGCGCCACCTCGTGGAAAATATTTCAATTATCCCCCTTGAATTTTTAAATATTCAGCGGGCCTTAAAAGTAATTAAATTGCCAGTTTGCTTCCCGGCTGAACTTATACATCAACACTGCCTAGGCTTTTCAAATATCCATGTTTCGACCACTTTAAAGGTCCAAAATTTCCCATGTATCAAAAATAGTTTAAGAACCAGTGTGCCGAGCGCCTGCCTTAGCTCCTGTTTGACAGGAAAATTTGGTTAGGAGCTGTATGAAACAGAAGGTTCCAGAGGAGTTTTTTTTAACTTAGCGCCCTACTGTTTGAAAATTTCTGGATCCGCCACAGGATATTTCAAATTATCAATCGCAAAGATGTATCAAGAGGTAACATAAAAAAAGGTATCATATACAATAAAAAATTTCATAAAAGTGTTCTCCAAAAGAGCATGAATAGTGTTTGATTGTAAACATTTGAATAAATTCTCAAGGTATTGCTCCTAAGCATGGTAAAAGCGTCAATAGAATATGTTTATACATCTTATTTAACAATGTCATATAAAATAATTGTAGACGATGAGATGGAGTTAGGGTTGGGGGACTTTAAGAGCAAATTTACTTCAAAGAATGTTAATATTGTGTACTTCCGGTCTGCGAGAAAGGTGCAAAAACTTTCAACTTTTAATCAAACTTGTGTGTTTGATGCTGTACAATTTGGACATTTAGATGTGTTTTACAATCATTACAGTTAGAACAAAGGTAGGTTAATGTTTTCAAAGTGAATAGTTTATCTAGGCGTCTGTATATGTTTGAAAATGTTTTCTACCTGAGTTCAAACCGCCATGTCTTCGGACATTCCAAAAAACGTCAATGTTTATATCACGTGATTAGCAAGTGCCCGATTACCTAAGTTTGGTAAGTATTGTAAATAAAAAGACATATCAACCAAAATTATGAGAATAGATTCACATTCGAATCCAAAGATTCATTAAGAAACTATGATACTAAATGTTAATAAAATTTTAATGCAAATAGATAGAACAAAAATAAATTGTAAAAACAAGGGAAGTAACTGTTGTACACATACATGTAATGCAGATGCATAGATGTGACAAAATTCAACCTATAGGCCTATTGGCCTCTTCTGGTACAAATCCTGTCTGATTTGATGCCAACCACAGAGAGAACATCAAATCTGGTCTGACAAATGTCATCTGCTTTAATACACAGGCGTTTGGGTTCAGGATTATTCTTTTATTAATAACGTTGTATATAAAAATTTTCATACTCGTCTATATAGAGTATGAAAATTTTTATATACACGTTATTAATAAAAGAATAATCCTGAACCCAAACGCCTGTGCTTTAATATAGAAAATAAAGAGATGTGGAATAAGTGTACGCGACACAGCCCACAATTAAATTTAGAAAAACCATGCACAATGGACAACCGCCAGCAGCCTTCAACGAGGCCATTTGGCACTGCTCGCGGTTATGCAATTGGCCCATGGTCTAAATAAGATGCATATAATTCAAATCCAGCCCTGAAATAGTCACAGATAGACCCCCTTCTTAAACAAGGAACAGAAAACATCAAAAAGACAAGTACAAACGAAAGCTTTGTCAAGGATTCCTGGCTTAGGACAGGCACATGTAATATGTGGCGGGGTTAAACTAGTTTTTTGGGCCCAACCTTCCCCCTATCAATATTCCTAGACAAAGCACAAAAACTAAACACACAATAAAAATCAAATCGATCAAAGTCCAATTCTACTAGAGAGAACCTAAGAAAAAAAAACAAGAACAAACAAAAGGACGGTAAAGGAACTCTCTATAGAACACTCGCTGTTACTGACAGCTAGCTGAGAATCATCAATCGACTGATGTAAAAAAATCAAACGTATCGATTTTAAATCCGACACAACACTTCAAGCAATAATGATTTAGTGAAGTGTCATCACACAAAACCGACACGCTTGATCGCTATAATGCTTAAAAATGACAATAGTAAAAACGTTTATGGAAGTTTTAAAGCGAGTATTAAGTTTTCAATATTTCTGCCAAAAAACACTAAATTCAAAGATTTAACCAAGATATTCATTTCATATCCTTCCCGTAATAAATTTTGAAGCCAATTTTTCATTTCTATTGGATTGCTTTTAAGTTTGTGAGCTTTATAAAAAACATTACCATAAAATACAGGATGTGATATTCCTTTCACTATAAGAAAGTGACGTGTACAATTAAATTTTTCAATAAGAGATCGATACTTGTGGAAGAATTTAGAAAAAGATTTTACTAATTTGTGGTATCGATAACCTTGTTTTAATAATTTTTCAGTAATAAAACGGTTTTTATTATTAAAATCAGAAACACAACTGCAGATCCGAGCATATCTTACTAACTGTGAAATGTAAACCCCGTATGACGGCGCTAGTGGAACATCTCCTTCAAGAAAAGGAAAATTTATAATAGGGAAGGTAAAGTCGTCACGTTTATCATATACTTTGGTATGTAATTTTCCGTCAATAATACTTAAATCTAAATCTAAAAAAGGACATCTATCACCGGTGACGTTAGATTTGTTCAAGGTTAATTCAGAAGGATAGATATCTGTAATAAAATTAGAAAATGAAGGATTGTTGAGTGCAAGAATGTCATCTAAATATCTAAAAGTATAATTGAAAGTTTCGATTAGGTTCTGTTTGTTCGGGTCTTTTTGTAATTTAGCCATAAATTGTGATTCATAACAGTATAGGAAAAGGTCGGCTATAAGTGGCGCACAATTAGTACCCATAGGAATACCAATAATTTGGCGATAAATTTGTTTGCCAAAACGTATGTAAATATTATCTAACAAATAATTTAGAGCAGTAATAGTTTCTGCATCAGTCCAGTTGATGTAACCCTTTTGAGTCTCGTTACTAAAAAATGATTTACTAAATGATTTTGAAACTCTAGAACAGATATAATCACTTTTAGATTTGCCAAAACACCATTTAACCAAATATTCAAATTTCTTTTTAATCAGATTATGTGGAAGGTTAGTATATAAAGTAGAAAAATCGTAACTATCAACGGTATGAAAAGTATTTTCAAAAGCACGAAGCTTGTCCAAAACATCAAGAGAATTTTTTACACTCCAAAAATAATTAATTCCACTGTTTTCGAATACCCTTTCACAGTATTGAATAATAAATTCCTTCATAGTAGTTAAAGTAAGTGATAGAACTTTGGAAATATGGGTTAAAGAACACTTACTTGAAGCAGAGATAAAACGAGATTTATATGGATTTTTGTGCAATTTAGGTATCCAGTACATAGTAGGTAACTTAAAGTATGTCGGGGCAACTCGAAGTGCTGTGGTCGCTATGATATGATCGTCAATGATACCTGATTCTGTCGAATTCACGGGAACGAAAGTGTTCGAATTTTTTATTTCGTGCATTAAAACCTCAAGGTAATACTTTCTTCATACCACAACGACATTGTTAGCTGCTTTGTCGGCGGGAACAAACACGTATCGCAAACCAAGTAAACGGATTTTTGACTTTATTCTATTAAGGTAAGTATTAGGCCTAAAATCTACAAATGAATTTTGAAATTGGCTAATTCTGAGTTGAACAATTGCCATAAATTTATTAATAAAACGGTCTAGAGATTTTGAGTCGGCCCCTTCTCTCCTGATCCAAGATTTGCAATAAGAGAGAAGGGAAGTTTTGATACAATTTAGGCAGGAATTCCAATTAATTTTAGTAGGTGGTCTAAACTTTGGTCCTTTTTTCAAGAAATTGATAACCTCTGGGTCATTGACGATTGAAAGGTCTCCGGTAACAACATGATCACAAGGAGCATATCTGAAATCAGATTTAGTACAGTCGCATGTTAAAGGAATATTCGTGTCTAGTTCTTCATCAGTTGTAGTTGTTGTATAGTTAAAAATAATGTTACGTGTAGGTTTCTTATATTTATAAGATACAATAGGTGGTTCGGTATTAGAAAAATAAGGTGGAATGAGATCTTGAATATTAGGATCCATAAATATACTAGATATATTTATGAAGTCAAGTCCTCTATTAATGTAGGTTAATTTTATAAAATGTCGAATGTGGTCTTCTGGGTTTTCAATTTTGGGAAACAGTTTATAATAACAAAAAGAAGAGATGATGAGTGCACCTTCATATAATGGACTTGCATGAGATATAGTACTACATTCCAAACGGATACTGTTTAATTTAGAAATGGGTATTGAACATAATTTACAAAACAGATGATGACGTCCATTATTTTTAAAGATTTTAATAAGATCAGTAATACTTGAGTCAGAGCGGTGTTGTTTTCTGACATTACGATTTATTCGTTTACCATGCGACCGTTTGTTCCGTTTACGAGGAATCACTAAATTCATGACATTTATGTTTGATGATCTTGATATGCTACCCTGTCCCATGATGTTATCGTTAAGACCCAGAGGGTATGCGGTTTGTAATTTTTTGATCCAATCAAGTTCAGCAAGTCGTCTTTCTCTACGAAACTGTCTTTTACTTAAATTTAAATCTCTATTAATAATTTCAAGTGGCTGAACTTTAATATACTTAATGTTGTGGTTGTGTTTATGTAAGTGTTGATAAAGATAGCATTTATACTTTTTAAAGCGGCGAAAGCGATACAGATGTTCAGAAGTTCTTTTCGACAAATACCCACCAGTCTCCCCGACATACTGAATATTACAATTAGGTTCGGATCAAGATATTAAATTAATTAAATTTGTTGTGCGTCAGTTAACATCTTGGGTCAATTTAGTAGAGAAAGTTCGTCCATTTATACTAGATGTAACAGTGGTGTTTCTGATTAACCTGTTTCACGTTTGTCATTTCGAAGCACTACAGGGTAAGACTTTAGGATATCCACGAAAAGAGCTATTAAACGTATTGCATGTGTTATTAGATTCTTTTGTTGTTTGGTATTTGATGATTGGACTGATGGTTTAAAAGAATTTACGGTATAGGAAGAGTGGCTGGTTATATTAGATTGAAGGTTATTGTTGGATGTGGATATCCTAGCTTGTGGTTTTGAGTTGTTGTATTTTTTACCATTTCGTAAAATCATGATTAAGGTTGTAAGGAGAGAAAGGGATGTTCCATGACAAAACAGGACGGGACCGAAAAATATATGCATTCAGCATTAAATCATTTTTGCCACAGTTTTGCTTCTGTAGTTTAATTATCTCAGTTCTTACATATATACAAGGAATTAGATATCTTATTCCTTGTTATATAACATACTCATCCGAAGGACTGCAACAAAGGCTACATAAATTGGAAAAAAAATGTTCAGATTGGTGTTTAAGAGTAAATATTAAAAAAAACCCAAAGTTGTTATCTTTAACAAGACTGGCAGAAAAATCAATATAAAGTTGACCTACCAACAAAAGGTATTAGATTGTGTTTCTTCCTACAAGTACTTAGGTACTCATTTCACGGCATCAGGAAGTTTCTATGTCCCCCCCCCAAAAAAACGAACTATATCAAAAAGCTTTAAAAGCCTTTTTTAAGTTAAAAAAAAGATTTTATATGCACGAATCCATCTGTTAAGACAAGTATGCATATCTTTGATCATACTTTAAAACCTATCATTTTATATACATGCAGAAATTTGGGGTAGTTATAATGTTTCATTTAAAAAAACTAAATAATAATGAATTTGACCCTGATAATCTTTTTAAATCCCTACAGTGTGAGAAGCTTCATCTTAAATTTTCAAAAAGCATTTTGGGTGTTCATACAAGAAGTGTTAATTTTGCAGTTTTATCAGAACTTGATAGATACCCACTGCATTATGATATTTTAAAATGTTTGATTAGATATTGGTTTAGGTTGGAGAATCTTGATTCTTTCCCATTACTTAAAGATGCATATACCTGCTGCAAAACTATACATGGTAACAACAAATTGTCTTGGTACTCTCTTGTTAAGAAAAGCATTAGACTATTTAAATATGAATTTAGAAAGTAAAAATTATGGACCATATAAAAAAAATTCAGATAAAATATTCAGCTGAATGGTATAAATCACAGAATAAATTAAAAGATGGTAAACTACAAACTTTTTTAAAAATTAAACACAATTTTGGTTTTGAAAATTATTTACAAGAAACAAAGAAATTTGAAATAAGAAAAGCTATTTGTAAACTAAGAATATCTTCACATAAACTAATGATTGAAGTTGGTAGACATATCAATATTCCTAGAAAAGAACGTTATTGCAAAAAATGCAATACGGGTGAAATTGAAGACGAAATTCATTTTTTAATTGATTGTAACCATTTTTAGCAGGAAAGAGAAATTTTATTTTCATTTATTTAGAAAGAAAATAAAAATTTTGAAAGTCTAAACTCTGAACAAAAACTTATTTTTTTACTTACTTCTGAAGATCCAATGGTGTTAAATGCAGTGGGTGAATTTATTTTTAAATACTTATAAATTTATATAGAATCATCATGAATATTATGAAATCTGTCTTGCTACTCTGATGTGTGATTGTAACTCTTTAATTATTGTCCTTTTCTCTTTAAATGTTATATGTATACTCATGCTGCCCCTTGTTGGGCCCTGGAAAATAGAATATGTTCTATGTTCTATAACATTTCCAAAATTTATATTTCTCCGATGCTTATTTTACCATGTTCATAACGGTTTATCATTTCAGCTCCGATTTTCCCTGAAATCATGACATTTTACAAACACAACTCTCTTAGGTTCAATCTTTAAATGTAAAGATCTTTTGTCGAATTTGGAGCTACAGTGTTGCAATATTTTTTTTATTTATACTATTTTACAAAATAAACAACTGTTTTACCTTTTAAGGACAATGATCCCTAAAAGGAATCAGAGTCATTTGGCAACTTCAATCCATTGGGAACTTTTGAAGAGAATATTTGAACAAGCAAATTCTTTTCTCAATCTACATTAGTTTTCATTTTTAATACAAGGCAAAAACATGAAAAACTCAATAAGACATATTTTTTTATTACCAATTTTGGTCCCTCATGGGACAGGATCATTACAATGATTAATTATAAATAACAAGTAAAGCAAAACATAAAGTATACAATTTTAAGGTATGTAAGGCAATATGTGACCTAAAAGGGGCCACGAAGCATAAAAAGCTATCACCTGTCTCAATGGCGACTACTGTAGACCCATATATTACAAAGAAGCAGAGGTACCAATGGGACATCCGAATATCAAAAGACAAAACCAGTAAAATCCAACAAAAACAAGACAAAAAAACATACATGTAAAACACGGAAACACAAAAACTACTGAATATCAGTTAACAACGCGATCTCGAGTCGAACACAGGTGCTCCGGAAGATAGATTAAGCAGTTCTTGTTTGATATAGCACACCCGTCGCGTTGCAGCAATCAATTCGGTAAAGGAAGACAAAACAAAACCCTATGACAAACCAACATCACTCACCTGAGAGATCGAAATCCCATATTTGTCTATAAGCGCATGATGTCTTCCGTTAAATTTCTTGGGTGAAGACAGTTACCGAGTAGCATTTTTTTTTGTGTCAGACTGTTTAAAATAAATGCAAGTCCCGCAAGCTCCTGAATAACGAATCAATTGAGATTCGAAAACTCATAAGCTGGAGCGGGCTGAATGTTGCTACACAAGAAGGGAAAGTTGATGAGAGTCTCCTGATTTCAAAATGTAGATCTTAATATGAAGTAGACTTCATAGAATCATTAACGTCCTTTATCTCAAGTTCCTGAGGACATATAAGATGGAGTAGTCACCAAATCGAGAATTGTTTCAGTTAAAGGACATCATCAATAACGGAAAGTTAGATTAAGAGCTAGATCACGATCTTTTTTGTCTAGAAATGATTGTAGGAGGAAGTCTGCTTCATATGAATGAAGAAACAAACCAGCAAGCAAAGGTACACAATTAGTGCCCGTTAGAATCCCTATAGTTTGCTGAAAAACACGTCCCCTAACCTAAAAAATATGTTGTCTATGAGAAAACATGTTGATTATTTGCAAATTGGTCTTCTGTAAATTTATCTTTTTCTTAGACTCATTGATGACAAAGTAAGTCTTAGTATATTCGACTACCAGATATTTGTACCTGCGATTTCCATTCTTTTTGAAAAATCTGCGTTTAGTCAGTTAATTTTTGTAGCACTTGATTAAGTGGATTCTGAGAAGCAGACATTTCAAAAATTTTAACACGGATGACAGACGCTGAATGACTACATAGCTCATAATGATCTTTGGTGAGATGCCCTAAAAACAGTGTAAATAACGATAGTAACCTTTAATAAAAAGCTTCGCCGAGCGCAGCATGATACGACCGCAACATGTTGAACCCTGTACATTTTAGGCCCAATATGGATAGTCTTTTGCTCTGGACACATGCAGCCCATGGTGGACTGACAAAGGTTTTTGACACATGCTTCTCTGGTGGACTTTCGACCCAGTGGGTAAAAATATAAATTTTCAATTTTGTATTCTACTCTTGAAAAGAATAATGTTTGGGAAAAAATTAAAAATCGAACCAGAAATTTTTTTAAATTATGATTACGGCCCCTTAGGTAATGAGTGAAAAAAAAGTGGGGGTCGCAAAAGTTAATTCTTAAATTTAGAATCGCTACTTGGCAAGGATGAACTTTAAAATTTTTTTTTAATCAGACCAGAAATAAAAAAGTTAGGATTTTGGCCCCTTTTGGTCCCTAATAACATAACAGTAAATGAAGGGGACACATAAATATATCTGCTACTTGACAAGAATAAACTTGGAAAAAAATTGTCAAAATCGGACAAGAATTAAAAAAAAATTCAATTTCGGCCCCTTATTATGTAACAGGTGAAAAAGGGGTGGGGTTGCAAAAATAATTTCTCAAATTTGGATTCACTACTTGACAAAAAAGATAAAGATAAAGATAAAGATAAAGATAAGATTTATTTAACGTCGGTGAGTACACATCAGTGATGTGATGTGTACACAAGTCAAACAATTAGAGTAAGCTCTGAAGAGCTTTTGACCGACGGCAAGATTAACGACCGTTTGGCTAATAAAAAAATAAACTTGCAAAAAAAAAATTTCAAAAACAAACCAGAAATAAAAAAGTTTTGATTACGGCCCCTTTTGGCCCCTAATTACAAAACAAGTGAAAAAGGGGATGGTCACAAAAATTAATTCTCAAATTTGGATTCGCTACCTAACAAGAATAAACTTGCAAAAAAAATTTCAAAATCGGACCACAAATAAAAAAGTTTCGATTTTGGCCCCATTTTGCCCCTAAATACGCAATAGGGGAAAAAGGGGGGGTCGCAAAAATTAATTCTTAATTGTGTAAATGAGCTGAACATTTAAGCAAGCCTCGGCTTCTCTCTACCTGCTATAGTTTTCATTTCATAGGCCAAAAACATGAAAAAACATTATTTTAGGGGCTGTAGCCCCTATAAGGGGTCATCTGACAACTTTAACCCTACTATAGGACAAAAACATGAAAAAATGCTATTTTTCACCTTTAAGGGGCCGTAACCCCTATAAGGGGTCTTCTGACAACTTCGACCAAATGGAGACTTTTGTAGAACTTTTGATCCTGAAGCAGTAGGGTGGCATCAGATTTCATCTATCTCTTATAGCGAGCATAGCTCGCAAGCGGGCACGAAGTGCCCGCTCGAGCGGAGAGCTCTACGGTATTTGTTTCCGCGAGAAATTTGCTAATGCTGATTTAGATTTTTTATGGTCCGGAAAGGGTTATTATTTTTACAGGACCGGAGTGAATGTTAAAATAATTTATAAGAAAAGAAATAATGCATAAAAAAATAATAAATTGCGCTTTTTACAAGAAAATAATATTCTTAAAATAATAAATACACATAAGCTGCTCGTTTCGTCTTGGTTATATGCACGTACGAAACTAACGTGTCTCGAATCTTAATCGCCCCATACCATCTCGCCCCAAAATAAGCAAATGGAAATATTGGAAATTAATTATAGCGATGGCCCTGAATGTCGACATTTAGAACAAAAAACGTAGTCCTTTTTAGCTATGCTCGCATCTAGGCAATGCCTACTCCATATTACTTTTTGAATTACAAGCCAAAAACAGTAGTCTGACCCCCCAGGTCTATTTTTAGCCACGGCGGCCATGTTTTTTGACGAATCAGAAATCGAAACATTACTGTTGTGCAGGACACCCTAATGATCAATCATATCAAGTTTCATTGAATTCTGTTCAGTAGTTTCAGAGGAGAAGATTTTGAAAAAGTTATCGTTAGAACAAACAAAAAAGTTGCAATTTGGCCCCTTTTGGCCCTTAATTTCTAAACGAAAAAAGGGGGGACTCCCAAAATCAATCCCATCCATCCTTTAATGGTAAGAAATATCATTGTCAAATTTCATTGCATTTGGATAACTAGAACTAAAGTTATCGTGTATACACTAAAGTTAACAGACGACGACGACGACAACGACAACGACAACGACAACGACGACAGCATCATACCATTATACGTCCGCAAATTTTTTGCGGTCGTATAAAAAATTGTTAAAAAAAATATTTACTCTAAACCCAATATTTTATATATAGTTACTTCGGAAAATATATATTGTAAGAGACTGATTTGATGTTCTCTTATATGGGTTAAATTTTTCTAAATAATATTAAATCTAAAAAAAATCATAAAAATGTGATTTCTGAATTATTTTTTTGATCTTCCTGTATTGTGTTATTGCCTAGGATATACTAGACAGAATTTGGCCTTTATGATTTCAAGAAATAAGCCTAATGCCTAAAAAATAGGCAATTAGTAAATGACTAGACATTAGCTTATTGCCTAGGAAATAGGCTGAATGCCTGATTTTGCTTATTGCCGCTAACACATATAACCAGAATGGCAGTCTTACGCGGGAGACGTAGTCGCCTGCGTCTTAAAATATTCGGTTAACAGGAAGTAAATGAGATACTGGCATCACATCGCTTTACACCATATAGTACTACAAGGAGAGGCTACATGTAAAATATCAAGAGGCTGTGAAAGATAGGGAAAAATAACGTAGAACCGAAAAAGCACAGTTTGGTGGACGTGTTTTTCAGCAGAAATCGGCATCCCAATGAGTACTAAATATGGACCATTCCGGTTACTGAGTTGTTTCTCAATGGATTTCTGACTAATTATGTACCGTTGCATACTGAATTGTTGTTCATTCATATGAAGGAGACTCCGTACAATCACTTGTACACAAAAAGGAACATGAACTGCTTGCAATCATAATTACAAACAATCCATTCTTCAAACCGAAGTTCAAGCTGCGGAAGCTGCAAAGGATAAAAAAAACACGAATCATGGATACTCCAAAGATATAATAACTTCATGCTGAAATAAAGAAACTGACTTTGATTGAAAAATATCTTCGCCGATACAGAAGAACTAGAAATTATACATCCAGTGACATCTATCAACTATAATAAAACAGCTCAGACATTATCGCTCCAGAAAACCACTAAAAGTATGTCTCGCCTGCCCGCACCATCACTAAAATCAACTACCTAAGCTTTCATTTCTTGATATAAACACAAAAAATGTCTGTATACCCATTATTAGATTCCTAGCTATTGTACTTTTCAAGCAATTCATTGTTCACACAAGTATTACAAAAAGTTTTCTGCCTGAAAAAAGACCCAAGTTCGCAGAGTCTTTCGAGCATAAAAATAGGATCATGGTCACATGGCATGGTGACAATTGCGTAAACCATTAACTGAACTGTCTGTATTCCCAATATCAGATGCCTAGCTATTATACTTTTTCAGCAATTCATCGTCCACAAAAGTCTTACAAAAAAGTTTTCGACCTGAAAAAAAGTGTAAGTTCACAGAGTCACTGGAGCATGAAAATGGGGTCAGGGTCACACGTCATGGTGACATTTGCATAGACCATTACTTGAACTGTCTCTATACCAAATATCAGATGTCTAGCTATTATACTTTTCAAGCAATTCATCGTCCACAAAAAAAGTTTACGGCCTGAAAAAAAAGAATTACCTAAGTTCACAGAGTCACTGAAGCGTGAAAACGGAGTCGTGGTCACAGGGCATGGTAACAGTTGCGTAGACCATAACCTGAACAGAGGCAGATCCAGAAATTCTGAAAAGAGGGGGCCCACTGACTGGCTTAGAGGGGACCCGCTTCTGTCACGCTTCAATGATTTCCTATATATTCAACCAAATTTTTCCGCTAAAAAGGGGGGGGAGCTAGCCCTCTGGATCCGCCTATGCTGAGCTGTCTGTATACTAAATATCAGACGCCTAGCTTTTATACTTTTCAAGCAATTCATTGTCCACAAGGCTTACAAAAAAAGGTTTACCCCGTCGCCGCCACCGCCGCCGATAAATAATACCTATGTCTTGCATTCGTCAATATTGACAGTGCATATAAAGCTCCATAGAAATTGCCATATTGGAGAAAAATAGTCGCAGAAAAATTTAGTAGATTTGACAAGATCTAAGCGGGTCACCGGGACAAAATGACAAGAATACAATACAACAATTAAGACAAGAGGCTCCCAGGAGCCTGAATCGCTCACCTGACATATGTGCCTGAAGTAAAGGTTATAAGGCAAAATCTATTTAACGTTGAAAGGGTCATAAGATTAATAAGGGGGTCATCTGACAATATGGTGGATCTAAAGGTGCTGATCACTTTTGTTGTCAGTCAACATCTAAAAATCTGTCACCCTTTTTGAGTTATTTGCAAAAAAATGCAGTTTAACCTAATGTTCCATTTTTAGCCACAGCGGCCATGTTTTACAACCAATCAAAAATCCCAACAACAGTTCTATACACCTAATAATAATAAACAATAATACCAAGTTTGGTTCCATTTGGACTTAAAGTGTCAGAAGAGTTAACATTTTCAATATAAGGAAATGCAGTTAAAATGCTCAATTTTGACCTTCCAAGGGCAAAACTCCTCAAAGGAAAGGTCCTACAACGTTGACCCTGTTACACATTTTGTAGATATAGATGCGCTTAACAATATGCAATTTAAATTTCTCAAATATCTTGTATAGTTTTCAAGATATTGAGCTAAACAGGTGCAAAATTTGCAAAAAATCCACAAAAAGGGCAATAACTCCTACATGGGTTGTTTGATTTTCTTCAAAATTGCAGAGCTGGTAGATCTTGAGGTGCTGATCACTTTTCTTAATCCAAATTTTGAAAACTGTCACCGTATAAGAGTTATTTGCAAAAAACTGCCATTTACCCCTATGTTCTATTTTTAGCCACAGCGGCATGTTTTACGACCAATCAAAAATCCCCACACCAATTCTATTCACCTAATGCTAATAAACAACTATACCAAGTTTGGTTCCATTTGGACTTAAAGTGTCAGAGGAGTTAACGTTTTCAATGTAATGAGGAAATGCTGTTAAAATGCTAAATTTTGACGTTCTAAGGGCAATAACTCCTAAAAGGAAAGGTCCTACAACGTTGACACTGTTACATATTTTGTAGATCTTGATGTTGAGGATATTGAGCTAAACAGGTGCAAAATTTGCAAAAAAATCCACAAAAAGGGCAATAACTCCTACATGGGTTGTTGGATTTTCTTCAAAATTTCAGAGCTGGTAGATCTTGAGGTGCTGATCACTTTTGTTCCCAATCAAAATTTTGAAATCTGTCACCGTTTTAGAGTTATTTGCAAAAAACTGCCATTTACCCCTATGTTCTATTTTAGCCACAGCGGCCATGTTTTACGACCAATCAAAAATCCCCACATCAGTTCTATACACCTAATGCTAATAAACAACTATACCAAGTTTGGTTCCATTTGGACATAAAGTGTCAGAGGAGTTAACGTTTTCAATGTAATGAGGAAATGCTGTGAAAATGCTCAATTTTGACGTTCTAAGGGCAATAACTCCTAAAAGGAAAGGTCCTACAACGTTGACCCTGTTACAAATTTTGTAGATCTTGATGTGCTTAACAATATGCAATTTAAATTTCTCAAATATCTAGTACGGTTTTCAAGATATTGAGTTAAACAGGTGCAAAATTTGCAAAAAATCCACAAAAAGGGCAATAACTCCTACATGGGTCGTTGGATTTTCTTCAAAATTTCAGGGTAGGTAGATCTTGAAGTGCTGATCACTTTTATCCATGCCAGAATTTTGATATCTGTAGCCGTTTTTGAGTTATTTGCAAAAAACTGCATTTTACCCCTATGTTCTATTTTTAGCCACGGCGGCCATGTTTTACGACGAATCAAAAATCCCCACATCAGTTCTAAGCACAGAATGCTAATAAACAACCATACCAAGTTTGGTTGCAATTGGACTTATGGTGTCAGAGGAGTTAACGTTTTAAAAAGTTTACGGACGGACGACGGACGACGGACGGACGACGGACGCCAAGTGATGACAATAGCTCACATGACCCTGCGGGTCAGGTGAGCTAAAAAAGAAGTCAGAGAAAAAAAACACTTAAAGAAAAAGAAGAGACGGCGGTGTACACGGAACTTGCTACTGAAGCCAAAACAGCGAGCATCGAAGACAACATGCATCAATTAGTGTATTTATTGCGCAAGGAAAACCTGAAATAGATAGAATTCACAAAGGATAAAAAATGACTCACTTTTGTCTTGAAATGAAATTCATAATTTGAGAAGTAAAAGCAAACTGCAATAGCATTTGAATGAGGTTCACCAATAAAAAAGGTTGAATTAGTTTGTGTGCGAAGTAAATGCAAACTGCAATAGCATTTGTATGAGGTTTGCAACAAACATGAACCACCATTACTACAACTGGTATCATTACATGTTAAGTTGTGACTGCTGACCCCCCAAAAAAACATTACTGTCGTTTCTAAAATACAACAGGGTTCAGAGCAAAGGTGTTGGCCTCCTTGTTCAGCATTTAAAGCTCTACCAAAATTTCCTTACCTTTATAAGACTTTATCTGACAACTTTGACTGAAAATGACATTTTTACATATTTTTTGTTTTATAGTGTAATAAAAAGCTCCGCCGAGTGCAGCATGATAAGACCGCAACATGTCGAACCGTGTGCGTTGTATGCCCAATATGGATAGTCAATTGCTCTGGACACATGCAGCCTATGGTTGACTGACAAAGTTTTTTGACACATGGGGCCTTTGGTGGACTTTCCATCCACCTTTTCCAAGGAATTCATTTTTTTCAAAAGCAAAATAAATTACAATTACAAAATTTTTTACTCCTTTTGGCCACCAAAATAAAAGGGTATTTGCTACCTTTCATTTTTACCCTTTTGACCCCTAACAACAATTAAAAGGAGAGAAGTGCCACAAAATTATTCCTCAATTTTGTAAATTCACTACTTGACAAGAATTAACATGATAAATAGGCAAAAAGAACTATTGAAATGCGACAAAAATGAAATTTCGAATTCGGCCTTTTCATCACGGAAAAGGGGGGGGTTGCAATAATTAATCCTCTACTTTGGATTGACTACATGACAAGACTTAACATGCAAAAAAAAAATAATGTCAAAGTCGTACCAGAAATAAAAAAAAGTTGCATTTTTTCCTCTTTTTGGGCCCCCTATTTTTCAATTAAAAAACCAAGACAATAGCACATACGGATTAATGGTAAATCATATCATTGTCAAATTTCATAGCAATTGGCTAACCAGAATTATAAAGTTATTGTGGGAACAAAAAAATATTTGAATTTTATGCCCCTTTTTTGGCCCCTTATTTTTAAACAAATAGAAGGGGGACCTCAAAAATCGATCCCATTTATCCTTTTATGGGATGAAACATTATTGTAAAATTTCACAGCATTTGGTAAACCAGAACAGAAGATATTGTGGGAACAAACAAAAAAGTAACATTTTTGGCCCCTTATTTCTAAACGAAAAAAGGGGAACCCCAAAATCAATCCCACCCATCCTCTTATGGTATGGAACATTATTGTCAAATTTCATAGCAATCAGATACATAGAACTCAAGTTATAGTGGGAACACTAAAGTTAACAGACAACGCAGACGACGACGACAGCATCATACTATATATACGTCCGCATTTTTTTTGCGGTCTAATTGAAACTATTGTTTATAGAAAAGTTTTCAGATGCTATGACCCCTAGCTTTAAGTCCATTTTGTTTTTGGTTTTGGCTTGTAGATTGAGAGCTGTACAAGATAAATGCTTAAATTCACCTAAACAAAAGCCTCCACAGGTTGAATTGATGTGTTTATTCCTTATAGGAACTTCCCCTCACAAGCCTCAAAATATGCAAATTTTATCATCATTTCATTCTATCAGTTTTTGAAGTCAGGTGAGGGTATGAACCGATGTATTTATAATGCATTTTAAATATCATTTGCTAAAATGTTATGGTAAACTTTTTGAACTTAAAAGAAAAATGATTACTTGTATATCTTTTTAAAGACAGACCAATTACTGTAATGAAATACATCATTATTGGTTATAAAATGGTGCATGTCAAGGCTGCAAGCAGGAATCGAGTTGGTAGGGAAAACTTTTGGTAACAGTTTTATCAGCACATAATAATTGTATCCTCTTGATATTTGCATCATCAGCATTGGGACTAATACCTTTGGATTTGATTTCAGGTCTGTCGCTCACCTACTTCCTGTTTTATGAAAAACGTATGTTCATTTCTTACTTTGACAGATTTTTCAGATGAGTTTGATATTGCTAAAAATCAATTGAACTAGAAAATGCGTCTATGAGCCACAGGATGGCCCTTTCCTTCTTGAAATATCATTGACCCTCTATGTGTATTACCTGGGATATGGACCTTTAACAGGAAATAAATAAAAAGTGTTTATGTTTAATTTGGCTAACAACAAAACTAACGAACTGGGGTGATCAATCTCATTTATCCAAGAAGCAAAGACAAAACAAGGCAATGACATATCAGAGAAATATAGACCGATGTGACCCAATTTTTGATGGGTTACCGTATTACCAAGACTCATCCCGTATCAAAATATCATTGACCCTTAACATGCAGTACATGTATCTTAACAAAGAACTTAATCAAAGTCATTCATGCATAAAATATAGGTCGTAGTGACTTATTTGTAGTGGGTGGTGTCACTTTAACCAAGACACATCTAGTGATGATGTATCATTGACCCCCAACATTTATTATCTTAATTAGTTATGGACCTCAACTGAAAACTTAACCAAAGTTGTACATGCGTAAAATATAGGTCACAGTGACCCAATTTCTATTGTATGGTGTCATGTTACCCAAGACATTTCAATTGGTGAAATACAACTCACCATTGCCCCTCAGTGTGTAGTATATGAGATAAGTCATTCATATGTAAAATATAGGTCACAGTGACTAATTTCTAGTGGGGTTGGGGGGAGGGGGTGTCACTGTGCCCAAGAAGCATCTAGTGGTGAAATATCATTGTCCCCAAACATCTAGTATCCAAGTTATTGACCTTAATCAAGAACTTAATCGAAGTCATTCATGCATAAGATATAGATCACAGTGACCCAATTTCTATTAAGTGGTGCCATGTTACCATGTACCCAAGACACATCTTGTGGTAAAATACCATTGAACCTCAACAAGTAATATCCAAGTTATTAACCTTAACCAAGAACTTTACCAAACTCATTTATGCATAAAATATAGGTCACAGTGACCTTATTTCTAATGGTTGGTGTAGCCCTACCCAAGACCTATCTGGTGGTGAAATATCATTGACCTCCAACATCCAGTATCTGAGTAATGGACCTTAACTAAGAACTTAACAAAAGTGTTACACACATATGGATGAACAAGGGTAAAACTATAGGGTCCATTAATCCACATACATGGTCAGGCCATAAAAATGATTTTACTCAAAGGCATTAGTCAGTCATACTTTGATTTCTGTTCAGTTGATTATGTGTTTTTTATGTGTTGTGTTTCTTTGTGCTGTTCTCGTTCATGTTTTAATTACTTGTTTTGTCATTGCCCTTTAGGACCTTTGACACTTGATGCCCCATTAGTGCCTCTTTGCTTCTTGAACTGTTTGATCCTACTGGTTCTAAAACTGTGATATTCATTTTCGAATTCAAACTTCTAGGAAGCATGTTCCTGAAAAGTCATTTTTAAATTGACGGTCTATCATTTTGTTCACAGCAATCAATTCATTTAAAACTAGAGGCTCCCAGGAGCCTGAATCGCTCACCTGATCTCTTATGCCAAAGATTGAATAAATTTCACAAACTTTCAAGTATACAAAGTTGCAAAACAATCCTTTCAGTGGTTTCAGAGAAGATTTTTGGAAATCAGTTTAAATTAATAGAAAAAACAGTTAAAGGGCAATAACTCCTGTAAGGACCTTTTGATGCTGAACAAGAAAATTTGCTTCAGATTTTCTCTATCTCTTATACTTTTCGAGTTATAAGCCAAAAACAATGGTCTGACCCCTTGTTCTGTTTTTAGCAATGGCAGCCATGTTGGTTGGTCGACATGTATATAATTCACAAACATGGTAGAGGACATCCTAAAGATCAAGTGTACTAAGTTTCAAAGCAATCCCTTCAGTGGTTTCAGAGAAGAAGATTTTTGAAAAATAGTTAAAATTAATGGGAAAAAACAGTTAAAGGGGAACAACTCTTCAATGGCTGATCTGACAATTTTAACTCTGAAATTAATGTTGTAGATCTGAATGAGCTTAACAATTCTGCAATGCTAACTTTTCCTCTAGCTCTAATGGTTTTCAAGATATTGTCCAAAAACTGCAAAAATGGTCAATTTTGACGATTAAAGGGTAATAACTCCTATATGGAGTTGTTTCACAATTTTGACTCAATGGGAAGATTTGTAGAGCTTTTGATGCTGAACATGAGGGGTTGCTTCCGATTTTCTCTATCTCTTATACTTTTTGAGTTATAAGCCAAAAACAATGGTCTGACCCCCCTGTTCTATTTTTAGCAACGGCGGCCAAGTTGGTTGGTCAACATGTATATAATTCACAAACTTGGTAGAGGACATCCTAAAGATCAAGTATACCAAGTATCAATGCAATCCCTTCAGTGCTTTTAGAGGTTTTAGAGAAGAAGATTTTTGAAAATCAGTGTAAATTAATGGAATAAACAGTTAAAGGGGAATAACTCTTAAACGGCTGATCTGACAATTTAGACCCTGAAATCATTTATGTAGACCTCATTGAGCTAAACAATTCTACAATGCTAACTTTTCCTCTAGCTCTAACGGTTTTCAAGATATAGTCCAAAAACTGCAAAAATGGTCAATTTTGATGATTAAAGGGCATTAACTCCTATAAGGAGTCGTTTCACAACATGGACTCAATGGAGATATTCGTAGAGCTTTTGATGCTGAACAAGGTAGGTTGCTTCGCATTTTCTCTATCTCTTATACTTTTCGAGTTATAAGCCAAAAACAATGGTCTGACCCCCCTGTTCTATTTTTAGCAATCGTGGCCATGTTGGTTGGACTACATGTATATAATTCACAAACTTGGTAGAGGACATCCTAAAGATCAAGCATACTAAGTATCAATGCAATCCCTTCAGTGCTTTCAGAGAAGAAGATTTTTGAAAATCAGTGTAAATTAATGGAAAAAAACAGTTAAAGGGGAATAACTCTTTAACGGCTGATCTGACAATTTAGACCCTGAAATCATTTTTGTAGATCTCAATGAGCTTAACAATTCTGCAATGCTAACTTTTCCTCTAGCTCTAACGGTTTTCAAGATATAGTCCAACTAGAGGCTCCCAGGAGCCTGAATCACTCACCTGATCTCTTATGCCAAAGTTTGAATAAATTTCACAAACTTTCAAGTATACAAAGTTGCAAAACAATCCTTTCAGTGGTTTCAGAGAAGATTTTTGGAAATCAGTTAAAATCAATAGAAAAAAAACAGTTAAAGGGCAACAACTCCTACAAGGACCTTTTGATGCTGAACAAGAAAAGTTGCTTCGGATTTTCTCTATCTCTTATACTTTTCGAGTTATAAGCCAAAAACAATGGTCTGACCCCCCTGTTCTATTTTTAGCAACGGCGGCCATATTGGTTGGTCAACATGTATATAATTCACAAACTTGGTAGACTCATCCTAAAGATCAAGTGTACCAAGTTTCAATGCAATCCCTTCAGTGCTTTCAGAGAATTTTTGTTGTTGAAAATCAGTGTAAATTAATGGAAAAAAAAACAGTTAAAGGGGAATAACTCTTAAACGGTTGATCTGACAATTTTGACCCTGAAATCATTTTTGTAGATCTAAATGAGCTAAACAATTCTGCATGCTAACTTTTCCTCTAGCTCTAACGGTTTTCAAGATATAGTCCAAAAACTGCAAAAATGGTCAATTTTGATGATTAAAGGGCAATAACTCCTACAAGGAGTCGTTTCACAACTCGACTCAATGAAGAGATTTGTAGAGCTTTTGATGCTGAACAAGGTAGGTTGCTTCAGATTTTCTCTATCTCATACTTTTCGAGTTATAAGCCAAAAACAATGGTCTGACCCCCCTGTTCTATTTTTAGCAATCGTGGCCATGTTGGTTGGTCGACATGTATATAATTCACAAACTTGGTAGAGGACATCCTAAAGATCAAGCATACTAAGTATCAATGCAATCCCTTCAGTGCTTTCAGAGAAGAAGATTTTTGAAAATCAGTGTAAATTAATGGAAAAAAACAGTTAAAGGGGAATAACTCTTAAACGGTTGATCTGACAATTTTGACCCTGATATCATTTTTGTAGATCTAAATGAGCTTAACAATTCTGCAATGCTAACTTTTCCTCTAGCTCTAACGGTTTTCAAGATATAGTCCAAAAACTGCAAAAATGGTCAATTTTGATGATTAAAGGGCTATAACTCCTATAAGGAGTTGTTTCACAACTTCAACTCAAAGGAGAGATTTGTAGAGCTTTTGATGCTGAACAAGGAGGGTTGCTTCGGATTTTCTCTATCTCTTATACTTTTCGAGTTATAAGCCAAAAACAATGGTCTGACCCCCCTGTTCTATTTTTAGCAACGGCGGCCATGTTGGTTGGTCGACATGTATATAATTCACAAACTTGGTAGAGGACATCCTAAAGATCAAGCATACTAAGTATCAATGCAATCCCTTCAGTGCTTTCAGAGAAGAAGATTTTTGAAAATCAGTGTAAATTAATGGAAAAAAAAAAAGTTAAAGGGGAATAACTCTTAAACGTTTGATCTGACAATTTTGACCCTGTAATCATTTTTGTAGATCTGAATGAGCTAAACAATTCTGAAATGCTAACTTTTCCTCTAGCTCTAACGGTTTTCAAGATATAGTCCAAAAACTGCAAAAATGGTCAATTTTGATGATTAAAGGGCTATAACTCCTATAAGGAGTTGTTTCACAACATGGACTCAATGGAGAGATTTGTAGAGCTTTTGATGCTGAACAAAGAGGGTTGCTTCGGATTTTCTCTATCTCTTATACTTTTCGAGTTATAAGCCAAAAACAATGGTCTGACCCCCCTGTTCTATTTTTAGCAATGGCAGCCATATTGGTTGGTCAACATGTATATAATTCACAAACTTGGTAGACTCATCCTAAAGATCAAGTGTACCAAGTTTCAATGCAATCCCTTCAGTGGTTTCAGAGAAGAAGATTTTTGAAAATCAGTTAACATTAATGGAAAAAAACAGTTAAAGGGGAATAACTCTTAAATGGCTGATCTGACAATTTTGACCCTGAATTCATTTTTGTAGATCTGAATGAGCTAAACAATTCTGAAATGCTAACTTTTCCTATAGGTCTAACAGTTTTCAAGATATTGTACAAAAACTGCAAAAAATGGTCAATTTTGACGATTAAAGGGCAATAACTCCTATAAAGAGTCGTTTCACAATTTTGACTCAATGGAGAGATTCGTAGAACTTTTGATGCTGAACATGAAAGTTGCTTCGGATTTTCTCTATCTCTTATACTTTTCGAGTTATAAGCCAAAAACAATGGTCTGACCCCCCTGTTCTATTTTTAGCAACGGCGGCCAAGTTGGTTGGTTGACGTGTATATAATTCACAAACTTGGTAGAGGACATCATAAAGATCAAGCATACCAAGTATCAATGCAATCCCTTCAGTGCTTTCAGAGAAGAAGATTTTTGAAGAAAAGTTAATGGACGGACGGACGACGAACGCTTAACGATGACAATAGCTTACATGACCCTTCGGGTCAGGTGAGCTAAAAACTGAAAAAATGGTCAATTTTGATGATTAAAGGGCATTAACTCCTAAAAGGAGTCGTTTCACATCTTCGACTCAATGGAGAGATTTGTAGAGCTTTTGATGCTGAACAAGTAAGGTTGCTTCGGATTTTCTCTATCTCTTATACTTTTTGAGTTATAAGCCAAAAACAATGGTCTGACCCCCCTGTTCTATTTTTAGCAATCGTGGCCATGTTGGTTGGTCGACATGTATATAATTCACAAACTTGGTAGAGGACATCCTAATGATCATGTATACCAAGTATCAATGCTATCCCTTCAGTGGTTCAGAGAAGAAGATCTTTGAAGAAAAGTTAATGGACGATGGACGACAGACGGACGGACGACGGACGCTTAACGATGACAATAGCTCACATGACCCTTCGGGTCAGGTGAGCTAATAAATAAAAAACTTATCATCATCACTTTTATTGTACTCTTTATTGAAAATATAGCATTTTACTTATAAATTAACTTAGCCACAAATACAAAGTATTATATCACTCAACAAAGAATTAACAATTCATATACAATTAATCTAAAACAATAAAATAAAAACAACAAGGTAAAAACAAGTTTGTGGACGGAAATCTGAAAAATACTGTTGTAATATGAGTGTATTTATTTTTATTATAAATTTTTCATTGTAACTTTTTTATATATATATTTTTTAAGATCTTTAAAAAAATTTCATAAAAAGAGTACTTGTCCTAAGAACAATAAATGCAAATTTTCAAAATGACATCAACATTTCATGAAAGTAGCACTTAAGTTTTTAACAGAAACAAAACAATCATAATACCATCTTCCCAATAGTATAAATATAGTTCCAAATTTTGAGATTTAATAATATGTTTGTAAATTTTATTGTTGTCACCTTTGACAAACCATATTTTTATTGTTTCAATAGCTCAAACTGACAACAATCTTTTATTTATAAATTTTAATGTTGTCACCTTTAACAAACCATATTATAATTGTTTCAACAGCTCAAACTGGCCACATTTCACCTTTAAAGCAAAACTTTATTAGTCTTTTTCATAATTTGGGGAATAAAAATATTATTGAGCTTACCCGTCCCTGTATAGATTTCTTTTTAATAATTTTGATAAAATATTCAAGTACTGTAAACCAATTTATTTTCGGAACTACAATATTTCACGTTTTTGTGTCATAGAGCTATTTCGTGGCTTTTTATTTTTGCGATTTGTCGTAAAAGCAATTAAATTACTATGAAAATGATTGAATTCACGACGATTTATTTTCGTGAGTTTCTGTTCCTCGCGAAATCAGAGAATATAAATCGCTTGCGAAAAAATGTTGGTTTACAGTATGTCAAAGACTGTAGGTTAGAGGTTAGATTTCAACAACCAATCACCATGTTAAGATAAATGAAATAAATAAGATAAGACAAATTTCCTTAAATGTGGATATATATAAACATAAATATCAAAGAAGTTTAAAAATGTCTTAATGAAAAAGAATATCCATGATGAGTCTTGCAAATTCCAACCATTACCTCCCTGTGGTGCAAGATGGGCACTGTTCCAGTGACAACAAAGGATACTCTGGAGCAGCTAATACTGGCGGTGGTGTGTCATTGGCTGGACGACCCATGACACATAGCAAGTCTTTTCCTTAAGGATGGTCACTGTTCATGTTTCAGGATTTCTGTCTGATTTGAGACTCCTCTAGACTTTGCCTTTAAATATTGAAGAATTTTTTTGCACAATAACCCCTACTTTTTATAATATTTTCTGAATATATAGACATTAACAACCAACTGTATAAAATTTCTTGAAATTCTTGATACAACTTCATGGTTTTTAAGGCCAAAAACGTCACAATGATAAAGTTATGTAAAATCTAGAGGAGTCTGATTCCCACCAAATTTTTGACGTCATTTATCTCGAAAACGAGCACACAGACCTATCATTTTCTTTTTGCTATTTGATTAAGTATACAATTATCTATGGTTTCCACCACATATCATAAAATCTTTGATATAAAAAAGTTCAGGAGTGACCATCCTTAATAGGTAATTAGTCCCTGCAGAGGGGCAGTCCCCTATAGTCACAACTATAAACACACATCATCATCATCCATGATGACAAACTTTTTAAACAACTAAATAGTACAATCAATTTGACATCTTTGAGAAACATGGTTCAATTTACATGATAAAAATACCTGTGAAAGTAAGGCCAAAAGTTTCTTTAAATAAATATGGAAAAAGTCATAGACTACATGTACTACATTACAAACATTAAAACATACAGTCAAGAACTACATTGGAAACCAATATCACAGCTATGCTTTAGAAAATAACTCAACTTAATACCATATAAAGAAAAAAAGATTAGAAAAATACATATATACAATTACTACAATACATCTTTGAATAAAATACAGCCAATTAATTACAAGTGTACAGAACTGCTTAAACGTTTTCAGCTAAAAAAAATCTTATTTTATATTTGTACATATTGACAAAGCAAACAATCTTTATTCATCTCGTGTTGAATTAAACAGTGACTGACCCAAAAATTTTTGAAAGAGGGGTTCCACCTCTAGTACCTGAGGACATAAGGGGGGATGTAAACTTGGAATGAAAAAAAAATCAAAATTTTTGAAGGAAGGAAAGTTCCAACCCAAAGAACACCCCAAACCTGGATTCATCACTGCTAAAACATGAACAAATAGGACACCAAATGAAAAAAAAATAATAGCACTTTAGGGTATCCAATAAATAAATTTTGCCATATCACCTGAGTAAACCAGCAGTAGTAAGTAAGGCATATTATGAATTATTTCTTTTGGTAAATTTTTCCACTAGAATGCATGTACCAGAATTTTGCAATCAACAGAGTAATTCTCTCATAAAATTCATTCTACTCAATTTCAACAACATCTAAACAAATAAAAACACAAGATTAATTTGTAAAATGAAAATTATCTCATTACAAATATTTTACAAGCTCTAAATCAAATAATTCAACATAGATCTAAACCATTTGATTTACACCTTCCATTTCTTGCTTGTGGTTCAACTTCCTTAAATTATAGAATTATAATGAAATAACCATTTGCAAAAAGTTCCAATATTATAGTTTATAACAATCATTTAAAATAAACAAATTAGCATTCTGTTTTGTCTAATTTAAATGCCTAAATTTGAAAGCCCTTTAAAATACTAAAGTATCATGTCTCTGTTCTTTTTTTTAATCATTTCACAAATTTTTTCGTAAAGCTTGGTAAGGGCCTGGACGGATTTAAGTTCTCGTTATGTAGAGGAGAGTTTGGTAACGGGTCCAATCTTTGATGACTTCCGTTCAGATTGGGCGTACTTGAATGTTTCATTGGCAAATTTTTGTCTCCTTTCTTTGGTTTCTGAAATAAAAAAAGACAAACTTTAAACTACTGTTATTCTTGTGGAATTCTAACTTCTGAATTTCTTAATCTTAAACACAGAACTAATATTTCTACAATTAATTTTTGAATTTTCCTTACCCACAAATTCAAATGCCTGAAAGAATAGGTGCAATTTTGTTTTAAATCTTAATTTAGTACTTGCATCTGAAAAAAAACCAAAATTTTGCATTTTGTAGAAAAGGTAATAATTTTGTGATTAAATAGTGTTTAGTCTAGAAGACCATTAGCTTCTGGCTTAATACAATAGATCACTAGGACATAGACAGTACCTTATTTCAAATATTCTGTTCTATTAACACGCAATGCCCTTTAAGATATACAAGTGTAAGACCTATCATAGGAATGTTTGTGTAAGGTCAATATTTTCAGGTTACCGGGTAGTTGCATATATTATTCAATTAAGGGTGTTCCACCAGAATCCAATGTGTATGTGATGCTTAATTATTGAAGAAGGTGGGAAATTTCAATAAAATTAATAATGGTTGGTGGTTTTATATAAAGAATTTTCTGAAGATCTCTTCATCTGGTGATGGATCTTAATGCTTTTTTTTTAAATTTCTTAGTCAGAATCAGTTACTATAAACAGCTGTATGTGACAGTTACAGACATTATATATTGTCACATTTTATATAATCAACAACTTATTAGTGTGTTAAATTAAATTTCTAGACAATGGCCATTACAGTGTCCACCCAAGTTTTTAATAGCATCTTTTGGTTTGAAATTAAAGCATCAACTTTCTTAAGAAATATATTAAAGAGGATTCCAGATAGCATCACATTGCCAGAATGCTAAATGAGCCTAGTTCACTGTTTACTAGGTAATTGTATCTGTTTTTTAGCACTTATTACTTTAAGTTTGAATGTTTTCTGCTATTTTTAGACACTCATAACAAAGTACATATACACATTCACTAACCATGAAAATAAAACCTGTAAGTTTTTTACCAGCCAATCTGCCAGAAAACCATGCAAAATCCTAAATTTTGTTCCAAACCAATATTTTCATATCAACTTAAGGGATGGTTTAACTAAAAGACCTTCATGAAAGACTTATTTTTGCAAAATATTTTTTTCCGGGAAATTCAAGATGGCTGACCTACAGGGTTCAACAGTATTCCTGGGTTTCTTTACAAAATCAGCTTGAATTATTACAAAACCTCATGTATATCAAAGTTTCTTTTGGTCCATTTATCTTCAAATTATCAAAAATTGAACAGTAAATATTCAAAGGGTAATACCTTTGCCTTCAAAATAGATGGAAATTTTGAAAATCTTACTAACCATTACCCAGCATCCCTAGGGGTAAAATTGGCAATTTTCCAAATTGTAAAAAAAAAACCACCAAAATACTTGAATTTTAACATTGTTTTATGTCTAAGGCAGACTCTTTAAATCAAATTCACCCCCATATATTTTAACAAAAGGCTTTAATGTCAATCGTATTAAATAATAGAGCTCGGCTCATGCTCTATGACATTGCTACAAGTCAGAAAAGTGGGTAAGTCTCACATTTTGGTAGAAAATTTCCTATCTTTTGGCAACATTTGTTAAAACGTGTTGGTATTCATTTTCAAACACAGTGCATTTTTAATAAGTGACAAGATAGTTTGTTACAATAAAAAAGTAATGTAACTGTCTTTGAGTTGCGGAAAAAGTGCAAATCAAGAGTCAAATTTGTGTATTTTTCAAGAATAATTGATAAATTGAAGATATTGTCAATTTTAGATGATGAAAGCAGACCCATAAAAAATGCAGTCAAAAGTTCTGATAATTGATCCAAAAGAATGCTCTTTTGTCTCTTAGAAATAATATTTACAAATATGCTAGCTGTCATCATATCCATGATAGAGGCTTTCAAAAAGTGGCATTTGGCCATTTTCGTCATAGTCCAAAAATGAGCTTCTGGGCCCATTTGGTAGCAATTTTTTTTAAAAAAATTGTTCAATACAGGGAAAAGTGATTTTATTTATTCTAAAATATGCTTATGTTTGCATGCCAGCAACCAATATCAAAAGAACTTGTAAAAAGTTGACTTAGATCTATTTGGTCAAAAGTGACAAAATGTGTCATGTGGCTGAAGTGGCTATCTACCGGTACCTTAAAAAAGTCAGAAATTTTTTTCCAAAAAATGTGTACCAGGCAATGCAATTTTTTATACTTCTTTTCATGTGGTTAAAATTATAAGACATCGTCTCAGATACCTGTTAGAAAATAATTTTTTTTTTCTTAGTTTTTTTCGGGGGTGCATGATGTTTTTGGTCATATAATGCTTTCTGTCAATTTTGAACAAACATTTAACAGGCACCTTTTGACAGATTCATTTAAAATTTTTTGTTTGTGTGCAAACAAGAGCAAACTGAAGAAATAATCAAATTGTTTTCTATACATTCAACGACTTCAGTAAAAAAAAAGTTGCCAAAATGGTACAGAAGCATGTTTTGGGACTATGACGAAAATGACCAAATGCCACTTTTTAGATGCCTCTATCATGAAAATTTTCACAGCTAACATATCTGAAAAAAATATTTCTAAGAGACAAAAAGCATTCTTTTGGATCAATAATCAGAACTTTTGACTGGATCTATTATAGGTCTGTCTTCATCATCTAAAATTGATAATATCTTCAATTTATCAATTATTCTTGAAAAATACACCAATTTGACTCATGAATTGCACCTTTTCCGCAACTGAAAGACAGTTACATTTTTTTTTATTGTAACAACCTATCTTGTCACTTATTAAAAATGCACTTTGTTTGAAATTGAACACTAGCATGTTTTTACAAATATTGTAAAAAAATAAGGAAATTGTCTACCAAAATGTGAGACTGACCCACTTCTTTGACTTGTAGCCATGTCAAAGAGCATGAGCCGAGCTCTATTTTTTAATACGATTGACATTAAAGCCTTTTGTTAAAGTATACGGGAGTGAATTTGATTTAAAGAGCCTGCCTTAGCCATAAAACAATGTTAAAATTCAAGTATTTAGATGTCTTTTAAAAGTTTGGAAAATTGCCAATTTCACCCCTAGGGATGCTGGGTAATGGTTACCATATTTTGCCGTGTATAGTGCACAGTTTTTTTACATTTTTTTCATGATTCTAACATAGGGGTGCGCACAATACATCCCGATACGAGATTTTCATACATTTTCAAGAACATCGGCAACGGCAAAAGATCGATGTTTGTCAGACTTTGGACACAAGATTCATCCATGATTGAACACAATAATCATAACTCACATGGTTTTTATTGAATCCTGTTCATTGTTAGTATCTCTAAATAAATTTTATCATGCTTTTATCGAATAAAAACTTAATTCCAGTGTCTTAATGTGTTTGTTTATTAATTTCATTTTCATATCCACCGCCATTGTTGTTGTTGTTGTTGTAGTGGGTAAATTCCTCCGTTTACTTCGGAGCACCATTTTGAAACAAGTTGGTAAAAACATTTGTGTTCTTAAAAAATTACTTTTGTCCAATTTCTTTATTCAAAATAAGAATAATAAAATATGATTCTAATTTATTTATTCATTCTCCCTTTACTTGTTTCCTTTCTGAATCTATATTGTGGATTCCCCTCAGTTACCTCATTTAAATAATTCTAAAAATAGAATGGTTTGTTTACATAATTGTGTATTTTCTTTCGTGTAATTATTTGAGCAACTTGAGTAAGATATAACCATTTTCTTATTGTTTTGTGAATAAATACTCATCCCAAGCTGGAGGTAATTTAGATTTACTGGTAATTATTTGTTTTGACACTTTGCCAATTTGCAAAAACATCGATATTTTGTCAAACTGGCTTGGACAATCAACAATTAAAGCCATTCAGCTGTAATACTTCAGGATTGTTTGAATAGTAATTTGTTGATCATTCCTGTTTTGACACCTTTATTGTTTTCATCAAAAGATGTGAGCTTGGGTTAACACTTGTTGTTTGTTAATTGAAAAGGGGGACCATTACCGGGATTTACGCTCTTGCTGTCATAATAAAATACACAAATAATATAACAGTTTATTTTTATTTTCACAAATAATTACAAAACAATTTTATTTTCATTAAAAAATTTTCATCTGTAGTCTTTCTACCTGAAAAAAAGAGACAAATTTTCAGGGTTCTCTGTCATAGAAAAAGATCGCCGATTTTACACAAAACTTCGTTTTCCCCAGATTTTCATCATGAAAAGGGGGTGCGCATTGTACATAAATGCGCACTATACACAGCAAAATACGGTATTAAGATTTTCAAAATTTCCATCTATTTTTAAGGCAAAAGTATTTCCTTTTAAATATTTGCTGTTCAAGTTTTGATAATTTGAAGATAAATGGACCAAAAGAAACTTTGATATACATGAGGTTTTGTAATAATTCAAGTTGATTTTGTAAAGAAACCCAGGAATACTGTTGAACCCTGTAGGTCGGCCATCTTGAATTTCCCGGAAAAAAATATTTTGCAAAAATAAGCCTTTCATGAAGGTCTTTTAGTTAAACCATCCTGTAAGTTAATATAAAAATATTGGTTTGGAACAAAATTGCATGGTTTTCTCACAGATTGACTGTTTAAACATAATTCATGCAAAAATAACCAACTATGTGGTAGCAAAAAAAAAACTATAAAGAAAAAAACCCAACAAAAAACTATTTTAACTCTGTCACATTTTAAATGTGCCTAATCTAAGCCAGGAATCCTTGACAAAGCTTTTGTTTCTACTTGTCTTGTTGATGTTTTTTGTTCCTAGTATAAGGGGGTCTATTTATGACTATTTCAGGACTGGATTTGAATTATATGCATTTTATTTAGACCTTAGGCCAATTTCAGAACAGTCAGCAGTGCCTACTGGCCACATTAAATGCTGCTTGCAGTTCTCCAATGTGTGTGTTTTTTTTTAAATAACTGCTTGTTATGTGAGCTGTGTCACATATACTTATTCCACATCTCATTAATTTCTATTAATAAACAAACCTTTTGTTGTAGTGGGTTCATGACTCCTACATTAGGTGCTGTATTAAATACTTTGTTAAAGTTAGTTTCACGGTTTACCAACTCCATTTGATAGTATTTCTTCTCATCCTGAAAAAAAAAACAATGGTAAAAATGTTAGAATAAATAGCATAAACAATAAACTTTTGAAAGAAAAAGTCCTAAATTAATATAAGTGATATTTTTTTCAAGTTGAAATGAACTTGAACAATCCTAATGAAAATATAAAAGACTCTTGCATATAACATTTTGCTAAAGGTGCAAATGCAGGACATGCAATAAGATTTTTAGTTTGACCTTATGCACATATATTTCAATATTACAAAATTTACCAATACTAAATTGCATCAGTTAATAAAGCCACCCTTTTTCTATATAAGATTTTTCGCATAAATATCTAAATATCTATTTATATGCAAATGAATAACATCCTTTGTAGAATATCTATAGCTCCTGAATTTAAAATTTATTTCTACTCAATACATTTCTAAAATTTTTATTTAGTTATTCTGTATAACATACAATAAGCTGTTTCATTCTTTGTTCTTTCTCCTGAACATTCATCCTTAACTGTTCAATCAACTCCAAATCTTCGGGTCGAGATTCTCTATTTCTATATCTTTCTCTAGCCTCATCTAACCTGTTTCAAATAAATAAGTTGGAAAAATAAAAATTTGTAAAAACTTGAGGAATGACAGGAACAAATTTGAGAAACACAAAAAAAGAAGTTTATTGAATGATATCCTGTTTGAATACTTGAAAAGTTGTTAACAATTCCTATAATATTTTTTTTCATCAGAACTTGCAATGCTGGTTGGTTGTTTTTGTTTATATTTATCTATGTTTCTATTGTTTTGTTGTGCTCTTGCAAAGGTTTTCCTTTTGATTTCTTGGGTGTTTCATGGCTATATCATTTTTGTTTCAAAATAATCATACAAATTCCAATATGAGAACATATCAAAATAAACCATTTTATAACCCTGATTTTTCACTATGCGAAATCTGGCAAAAATGTAACTGCATTCCCTTGACAAAAACAATATTTAAAAATTTATAAACCTGAGCTTTCAATTAATCAAAATCTCTTCGTTAATAAAACAAAAACTTACGCTATCTGAGTTTCAGATATTTTATCTTTTAATATTTCCTGAGCTTCAGTGAAGTCTTCCATCATTTGTTGAGTTTCTCTGTTATGATCAACTTTGACGTTTTCCAATTCCTCTCTGAACTGTATAGAAAGCACCTCTTCTTTTTTCCTACAGAAAAAATATCATACAATTTGTGAATTAAGGAAAGAATAATTAATAGCGAGCACAGCTCGTAGAGGAGAGCTCTACAGCAAGTTCCCAGGAAAAATTTGCCTAATGCTGATATTGATTTTTTTCGTCCGGATATGCTCTCAAAATTTCACGTGCACACAGGTTCGATGTGAATTTGAAAATAAGTACCAATTTTGCTAATCGCCTTCCAAAAAATTTCTTTTTAAATATAGAACAAGGAGAAAAATATTCTGATGACGATGAGTTACTTCATTTTTTAAATAAAACAAATTTTATTCACTTTTTTACATTTTCTTTTTTACGCTCATTTGATTCGCCCCAAATACCTTGTCCCAAACCGAATGTTCTAAAAAATGAACTGATTAAAATAAAAATAAATATGATCAAAACTGTCCACGTCTTTTCGGGAATGGGGTCCTCTAGATCTTTTATTCTGAATTCTAAACAATTTTATTCCTCCATTGAGGCGTGGAACTCCGTCATACAAGGGCCAAAAAGAGAATCCATCTTGGATGTTTCATGGTAAAGGGGGAAGCTTGGTATGTAAAAATACAATTAAGCTGTTCATTGACATCTTATATTTTTGCTGTGCTCGTATTTAGGCAATGCCTTTCTCATATTATATCATTACTACATTTGATTTGTCTGGCCACATGTTCTACTACTGGTAATGGAACAAGTGCTTGATTAGGCTCTAATGTTATTTTAAGTGTGTGTGTTGGTGTTTTACACCATTTATTGACGCACCTGGGCCATGTAGGGCAATCAGTTTTATTGGTGGAGGAATCGGAAGTACTTCCAATAAAACCAACGACCTTGGGCAGGTAACTGACAAAATGAAATTTTAAGCTGCTATTGTGAATTTAACAGTAAGGCTTCTTAACAATTTCCATTGCAAAGGATACAATGTCAAAATATATTCAACATTTTGCTGATATCTACAATTTGCTTGCTTTATTTTCACCATCCAATTAACTTAAACTAAGAGGTTCACACAATTTGAGCAATACTTCCTTACTTAATTTGTAGATTGGCATCACTCCTAATTTTGAGTATGTCTTTGCCTTTAGCCTCAAGCTCCCTGAGTAGTTTTTCAATGTTTTCCTTGAGGTCATGTATCTCCTCTTTGAGGTTGGTAATATGTCTCTCTCTGTGACCAATTTCACTTTGTAGATCCTCTACTTTTATTTGATGGTCTTTGTCCTGTTAACAAAATAAATATAGATCAAAATTCAAATAATATTCAATGTTTAATTTGAAAGGTTTCTTTCCTTGTATGGCACATGGTCAAAATCCTTGGTGCTGCCTATGGCTTCACTTTCAAAGTTTTCCAGTTAGGGTGCAAAACATTGTCATACAAATTGTTAGCTCTTATATAATGTATAGATTCTGAAATGATAAAATAACGATCCATTTTTCCAAAAGACTTAGTGCACTAAATGTTTTCATCAGACAAATTAGATCATTATTTTTTTTTCATCATGTGGTGATAAATAATAATTTTTAATATATTTAGTCCATGAAGTAAGTTTAATATCTTAGAAACACTGATAATGGGTACTTGTTGAAACATGTTTAAACCATAAACGAATTACATGTTATAACAATCTCTCTGTTACATGTATTTGCAAAATCAATGTTTTTCATTCTTTAAGAATTTCTAACAGTATTTGTAAAACCTTTTTTCTGGATATTTCTAATGATCTCTCCACTTCTATTCTAGCTGCATGTAGTGTCAAGTGAGATTTTATATAGTGAAGTTTTTAATCTATGATACTTAAGATTTCTAACAAACCTTTTGTCTGGATATTTCTAATGATCTCTCCAGTTCTATTCTAGCTGCGTGTAGTTGTGTCAAGTGAGATTTTATATAGTGAAGTATATATATACAGGAACTGCTTACTCTTCCGGAGCACCTGAGTTCACTCTCGTTTCGACTTGAGTTCGCGTTGCTGAATGCGGTTTTGTCGTTATGTCATGTATGTATGTGTGTGTTTTATGTTGTTATGTGGTTTGTTTTGTTGTGATGATTATTTGTCTGCCGGTTTTGTCCTTGTCTTTACGGTTTTATGATACTGATTACCCCTTTGGTACACCTTTGCTTTTTTTAATCTACCATACTTAAGATTTCTAACAAACCTTTTGTCTGGATATTTCTAATGATCTCTCCAGTTCTATTCTAGCTGCGTGTAGTTGTGTCAAGTGAGATTTTATATAGTGAAGTTTTTAATCTACCATACTTAAGATTTCTAACAAACCTTTTGTCTTGAGATTTCTAAAGATCTCTCCAGTTCTATTCTAGCTGCGTGTAGTTGTGTCGAGTGGGATTTCTCCACTTCCTCCACATATCTTTCATGTTCAGATGTCAGATCTTGCCGTTGTTTGTCTGTAAAAAAAAGTAAAGTTGCATCTTAAGTTTTCTGATCTTTTTGGAAAATTGAATTTTAAGAAAAATTTACTGTTGTTTTATCTAAATTACTAGTATTTCCTTTTATCATGTTTTAATTTATGACTAAGAAAATAAAGTCACTAAAAGGCTATCAATATTTTGCTCATTATACTGATGTATAAAATGGGTAAAAGACACAAAATGGCCACATGTTGTCTTACAGGAAGTAGTTAATAACATACCTTGAATTAATCAAGCAATATAGAACCCCATCATGATGCTGCATACAAAAAATATCAAGAGGCTGTAATAAGTAGTTGATGAGAAAACTGGACATCACATAAATATCCCCCACAATCTGTCATGCACCATTCTATAACCCAGACTTTTTGGCGAGATTTCAGGGAATGAAAAATCAGGTTATAAAATGGTAAATGTCAGGCACACCTGAGCTTCTGGGTTGGAAATTTTTGCAACAGTTTTCTCAGCAACTACTAATCACAGCCACTTTATATTTGGTACACAACATTATAGTGGGGTCCCATAATGATTTCAGGTCCATTGTTCATCTACTTCCTGTTAAATAAAACCTGGCCATTTTATACTTTGACAGATTTTTTTGCTTATTGGAATCCAACCAATAAAAACATGTTAAATCTACCTAGATTTTCATTATAAGTCTGAAGTTGTGACTGTAGTTCTGCCAGGTGTTTCTCTTCTTCTTGAGCCTTCATGGCCTCCAAAGCAGCTTTGTGGGCCGCCAGGCGACCTTGTAATTCTTCTGTGTGCTGCAGTCGTATGCTTCTTTCCAGTTCCTGGGAAAAAAAGGTTGATACATTTTTCACTGTCAAATATTTTTAGAATAATTTGATAAGACCAAATATTTTTCAAAAAATCTTTAACATGTGTGACAAACTTTTTTTAATAATATTTATATGAAAACATTTATTCACAGTTGCATAATTTGTTTTTCGATTTCAAGTTTTTAATTTTCTGCTTCTTAGCTTTGTTACAAACCTCTGCCTCTTGACTTTTCTGCTTCACTATCCTTTCTTTTTCAGATTCATGTGATGATTCCATAATTTTGATATTTTTAGAATATTCCTCTGCTGCTTCGGCTATCTTTCTCTCCAAGCGTCTTTTCTCTTCTTCTGCTTCTTTTCTTATCTTCTCTAATTCATCAGCAGACTCTGAATAGCTTTTAGAAATTCTTGTTTCAAGAGAGGCCATCTTTAAAAAAAACCCCAAAGAAAGTTAAAATAAAATGGGAATGAATAAGACATCTTTCTGTTTTAATATCTATATTTCACAGATACCTTGAAATTGCTATTTATGCGAAAAAAAAAATAAACCAGACGAAAAATTTCCAGGTATGCAGTACATGTTTTATAAATAAAAGTTCTTTTAATTATGTTATTCTAGTAGATCATCTTTTCAATTATGTCCATACAGTGTCAAACAATACCTGTTTTTGCATCTCAGACACAATTCTTTCCCATCCAACTTTAGCCGCGGCTAATTCTTCATCCTTCAGTTTAGCTAATTGTTGAAGTGCAGCTTTTCTCTCGTCGTCTTTTTGCTGTGTTATGTCATTTTTTAGTCTACTTGTCTCAGTCCTAGATGTAAGAAAAGTTAATGTTTAACATGTACCATTACATAACTGCTTGAAAACATAATAACATATCTTTAAATATTGTATGGTTGGTAAATTGAAATTACAAAAGTATAAGAAATGAATGAAGTCACTGTGAAATTCATTACAATGATTTTTCTTCACTTTTTAGCAGTAATCTGTCTTCAGTATTATTGAAAATTGGAAATGCCATAAGCAATATTTGAAATTTCATCCTACGCAATGCAATGATAACTTACAGTAATGTCTTCCCAAAAACAATGTTGAAATTTTCTCAAATATTTTAATTTTTAAATTTCTTTTGGGAAACATAAACATTTTTTTTTCATGATGTTTAGTGTTTGGCAAAGATGATTTTAGTACAACGTATTGTTACCTCAAAGTGTCAGACCATTTATTTTCTAGGTCGTTTGACAATTTATCTAATTGGTTCTGCAATTCAATCTTGGCTTCCTTCATCTTGCTGTCATGTAAACTTCTTAATTTGTCCAGTTCAGCCTACAATTCAAAAGGAATTGTTAATCTAATATTTGAATTTTTGTATTGACTACCTATATTTGATCTTTTTATATTTGATAGACCAATCGCGAGTTTATCCATTCCGGAACATTCCGGATATTAGAATGTCCAAATGTCAAAGGTCAACTGAGGTAAGATCTGACGTCAGAACATTGGGAGCAATGGAAGCAACATGTTTACCGATTTATTTTACGAAAATTTGAAAGAAAATTGAATAAAAAGGTTTGTTCATCAATTTGAAATGGTTAAAGAAATACAAAAACAAACATTTCCAAGGGATTGGAGAGAAAGGACAAGGTTTCCTTGTTTGATTTATCCCAGAGTAGGTACAAGTTTTCCAGTAAAATCGAGGTAAAATGGCGGCTATTTTGGAACTCGCGATCCGGGTATTCATTGAATATGTGACCGGTAAGTTGCAACAATCAATTTCTTTTAAAATGGCACATATTTTATCAAAACAGATGAAAAATAAAAAACAAAATTTGCCCTCCTGCCCCATATTTTCAAGAAATTTGGGTGAGAATCTAGTAATTATTTTATTATGACCTAAGAAGTGGTTATTATTTCATTTTTCTTCATGTTTGTTTTTGTTTTTATGCCCTTTCAATTTCAAATGTCTCTTTGGTGTCTTCTTTCCTTCTTCCTAAATTTTCAATAAAATCACACAAAAATACTTTTGTTACTTTCAAAAGAAAAATCACAATATATGCCATGGTGGGCCAAAATGTGGCAGTCAAACACACAGGTAAAAACATAGTTGCCAGATTTGAATCTATCTCAAATATTTAACTTTCTTTATAAATGTACTTGAAACATTTTTAGCTGTTCTCCATTCCTACCTCATGTTATCCGGCTTTTTACCCCTTAAAACCAACCTTATATGTATTAGAATTGTTTTTGGCTGTTCTTAATTCCTCCCTTGTTTTCTCAAGTTCTGTCTGCAACTGCATTGAGGCATCCCTCAGACTGTTGATCTTACTGGATGCTGATCCTAGACCAGCTTCATGGTCTTGGAGAATCTTTGTCAATCTTGCAACCTAAACAAAAAAAGAGGTTTCAATTGTTAATTGTTTTGGTTAAAGATGACAGATGTGAAATGAAAAGGCAAATAAATATATATTCAATTGCATTTTAGGAAGATAACACAACAAGAAGGAAAAGAAATGTTGAAGTTATTAGTTATTCCTATGGCATATTAATTCTATGCTACATTTTTTGCAACTGTTGACATGATTATCTTTTCATGGATGTGAAGATATAAAATGAACACTTCCATCAACAAATGATTAAAAAATGTTATTTAAAGCTTTTCTTATCATTTATATTTTCAATTCATATTTTGATTAAGTCTTATTTCTACAAATGTTTTTGATTGTGATTTGGCATATCAAATAATAAGTGAAAGATGAAAATATCTAAAGTAATAAAATAACAAAATTCTTACCACTTTATACCAAATAATTATATTTCCTTAATTTATTTTGTTGACAGTACTAAGTGTGTGTACTTGTTTTCTTATTTCAATTATACCTTTAGGAATGTGATCATCATGGTTCATTGATTTACAAGAATGAGAAATATAGATCAGAACTTTTTATTGTAACATGATATTTTGCAAATGTTATAAAGTAGGTCATTCTTTAAAGATATTGCTAGACTTCAGTGATGATCAATAGGCTAACAAAACAAAGTTGCAATTAAAAGAAAATTATCAAACATTTTGATACTTCATACTAACATGGAGGTGCTCCACACGAATAAGAAAAAAAATACTCAGTTTGATTTTTAAAGTGTGTTATTTTTGTGCTTTGTCGATGCCTTTGTACAAGATTAGAGTCGTTTAATAAATCCTTCCATATGTAAGCCGCATTGCTCACTATGAACCAATCAATGTCATAATAAATTTTAAACATGCTACCTTTAAATGAACAAAATTGTCAACCAATAGTAGTGACTTTCTGAGTGAATCAAGTTTGTAACTTGACAATTTTAAGCTGTTATTAGCGACAGGTTTGTTATGACGTGATATCTAATAAAAATCGTAGTCACATTTCTCACGTGCCAAGGTATTTAAAAGTTTGTCATTGGTTAAACCTTCGATTGTTACGTAAATAGAATATGGATGGTATTATTCCAACGACCCTAACAATAGGGGGAAGGTTGAGAAAAAACTAGTTTAACCCCGCCTGACTTAAGCCAGGAATCCTTGTCAAAGCTTTTGTTTGTCCCTGTCAACAATTTGTTTTTTTTTTCGTTCTATGTCCAGAAATGGGTCTTTCGTTGATAATTAAAAATTTGATGGAATCTTATGTGTTGTATTCTTAGTCTTGGGCCAATGCAAAACAGTGAGTAGTGACCTCTCATCACATTTAAGACTGCTGTCTGTTATCCATTGTGATTTTTTTCAAATTGCCGTTTCTTTATGTTGATTGTGTTGCCTACACTTATTCCACATCTCTTTATGGTCTATCAAAAGCTTCCAAAAGTAAATCCTAGCTGATAAAGGAATTTCTAACATCTTGGGAAGTAAATTTGATATTACAACAGCTTAACCATCATTACCTCTTTATCAGAACTTTGAAGTTTGGACCAGAGTTCAGCTTTCACTTTTTCATATTCTTCTTTCATCTTGTTGTGCTCTGCCTTTAATCTGTCTATTTCTTCAGTATGTTTCTTATCCAATAGCTGTAAAGTAAACAAATTAAAGATTAGGCCACAAGATGAGGATGCAACTGTAAGTCAAGCACTATCAATTTCAAACAAGAGGCTCCCAGGAGCCTTAATCGCTCACCTGAACTACACAGATACATATATATAGTAGATATTATTGTGCTTGTCCATATGCAATTTAAATTTCTGAAATATCTTGGTTAGTTTTCAAGATATTGGGCTTAATAAGTGCAAAATTGGGCAAAAAGTAAGAAAAAGGGCAATAACTCCCACATCAGCAGTCAGATCTTTTCCAAAATTTCAGGACAGGTACATCTTAATATGCTGATCACTTTTGATTCCCATCCAAATTTTGATATCTGTAACCATTTTTGATATATTAGCAAAAAACTGCAATTTACCCCTATGTTCTATTTTCAGCCATGGCGGCCATATCTTTTGACCAATCAAAAATCTGAACGATAGAATTGTAGCATGTATGCTATTAAACAACTGTGCCAAGTTTAGTTGAAGTTGGATGTATGGTGTTAGACAAGTTAATCTTTGAAATTCAGGGGAAAAGTAATGAAAAATGGTAAATTTTGACGCTTTAAGGGCCATAACTCCTAAAAGAAACGGTTCTACAGCTTTGACCTAAATACATGAAATGTAGATCTTGATGTGCTTAATCATATGCAATTTGAATTTTTAAAATATCTTGTATAGTTTTTAAGATATAAGGCAAAATAAGTGCAAAATTTTGAAAAAATCCAGAAAAAGGGCAATAACTCCTACATCGGTTGTTGGATCTTCTTGAAAATTTCTGGGCATGTAGATCTTGAGGTGCTGATCACTTTTACCCTATGCCAGAATTTTGATATCTGTGACCGTTTTTGAGTTATTTGCAAAAAAACTGCATTTGACCCCCCTGTTCTATTTTTAGTAACAGCGGCCATGTTTTTTTACGAATCAAAAATACGAACGATAGTTTTGTACACATAATGCCACTGAACAACTATACCAAGTTTGGTTGCAATTGGACTTATGGTGTCGGACAAGTTAACGTTTGAAAAATTGTTTACAGACGACGACAGACGACGACGACGACGACGACGACGACGACGGACGCCAAGTGATGGTAAAAGCTCACATGGACTTCGGTCCAGGTGAGCTAAAAATTGTAAATGATTTTTTTTTATTTTACCTCTTTAGAATTCACCAAAAGTTAATAGTGTGTCACACTCACATTTTCAGCTTAATGTGAGTAAGTTTCATTAAATTCTATCATAGCCCCCCCCAAAAAATTTAGTACAACTGAGAATGATGAACAGACTTAACCCTGCTTTTGTGAAGACCAGAGACAACAAGGTGACTGCAATATAGCCCCCTCTCCTACAGGTGGGGGTACATGTATAAAAATTAAGGCAATTTCTAACACAAGAATCCTTGGTAGACTTTCAATAAAACTAAAACATGTACATGTATAAAATACCTGTTGAGATTCTTTCAGATCATTCTCAGCCTTCTTCCTCTGTAATGAAAGTTCATCCTCTGACTGCTTTTTCAGGGAAGATAACTCCTTTCCATGTCTGTCTGTTAATTCCTTTGCCTGAAATTCAGCCTTTTCTTTTAGTGATTGAATTTCTCTCTCATATCGCGTTACTAATGTCTGTTTTTCTATGGATAAATCTTCAAGTGACTGAAAAGAAAAAAAAATATGTATAAGCATTTTAACATTTTGCTACTGAATTGTAAAACTCTAATATAAACCATAAATCTCAAACTGAATTGTGTTAATTGCCTCTACATTAGAGGTGAAATGAATGTGTTGTCAGTTTTGTTTTGTTTTTGCTATAAGGATAGGTTCTAGTCTAAATAAATACACAATTTTATCTTTGTATTCAAGTTCCTTCATATAATTTATACTTATCTATCTACCCGTTTGTTGATGTCAGTTTACTTTCCATGTAGAGTGTTCTGATGTATAAATTTTCATTGTCTAATTGCTTTCGGTACAAAATGTACTTGTATTATAACTACTTTGATGGAAAATTTAATTTTATTTTATTTACCTGTTCCAATGATTTCAACTGTGACATTTTTTCTTCTGACAAGGAATCTTTCTCTGATTCTAGTGATTTTCTCTCAGCCTCTAGCCAGGAAAGTTTATCTTTAAATCTGTTCAACTCCTTCTGTAAATCAGCAATCTTTGATGTTTTCTGGATGTTTGTAGCTTCGAGCTCGCCAATCTGACCTATTAAAATAATTATAAATGTGACAAAAAATTAACAAATTGGGTTGAACAATATGAAGATATCAAAGAAGAGAAGACAAAAACAAGTAATTACATACTGGAGAAATTGCAATATTCCTGACTTGGTACAGACAATTCAATGTTAACTCATGAAAAATCGTTCATTTTTTTTCCAGACAAAAATCAAAATGATTCTAAGCAACTATTTTTTGCCTTTTCTGCCAAATATTTGTCATAAAGTCTTATGAAAGCTTAACCTAAGGTTTGCCCATCATTACTGCATTGCTGAATCTACATTTTAGTCCTATATTTGTTTTTAGACTTTGAGATTTGTATTGCCTTCTTACTTCCTATTCACTTTTCTTTTGTTATTTTATAACTTTGATGGTTTGTTTCCTCTCTTTTTGCTTTAACATTTTTTTTCTTGCATTCGAGATGCTAGATTTTGGAATAATAATATAAATTTTTGACAAAAATTGTGGAAACTTGATATTTTCCATAAATTTTCTAAATTGTTTTAGATAGGAATTTACGAGTTTACATACCAGATTTTATCAGCAAGTCTTTACTCTGTTCCTGACATCTCTCTTTAGTAATCATGAGTTCTGATTCTATTTCTTTTAACTTTGTAACAGCTTCTGAAGCCTTCTGCTTGGCATCTTTAAGCTAAAGAAAAAATCTCTCATTTAAACTTTATGTTATTAATTGTACAACATTCTTTGAAACTGCAAAAGCAATTAGTTCTTTGTTGGTGAAAGAGATTGTTACATGCATTTTCTTTACTACTGTGTCATTTTTCAGAGTTTAAGATCATAAGATCAAAAGCATGAGCAGTGATTCTCAAATTTCTGGTTTTTAACCAGATTACGCAAACTTGTATGTAATCATTTAAAAAAGTACAAATTTGACAAACGAAATTTGTATATAGGGCAGAATTTTGTGTTTTTATACTGTGAAAGATTTATTTTAGTCAATATATAATACAAGCAGGGAAGATCCAGGATTTAAAAAAGTACAAATTTGACAAACGAAATTTGTATATAGGGCAGAATTTTGTGTTTTCATAGTACTGTGAAAGATTTGTTTTAGTCAATATATAATACAAGCAGGGAAGATCCAGGATTTGAAAGAATAATTGGGGGAGGGGAGGAGGGGGTCCTGTCCTGAATTCCCGTCAAAATAATTTTATAATCCCATTTTCCCGGATAATAAAAACTACCGATCCCGCATCCCGAAAAATAAAATACAGGTTCCCGTGTCCCGCTAGTCACTTTTCCCGAATTCCCGTTAAATAATATGACAAATCCCGGCGTCCCGGAAAAGGTCTTCCCAACCCTCATAATTGTTAAACATAAAAAAAAAAAATCAAATTGTTATAAAAATAATTTTAGGCTATTAAAGTGTAGTTTTGAACAAAATTGATGGCATTTATATTTTTAGAGCAAAGGGGTGGTTTTAATGAAAAGTGTACAGTCCCTTTGCATCTCCCGCTTAAGTCATACCTGTTGCTGCAAGGTTGAAGAATCTTTGTCTTTATTGTTAAGATTAGACTCCATATCTTCAATTTGTTTCTTGTATTTCTCAACTTCATCTTCACTTAACGATAACTGTTCAACTAAACTGTCAATTCTCTTTTTCATTTCACTTTGTAAAGCAGCAAATTCTTTTTTCATTTTTTCTTTTTCTTCCATTAGTGCTGCATTTAATTGTTCCTGATTTTGTTCCTTTGAATTTTTCAATGCAGCAAGTTCTTTTTCATAAAATGCTTGAGCTTTGTTTAATTTTTGTTCATAGTCTTCTGATAGTTTACTTTTATCGGCTGTTAACTGTTCTACTTTTGAATTTAATTCCTCCATTTGACCTTTATATTTGTCTTCAACTTTGGAGACCTCGTTTAACCAGTCGCTACTTTGCCCTCGATGGAATTGTCGTAAATCGTCCATTTCTTTTTCATGCACTTTTTTCAAGTCTTGTAAACATTTTTCTTTTTCTGAATCAACATCTTTTTTCCATGCATTAAATTTTTCTAATTGCTCTTCAAATTCTTTTTTGGCTAAAAGTACATCATGTGAAAATGAAAGTAACTTTTCAGAATTTTCCTTTTTGAGATTCATCTCTCTTTCATCTGCCTGCCTTTTAAATAATTCGAACTGAATCATGGCTTCTTTTTTGTGTCTTTCATGTTCAGATATTTTATTTTCAAGAGCAGTGATTTTTCTACGATGATCAGATTCTTCATCAAGTTTTCGTTTAAACACCATAATTTTTTCTTTTGTTTCTGTAATGATTTTCTGAACTTCTTCCTCATGTTGCTCCTTGAGTGATTGGATGGCACTGTCATGTTCATCATTTTTAGTATTTAGAGCATATATAACCTACAATTACATGATAAACAACAGGTTAATTTAATGAAGTCATCTTTCATACAGCAAACTTAAAATATAAGAAAAAAAAAAAATTCTGCCAAGTCTGGTCAAAGTGGTTATCTTCTGAAGTCAAATTAGGCTAATTGTTAAATTAAAAATTACAACTTCAGTCTATACTTTTTTCCATTTTCATCTTAAATTTCAATTGTTTGTTCATGAACAACAATACCAAACATGACAGATACAAAAATCATTCAACAAATTGAACTTCAATAAACTAATTGCAAGTTCATCCAAAGTTTGTATTATTTTTCCAGTAAAATTGTAGCTATCATGGCTATTATGGAACTTTAGAATCAGGTATTATGCATACATGTTTATATATCTTTACATCTTTTTTAAATTTACACTCAACATGCTCAAGAAATTTGAATAATAAAGGTAAAAAGTATCCTGGATGATTTTCAATATCCCACCTTAAACAGTGATTTGGGGGTTGGACAGCTGGTATGAGGTAACCAGAGTAAGGGGCAGGACCCGGGGGCAGGACATGCAACAAGACAGGAACCCGGAGTGAGAAGTTTGAAATTTATTAACTTGAAAAAGTCAGACATTATATTGGGTAAACAACTGTTTTGGAAAAAAGAAATTCATTTTCAACAAATAGGGCTTATTAAACATGTATGCAAGGCATATTTTGTGTCAATTGTAAGTAAAATATTATTTGATCCAAATTTACTTTATTTAATCACTTCAATATTCTTTCTGTGAATTTTCTAATGTGAAGAATCTCCCCTATTGTCAAAAATTTGTTGGGGGGGTGTCCAAATGCAGGAGTCTCCTGCAAAACCAGAGACTGGACCTCTGAAAATTACAAACATACAATACATGAAATCAAAAACCGGAAAAAGAAACTCGAATCAAAAGGCATCATCATAAATCTAAATTGGACACCTGGACATGCAGATATAGAAGGAAATGAACAAGCAGATAGGTTGGCAAAGGAAGCTGCAAAGGAGGCAGAAAATAATGAAGAACTAAGTACAACTGTCACAAAACAAGATGTCATACATGCAGCACGAACATCCGTGATACTCAAGTGGCAAAAACAATGGGATATGAGTACTGTAGGAAGGAGGTACTACAACCATCACCCATAAGTCGAACACAAGAGGAAGCTAGATTATCCATCTAAAAAACACTTTGCAATATTGAACGGCCTTAGATCTGGATATTCAAAGCTCAAAAGTTACCAACATCTGATAAATAAACATACTGAAAGCAACAAATGTACATGTGGGGAGACGGAAACAATTGAACATTATTTATTCCTATGTGGTAATTACGACCTAGAAAGGGAAAAATTGAGACACCAAATATATTTTAAAACGGGATCATTGGATTTAGATTTGGATACAATAATCAACATCGACGTAGATACCGAAATTCAAGCAGCTCTGTGTGATTATATAGACGACACACACAGATTTGAATCCACCGCCGTTTAATTCTTTTTTTTTCTGACAGCGCCCTAATACAAAGTGAAAGTACACCTGTGAAAAAATTACAAACGTGCAACCGACATTACAGTTGTGAAGATCAGTGTCAAGACGACGCTTATTGAAGATTGAAGATTGACAGAGAGGGTTAACAAGCGGGGATAGTCATATTGAAAATATAACCTGATCTTAAAAAGATGACCGAGACATTTCATGTCAATTTGCATGGAAAAAATAGCAAAATAATCTGCAACAAGATTCAAGAAGTAACTGCTTTTAATTTGAGAAAAACTTGAAAAAATGGTAAACACCACTATCAGTATCAGACCCATATGATCTGTGTGGCAACTTGTGTCCTAGCATTCATTATTTAAGAGACCATTCTTTGTAGTCTATCAGACTATGACAAACCCATACACTGATACAGATATTCTGAAATATTATTATGATAGTGTTAGGGAGATTCAGAGTATTGTCAATTTTGGGGGGTTAGACAAATTACCTTGGTAAGTTGGGCAATTTTCTTTGACATTTTAAGATGCATGTCACTTGTAACCTCTGGATCTTTCTGTGGATTTGATGGAAGTGTGCCATATTTTCCATTTTGATAGTAATTGAAAGACATCTTGGCACTGGCCGCCATGATTGGTTTTGATCTGTTTGAAAAATAGTTCGTTCTTTGTTTGCAAACTTAACTAAATCTACTACATTGTTTCAGTAAGTGTTGATTGTGACTAAAAATTCAATATACAAATTGTTAATTTTTATCATATTTGATCCCTTTGTCTCGATAATTTAAACAAATATCGAAAATTCGTGCATCGCAAATAGTTCGTAAGTTTATTTGCTCCCATGGAGATTTTAGTTGGCAGTGGCTTTCCTATCTTGCAGTGTGAACTACTAGCATATTCAGACTTCCGTTTTATAAAAACAACATTTATAAAATGATCAATTAAAACTGTACATAATTTCAAAAGTTCACATAAAATCTAATTTTGATTTTTGTTTGGACTTTACTTTAGTGTTGTTAAATAAAGCTAACAACAAAAATACTGGCAAATTATTTGTTCCTAGACCAAATTCTAACTTTATGAAGAAAACTTTTCATTATTCTGGAACTATCTTATGGAATACTCTTCCTCAACAATTAAAAGATATTCAGAGTGTTGAGTCTTTTAAAAAACAATACTTGAAATTCTTGTTATTACAACAAGAAAACGATATTGAATGATGTTTTACATTTCATGAATAATGTTCATTATTCAAGTATAATTTTGTGTCTTTGATTTTATGTATTTATTATATTTTATTGTACATACATTACGAGGGCCTCAGGGAAGATTAGTGTTTGTACTAACTGTGTTACCCTCTAAGAATAAAGTGTTTACTTACTTACTTACCGAACTGGGATGATCAATCTCATATATCCAAGAACAAAATACAAAACAAGGCAAAGTATACACCAGAGAAATTGAAGATCGCAATGGTCATGACTTGATACAGGCATTTCAAAAGAAATTTTGGATTGAACCAGATTTTATGGCGCCAATCCTCCAAAATGAATGTAATAGATTTTTTTTACATGAATTTTAAGTTCATCATAAAATATTTCTGGCTGATTTTTATTTTCCTTTTCTCATAATTCTTAAGTATATATTCAAAATTTTTAACTGTCCCTTTAAAGTTTGTGGCTTTTTCTTCCCTAGACATAGTTTTTAGGGGCGGATCCAAAGGTGGGAGCTATTTCACCATTTTCTTTGCGGAAAAATTAGGTCAGTTGATATGTATAGGAAAATATTGAAGCATAACCAAAGTGTCCCCCTTTAGTCGGTCGATGTCCCGCTTTCTGGTTCCGCCACTGGTTTTCTGTAAATACAAATCTTTTTCACTTAGATTTAATATTTAATACTAATGACACAAAACTAGAATAAAACCGTTTAATTTGAAACATTCAATTTTTATAATTAAAATTACTAATTTTACACGTTGCTTTATCTTAAAAAGTTTGATAGTTTCGATTAGAGATAATTAAACCATTTTATTTATGATCAGGTTTGAGAAAGACAAGAAAAATAAAGACTGTTTAAGATGCATTGACTGCATTTAGACTGGCTTTTTAACCAACAGTTTGGGCTGAAATAATCGGCAGTTTTGATTTTTCAGGTTTGATGGGTGTGTCCTTAAACTGAACTATTAGACCAGCAGAATTACAGTTTTACTGCAACCTGAGAGAAAAATACCTACAGCTCTTAAGTTGTTTTATAATAATGATTTTGAATTTTATGACCGCCTCGGTTACATTACAGATCGATTAAGATTTATTCTTTGTAACTTTATTTTCATCTTGTAAGAGTGAATATAATGATCAAATTTTCTTCTTTTTATACCAAAAAGTATTGTATGACTCAATGAGAACAAAAAATTGAATCAAAACCGATGTCTGCTACAAAAAAAATTCCAGTCCCTCGCTGTATCTGGAATGCTAAATATAGATAAGCTGTATGTGTACGATTCTAACTTTTTCTTTTAGCGCTTTCCACAAAGCATTTGATTCCGTTCGGGCACACCATCGACAATTACCATAACACATACATTTAACCGCTTACATACCTTGCTCTCGTTAAACCCACCAATGCCCATGGCGTATACGCGATTAGCGTTCGGGACCCGTAAAAACAAAATCACATTAACCAGCATGAAGTGGCTCAGCACAGATCTGCATGATCCATCGCCAAAGAGTGCCCAAGAGACCCAGGAACAGCATCATGATAATCACCCATCTTAGACAAAATAAGTGCCTCTTCAATAATGACTGAAAACATCACGGCTACTAATGTTCCACAAAGTATTCGGCAAAACTATTGCCATCGCAATGCAAATTAACTTACATGCGCAAAACTCAAAGAAAAACCCCAAGTAACATTTGTTAAGGTTAGAACCCACAGGAGACAAATACAACTACAGCTTTTTTAGCAGTACAATCAATCGAGAATCACCAGACATCCTAGACATAGAGGACTACGATACCTTCAAGACCTGGCCCGTAGATCACTTATAAACCTCACATCTGTTAATCCCGAGTTTACAAATTATCCATATACATGTAGATGTAGATATTGACAAGTTACAAATTTTACGACATGCCGGTGGTAAACAAAAAAGTCGCCCATTTGGAAAAATTGTGTCCACTTCTGGTGGCAAAATGTTTCATTTATAAATAATTAGTCTTTAGGCTTTCATTCGGTGATTCTATATGTATGTATTAATTGTAGTAATTCACTATTTCTACAGCGAAAACTGAACATTGGACATTTTTGTAAAATCTTTAGGTTTTTTGTTATTTGGTCGAATAATTTTATCTTGATAGTAACTTTAAAATGTCACTTAACCTTTTGATCATTGTCTTTTTTTAAGCATTACAGAAATCAAGTTTCTCTTTAGCTCACCTGACCCGAAGGGTCATGTGATAGTCCGTCTTCCGTCGTCCCTCGTCCGTCAGTTAACTTTTCTTCAAGCATCTTCATCTCTGAAACCACAGATGAGATTGCTTTGAAACTTTGTACACTTGATCTTTAGGATGTCCTCTACCAAGTTTGTGAAATTTGTGAACGTCGACCAACCAACATGGTTGTCGTTACTAAAAATAGAACAGGGAGGTCAGATCATAGTTTTTAGCTTATAGCTAAAAAAGTATAAGAGATAAAGAAAATCTACCTATCTTAAAAGCCGTAAGAGCTAGAGGAAAAGTTAGCATTGCAAAATTGTTTAGTTCATTAAGATGTACAAAAATATTTCAGGGTCAAATTTGTCGGATCATCCTTTTAAGAGTTATCCCCCTTTACTTGTTATCAATCAATTTTAACTGTTTTTTTTTCCAAATGGAAAGCTTTGTAACTTTGTACCATTGATCTTAAAAGTGTTTTTTATCCTAACTAATTTCTTTAATGTTACTTACCAAGTACATGTAGACCATGTTGCACACTAGGTAAGAGGCTTAAGCATTAAAGATCAGGTGAGCAATTCAGGCTCCTGGAAGCCTCTATTTTTTTTCTTGTAGTCGTTATGTCTCTGATTCTCTATTTTTGAATTTAATCGATTTTGATATCTACCGTGTGTTATTCAAGATTATCAATAATAATTGTTTACTTCTATGATAAAAGAGTTAAAAGAAGAAAACAAAATTTTTCTTTACAAAATTATTAAAAATAATGAATTTGAGTGTGAAAAATATCTTCATCACCCAAATAAATTTAAAAGACAACTTATTGCAAAGTTTCGTATGAGTGATCATTCACTTATGATAGAACTTGGAAGATATCAAAATATTCCTCGTTCTCTCAGAATATGCAAACTTTGTAATGAAATTGACGATGAAATGCATTTCTTCTTCACCTGTAAATATAATGAAAATATACGAAGTAATTTTTATTTAAACTTTAATAACCATGATGAAAATTTTGAGAGTTTGAATAATTTTGATAAAATAAATGTCATCTTAAACCCATCAACACCAACCCAAATTAAGGCTGTATCGTCTTTTATAGAACAGTCATTAGAACTGAGGAAGGAAGACCCTGGTCAGTCTTAGTTTTCTAAATTGTTATTATGTCTTTATATATGTTTATATGTTATGTGATTTGTTATTGTATCGCCATGACATGTAGTCTTGTGTTGCGTTAATAAAGTTATTAATAATAAAAAAAAACTATTTCAAGCCCGCCACATTTTATATGTGCCTCACGGTCTTAAGCCAGAAATCTTAGTAAAAGCTTGTGGTTGTCCCTGTACTCTTTATGTAACTTACTTGTTCTATGCCCAAAAAGGTCGATCTCATGTTGCAAAAGGTTTTATATAAAGAGTTGTCATATAACGTATAGATAAAATAATAATTGGACAAGTTGTAACGGAGGTTGTGGAACTGATTTGCTGTTCAATAGAAAGTATAGCGGAGGAATTTGTTATTTGTCGATTTTTTTTTATTAAAATCTTGTTTCTTTTTTTGTTTTGTGTTGTTTTCCTAGCTGCTTAGACACACTGAATTGACTGTTGACAACGCGACGGGTGTGCTATAGCAAGCAAGAACTGCTTACTCTTCCGGAGCACATGAGTTCACTCTCGTTTCGACTGGAGTTCGCGTTGTTGATTGATATTCAGTTGTTTTGTGTTTCCATGTTTTACATGTTGTCTGTTTTTGTCACGTTCTTGTTGGTGTTTACTGGTTTTGTATCTGCCCTTTCGGACTTTTGACATTCGGATACCCCATTGGTACCTCTGCTCCTATAAAAATCAAGGAAGTCCTCGAAAAAAATGTAGTTTTTATCAGATACGAATACGAAATGCATTGGGAATTTACGAAAATACCGGGTCTCGCGTTAGCGAGATTCTTTATTTTCGCTTATTTATTTTCAAACGGTAACAAAAACAAAACCTTTTCTTGTTGTTAATGACAAAACCTTTCTCAATAAATAATAACTATCTAACGAACGAACACTAGTTGTTTTGTTTTTACAGAAATATGGCTTTCTCTCGCGAGAATTCTTGACCTTTTACCCATAGTGCATATTCATGCGCAGAAAATATCAATCAATTTTCGGAACTTTTCATAACACAGATTCATTAAAATAAAGTGATCAGCAACTGTTTTTCTACATATGTATGATAATTTGGTCCTACCTGATCTGAAAATAAAATCCTAATCCATCCTTATCCTATGTGGTCCCTCAAACTGACAAAGTTAAATGATCATTTCGATACGTCGTCATTTTCCACCAGGTTTTTGAATCAATTTTTTGCAGACAGTATTTGGCAATTATAGATACGGGTATACAAAAAATATAACAAAACCTGGCAGAAGAGCGGTGACATTTTGATGTCGTCTGCTTGTCGAATGATATGATGTGACTGAAGGATCGATTAAGTTATGGATGATGTTGTCCCGGCCGCAAACCATATTTTGGCGTTTTTACGGATAGTACATTTTTTTCAAATAAATTATTAAATTTTTATCCAAAAGCGGACCCTCAAGTAGCTATTGATCCAGCCGAGGGTATTTTGACATTTTTTTCCAGATCCAATTAAGGTTAAACCTAGTTTTGGTTGCACCTATTATATTGATTTTGTATCTTCGCGAGTTTTTAGGGCAGAGCCATTATCATATTAACAATAAACACAAGCTCTGATGAGCTTTTTACCGAATATAGATGATTTGATAATGATAAATGATTTTTGAATTTTGTGAATAGTATTTTACATTTTGCTGTTTAAACCATAAAAGCCTTCTGTAACCGGATGTTTTATCAATATAAAGGTCTGATTTCTTTGTAAAGAGAGCCACTACCAATAAAAAAATCGGTGTTATTAGAGCGCTTTCGATTATTTTTGTGCGACTTTCAAACATTTAAATGACCAAGTTAGCCTTGCATGTGGTTGGCTGCAGAAGAAGCAGAATGAAGATGAAAAACTGAAATATTTGTATAAAAATCGTACAAACTTTGACCTGGAACTGTAATCATTTTAAATTTAGTCAAATTTCCTTCATTGCACACATGTTTCTCTTATTTGAAATCAATGCATGATATGAAAATGAAAATAAAAGACTTTTTGGAAGTTCCCAGTCCAATATGGCGGGAAAGAAAATCTTGATGTGAAAAAGACAGTTTTCCAAAGTTTCCAAAACTTTAAAATGTTATGCTTATCAAATGCCTTTCACAATAGATTTAGCTGGATTGTTGATGAGCTGCTTTCATGCTGCCCAAGAATTGAAAGTAATTAAATGAAAATTTGCCACCAAACATGCCAAATGTGGGGCACAACTTGCATTATTTTATTATATTAATAATATGAGGCAGGTTAAACCTGTGATGCCTCCGCAGTTACAATTAATATTATTCATTTTTTGTTTCTTCAAAACTAAAAACTAACTTTTCTTGTGGGTTACCCGTGTGTTTATCAGGTTGGAGCAAATGCCAAAAATTGGGTATAATCCCTGATTTCAGGGATAGTCCTTGAAATCAGGTAGACTGTGATCCCTGAAATCGGATATACCAAACTTTGAATCAATTTTTCTGACTTCAATGAAATAAAGGCATTTTCTAAAGATATCATTCAGAAGAAGTGATATCATAGCTATATGTTTTAGCATCTTTCAAATTAATATGATGTCTTGTTAAATGCCTCTGCAGTGACAAAGCTTTTTCTATTATTACCTGACCTTTAATTGAATGGTTAACATGTGTGCAACCAGGTGTGACTTGAGCACAACTCACTCTCCTTTGATGATATGATTGGCATGTGACCAAGTTAAAAGGGATTATGTCAAGTTCTTTGAAAACAAATTGAATGCCCAATGGGTCAATTTACACAAGAAGGAAATGATAAAAGGAATCAAAGTCTATATCACTATATCTTATCATCTATATCATCTAAATTTGAATTTAAATTATTTTCATTTCTTAAGGATTGGTTTAATGGTGCTCTTTTGTATGCATTGTGATAAAAAAGAAAGTGTTTTATTCATTAAATAAGCTTTAAATTCATAAGAAAGTCTGCTATCCCTGAAATCGGGTATTATACCTGATTTCAGGCATTTGCTCCAACCTGTTTATTACTCTATTTTATTCACAAGGTTGGGCGGAGCTTAATTTTCTCGTTCTTTTAGGTAGGATATAAATGAAGATGTCCCAAATAATTGACCTGTGACCAACCTGGTCAATAAATTTGAGTATTAATGACATCTAAAATTTTCAAAGAAAAAAGCGTTAAAAAGATTCTGATTCTGAAAGATCGGGAAAGCGTGCTAAGCTGGACGTTTTTAAAAAAATTTTAGCTCATAGTAACTAGAATATTGAATTTCTACCATAATCGCTGCCTTTGTAGCGTATTTTTGATCTCTTCACCATGACAAATCTTTAGAATAGCTGTCTTTCCAGATTAAACTGGCTCACTCACTGGCTGTCAAGTGAATTCTATTGTCATCTACGTTGCAATATGGCCCAAATTATAAATAGATTAGAACATTTCAGGCGATTATACATAGAAAATATATAAATTATCTACATGTATGAGGGCATTTAAACAACGAAGTACGGAAAACATTTTATTTTTTTTTTACACACCCATCTGTGTATTAAGAATTGAATGACGAGGTTTTTGATTTAAATAGATGAATTAAGTTTCAAATGTCTTGGAAAGGAGAAATACACTACAGTCAGTGACTTTTTTTACCTTCCCACTCGTCCACGGTGGGCAAGAGGTCACTGTCCACCAAGTCTTTACAAATTTTGATTTTCAAATCCTAGAAAACTGAATGAAGCTATCCACTTAAAACTTTTTGTAGATTATTTAAGAATATGTTTATTCTATAAAAATGTTTAGAACAATGGCTTAATCTTTCTGGTAAATTCTATATGTCTGTTTTAATTTGTTGCCCACCTCTGTCCATCCAATGCCCACGTCTACGGTGGGCAAGTGGACATGTCAAAAAAGTCACTGACTGTAGTGTAGATCAGCTTCTTGCACAGGATTGTTTTTTCTCCCCTGTTTTCATTTGTACCTTGTTGCATATGTGGTTTTGTTGTGGTGGTCATCAGGATTTTTTTTAGCGTATTTAGAAGCTAGATTTGTTGAAATGATCGTGGAACCAGTCAATGGGACAGGGGGTAAAAATTTTTCTAATACCTTACTAGCCAAGGGCTTATCAGCACTAGAAAACCACTAGCCCGACAGAAGGATCAACTAGCCCAAGGAAAATCTGACACTAGCCAAAGTATGATGCAAAGCTCAATCTATACATGTAGATTTGGTACATGTATTTATGTTATTAATTCTTTTTCTTTTATTTTATAAAAATGCATCAGATGCATTTATGTCGCTTTTAAAGTTAAAGAAAAGCAGGTAAATTCAAACAGGAACATTAAACTTGTTAGGGCCCCGCATCGAAGATGCGGACGCCCTATAGTTTTCACTTTGTCCGTCCGTCTGTCTGTCCGTCTGTCCGTCCGTCAACAATTCTTGTGAACACTAAAACTCAAAAACTATTAACACCACAGTTCTGAAACTTTGCACAGCTGCTAAGTAGCATGTCATGATGTGCATATTAAAATTTCGTGCAAATCTGATTAATATTTTTGTAAAAAATCTTCATTTTTTATCGAAAATCACAGATTTTGAGAATTGGACTTTGTGAACTCTAAAACTCAAAAACTGTTAACAATACAGTTCTGAAACTTTGCACAGCTGCTAAGTAGCATGTCATGATGTGCATATTAAAATTTCGTGCAAATCTGATTAATATTTTTGGAAAAACTTTATTTTTTAACGAAAATTACAATTTTTGATAATTGGACTTTGTGAACACTAAAACTCAAAAACTGTTAACAATACAGTTCTGAAACTTTGCACAGCTGCTAAGTAGCATGTCATGATGTGCATATTAAAATTTCGTGCAAATATGTTCAATATTTTTGGCAAAAACTTCTTTTTTTATCGAAAATCACAGATTTTGAGAATTGGACTTTGTGAACACTAAAACTCAAAAACTGTTAATAAACAGTTCTGAAACTTTGTTCAGCTGCTAAGTAGCATGTCCTGATTTGCATATTAAAATTTCGTGCAAATCTGATTAATATTTTTGGAAAAAACTTCATTTTTTATCAAAAATCACAGATTTTGAGAATTGGACTTTGTGAACAATAAAACTCAAAGGCTATTAACAATACAGATCTGTAGTTTCATATGCATTCCATGGAACATGCTTTAGTGGTTATAATTAAAGTTCGTATGATATTGAAAACACTTAGATATTTTGCCGCGGGGCCCTTTCTGACTTTGTCAGTATTCTAGTTTTAAAATGTTTCTGATTCAAGAAAGAAGGTAGCAGAATAACACAGATTGCAACAAGCTTCAGTTAGCTCGATGTCAGTGTGGCAGGGAATCTAGGGGGCACTCAGGGCCCCAGAGACTCTGGACATAAAAATTGCAAAAAATCCATCATCCTGGGGTTCTCTTGTACCTTCTTCACACCTTGGCACTTTCTTGTATCATAGAACACTTTCATAACAGTTTTTATGGGGTTTCAGTCCCCTATCATAATTTTCCCCTTAAAATAAATGTGGCCGTCGATCTTTTTCATTAAACTTTCAGACTGATTTTAAAATAAATTCAGGAGACTTTGACCTTTTTAAGAGTAAAACTACCTTTATTTAAGTTTGGAAAGGTGATTGTAATTGTCTATCATAATTTTCCTCCCAAGGAAATGACCCAATGTGAAATCGAAAGTAAGGGATATTGCACTTAAATCAATTGTACCACCCCCCAGTACCAGATAATGACGATGAAAATAGACAGCACTGCGGGACATAGATTAAATCAATTGTGTTATCCCCCCTACCAGGCAATGACGATAAATTGCGAGACATGAATGATTTGTGTGATTTAATCAATAGTGATATCTCCCAGTACCGGTTAATGGCGATAATAATAGATCTAGGTTTTTCATAGTTTTATTCATAGTGCATATTAAGTCAACCATAATTTTTAACTAGCCCGTCGGGCGTAGGTGGTTGTAAACTTTGGTAGCCTGAATATGATTTTTACTAGCCCCGGGTGTCGGGCTAGTGGATTTTTTAACCCCTGTGGGAAATAACAGCTCATATTCAAAATAAAAAAGAGGCCCATTGCGTATATAATTTACGACCAAAAGGGCATGCCGCATAGAGAGCTTGGTGCCATGCCAAACATGTTTGGGAAAAAATCATCAACTGGCGACCTGAAATTTTAGCAACTGATGAATGGAAATCAAGGAAAAATAAGTTTCCAATACAATTCTGAGCTGGTGTCCAAATTTTGACTTGGCTAGTGAAATATTAAAGCTGGTAGTCAGAAGGCCACCCATACCAAAAAGTACTTGGAGAGCTGTTATTTGTTGAGATGGACAAGGGAAGGTTATTAGTATAACATCTAGAAAGCTTCCATACACAATGTTAAGGAGGGATTTTCCATAACTTTACTCTAGATAAGTACATGTTTCTGTATTTTAAGATTAAAATTTAATCTTAAAAACATGTAGTTTAGCTGTCGCCTGTGGTGTTTTAAATCAGCATTTTAATTTTTGATTTTATTCAAACAGAAACATACTTATTTAACTTTCATTTCAGAAACGTACATTGTATTACCACTTAAATAACATCAGCTTATATTTGCACCATGGATAATTGGGACCCTAGAAAAGAGGCATACAATGATAAGAATTTTAATTCCTACGACAGAGGACCTGGAAGAGACATACCTAAAAATCAAGATAAATCGTAAGGCTATCTTGTTAAGTGAATGAGACTTAGAATACTTCCCGTTTCACATTAATTTGGCCAATATATGATATATCCTTGATTCTCATACCCTCCCTCCCCCGATTTTCTTAGCTGTCTCAAAAAAAAATATTTTCATCTTGGCAAATTATGTCTGTTTTTGGACTTTTTTTCTTAAAAATGGCATCATTTTGAATCAAGATGGATAAAAAATAAAATTTGCCCGCCTGCCCCTTATTTTCAAGAAATTTGGATGAAAATCTATGAATTATTTTATTATGGCCTTAAGGACAAACATGTAGTACATTACATGCATAGGATACACATGTTACTTTAAAATCAGATCCTCTTGCTGAAGGCTTGATATTGACAACTTTTCCCTTAACACTGTTACTGGTGTCATGTTTGTAGAGTCAAATAAGCACAGTTCTACATTTTAAAGGGTCAAAATTAGTGCTTATATAGAAAACTTAGAAAATTCTGAGGGTGAGGGTAAAATACCCCCATTTCTCCTTTAACATGTTTAATGGAAACACTGCCTTAATTTACTGCTTTATGCTTAATAGCATACTTCTCACTACCATAAGGTTTAGCCATACAAAGAAAATTTGTATATTAATTTATGAAATAACAATTTTTACTTATAATAAGTAGCTATAGAAAGTATAGTGATATATTTATAACTCTATTTATAGCCTACTGTTTAGTGTTAATATTATTACAAGTTTAACATGATATCTTTATGAAGTTACCATTAATTAATGTAATATTGATATAAATAACAGCTGTTATATGTTTTGTTATAGGGAAGGCCAAAAGTTGTATGTTACTGGAATCCCTAAAGATTTGTCAGAGGTGGGTGATAGACATGTACCAATTTTGAATATAATCAGCAAAGGAAAATGCAGTCAGAAATTAATTTGGGTTGTTTTGGTCCTCAATCAGTTTAGAACATTCACATGTATATTCCTTATCATTTATATGTAAAATAAATTGTTAAAATTTGTGGAGGCTGTTTGAATTTTAGATGCTAGCCTGTAGATCATAGGAAAACTTGAATATTTCAATGGTTTCGTAGATTTCGAACCACAATTGACCAATTTATCATGATTGAAAATTTATGAAATTATTGGTTGAACCATAGGTAACTAAAGCACTTTGAAATGAAGTGTAACCAAAGTTAATAGTCAGATCCAACTTAAGTTGAAAGTACTGTAGAAAGATCATCAAAGATGTTAAATAATGTCTTTCGTCATGTTTGCCCAACTGATTGGATTGTTAGATTCACAAAATACATATTCATGATTGATATTAAGTGTTGTTGAATAATGAAAAGATGCTTTATTTTTAGAACTCTTGCACTTGAGACCATCTCACTGACGTCACTGAGCTACTTTTGAAATCAGAAAATGCCAAATATTTCTGTTATAAATGAGAATTTTTTGAAAAAAAATTGGATTTATATTTTTGATGACATATTCTATCATTTAAGACCATAAGTCAAATTTTGTGAATTTTCCCTTTAATTTTGTGGTATTTAATTCAAATTGTTTATTGCTTTCAATTACTTGTAGCCTGGCCTGACCAATCTATTCAGCCGAGCAGGAAATGTGCTAGAAGTTTCTGTTGTACAATCCAAGCAACCAAACTCAAGATTGAATTTTGGGTAAATCTAAATAAAGCATTGACAGTATTCTTTAACGGTGTTTTGACAGTTTTTTATGCGACCGCAAAAATTTGCGGATTATGGTATGATGCTTCTGTAAATGTCTGTTAACTTTTAGTGTTCCTACAATGAATTTAGTTAACTTGAAGCATCTTGAAAGATGGGTTTGGGTTTAATACCACATTTAAGTTGCACTTAAATTCATTTTAACCAAATAACAATGATGTAACACTGCTAGAATAAAATACTTATTCTACTTGTTCACAGGGACTTGCTCCCCTCTATCAATATTTTGTTTAAGTCAATGTGCGTACGAAAAATTTTCTTCAACTCGATTTTCTTTTCCTATAGGAAAAAGTTTAAGATCAATAATTTACTAAAAGAAAATCGAGTTGAAGAAAAGGGAGTGGTAAAAGTAGTATCTCCCTTGTGTTTTTAGCTCACCTGGACCGAAGGTCCATGTGAGCTATTGCCATCACTTGGCGTCCGTCGTCGTCGTCTGTCGTCGTCGTCTGTCGTCGTCGTCTGTCGTCCGTTAACAATTTTTAGCTCACCTGGACCGAAGGTCCATGTGAGCTATTACCATCACTTGGCGTCCGTCGTCGTCTGTCGTCGTCTGTTAACAATTTTTCAAAAATCTTCTCCTCTGAAACTACCAAACAGAATTTAATGAAACTTGGTATGAATGATCCTTAGGGTGTCCTGCACCAAAGTTGTGTTTTGATTTTTGATCCGTTAAAAAACATGGCCGCCGTTACTAAAAATAGACTAGGCCGTTATTTTTTTATCTTTAGTTTTACGAACCCTCCTACCCTATAAATTTTGCCCCGAAATTGAAAAAAAAATAGCTTTTTCAATTTTATTTTTATTTTTTTTCCCTACCTTACAAATATCTGACTTTTTATTGAATAAATTTCCTATTATTTTGACACAAATTTAATTTTTTTTGCCCGACCTTAATTTTTCTGAAATTTTATTTATTTATTTTTTCCTTCCTCCTACCCACCAACATTTAGGAAAAGTTTCGTAAAACTAAAAATTAAAAAACAGTGGCCCTAGGGGGGTCAGACTACTGTTTTTGGCTTATAAATCAAAAAGTATAAGAGATAGAGGAAATCTGAGGCCACGCTACTGATTCAGCATCAAAAGCTCTACAAAAGTCTCCATTTGGTCAAAGTTGTCAGATGACCCCTTATAGGGGTTACGGCCCCTTGAAGGTGAAAAATAGCATTTTTTCATGTTTTTGGCCTACAGAATGAAAACTATTGCAGATAGAGATTAGCTGTTGCTTGCTTAAATGTTCAGCTCATTTAACTCTACAAAATTCTCCATAGGGTCGAAGTTGTCAGATGACCCCTTATAGGGGTTACGGCCCCTTAAAGGTGAAAAATAGCCATTTTTCATGTTTTTGGCCTACAGAATGAAAACTATTGCAGATAGAGATTAGCTGTTGCTTGCTTAAATGTTTAGCTCATTTAGCTCTACAAAAGTCTCCATAGGGTCGAAGTTGTCAGATGACCCCTTATAGGGGTTACGGTCCCTGAAAAATAGCGTTTTTTCATGTTTTTGTCCTACAGAATGAAAACTATTGCAGATAGAGCTTAGCTGTTGCTCGCTTAGATGTTCAGCTCATTTAGCTCTACAAAATTTTCCATAGGGTCGAAGTTGTCAGATGATCCCTTATAGGGGTTACGGCCCCTGAAAAATAGCGATTTTTCATGTTTTTGGCCTACAGAATGAAAACTATTGCAGATAGAGATTAGCTGTTGCTTGCTTAAATGTTCAGCTCATTTAGCTTTACAAAATTCTCCATAGGGTCGAAGTTGTCAGATGACCCCTTATAGGGATTACGGCCCCTGAAAAATAGCGATTTTTCATGTTTTTGTCTTATAAAATGAAAACTATTGCAGATAGAGATTAGCTGTTGCTTGCTTAAATGTTCAGCTCATTTAGCTCTACAAAATTTTCCATAGGGTTGAAGTTGTCAGATGACCCCTTATAGGGGTTACAGACCCTTAAAGGCAAAAAAAGGTTTTTTTTAGCCTATAGAATGAAAACTATAGCAGATAGAGAAAAGTTGTTGCTTGCTAAATTGTTCAGCTCATTTAGCTCTACAAAAGTCTCCATAGGGTCGAAGTTGTCAGATGACCCCTTATAGGGGTTACAGCCCCTTTAAGGCGAAAAATAGTGTTTTGGGTCTATAGAATGAAAACTATTGCAGATAGAGAAAAGCTTTTGCTTGCTTAAATGTTCAGCTTATTTAGCTCTACAAAGTTTTTCATAGGGTTGACATCAAGACCAGGTGAGCGATTTAGGCTCCTGGGAGCCTCTTGTTTTTTTTGTACCGCACATTGACTTTAACAAAATATTGATACAGTTGGGCAAGTCCCTGTGGCTGAACACAGAGCTTTAAAAATCAATTTTAAGTTAAGATAATTAATTTTGATCCTGGTATACTTATTTGTAAAGCTTAGTAAAAGCTTACCAACAAAAAGAAAAATTATAATGTGAATACAAATTTGTTAATTGGAGGATTGATCATATATCAAGTTAGATAAACCATTATACCTTGTGTCTTTGCTGGAATTTCCTTCATTAAGACTAAACCTTGTGCATAGGTGAATTTATTCTTTTCTTTTCAAGATTTGTAAAAATGGAGAACTTGGCCCAGGCTGAGGATGCTATTAGACAGTTGAACAACTTTAGATTAAAGGATTCCTGCCTTCGTGTACAGATTGCAATGTCCAACGAAGAAAAACAAAGGAGAACAAAGGAAAAACTGGTTAATTCATTCATCTTTATCTTGCAGCTGTCTTTTCTTTATTTTTCTTTAAGAATTTTTTTTTACTAGATATACACATGTACTTAGGGCTATTCCAAAAAAAAAAAATAACCAGGGGGCAGAACGCACTTAAATTAAAATTCTGTTGGTGGGGGGTCAGATACAAAAATTATAAATACAATGCATTGCAATACATAAAATTAAATGTATTGGTGGTACCCCTAAATTTGTTAGGCGTTCTGCCCGCAGGAGATATTTTTTTCGGAAATAGCCCTTATATTTAATGTATTTTTTTTTGGTCAATATTTGTCATTTCAAAAAAATCCATACATTATCATTGTAACTTGCTAACTTGTAAAAAGAATTACACATCAAATAACCTGCATCATTCAATGACTATAATAAAATAAATTATCTTTTAGAAAAAAAAATCTAACTTTTTTGCTATTTAGAAATGTTTACCTCTAAAACTGTATACTATTTCTAATAGGACAAGACTGAGTTTTTGAATTCCTTGCCATCAAACAGATACAGTAATACAAGAATCAGGGGATCCGACAGTGATAGTGATGCAGGTTCACATCATGTAAGTAGGATTCTAAATATAGTAACAATGGGGCGTGTGAATGTCAGATGTCTGGAAAGGCAGAGACCAAATGGCTTGACGAAAAGAAAACATTTAAAAAAAAAGCATAAACAAACTTTAATCAGCAAAACAAACTCAAGTTGTAATGTGAGTGAACTCAGGTTCTCCCTATCTTGTTTTGGGGGAGGTAAAATTTACTGTGTCCATATGTAATCTCTATTTTTTTCACAAGGTTGGGCGGAGCTTAATTTTCTCTGTCTTTTAGATAAGATTTAAACGTAGAATCCTGAAATAATTGACCTGTGACCAGCCCTGTCAATAAAATTTAGTAATATACATACATTTATCTCATAAGGGCAACTTTTGTAGAGTTTGATGGAATTTGATAAACTTTTCATAAGGAACATCACATGGAGATGTGCATGAAGAAATTAAATCAGTCTCAGTCAGAGGCTTGTATAAAGAGATCATGAAATACCACTTTGAGCCGGATTTCACGGAGTGAAAAATCTGGGTTATAAAATGGTGAATGTTGGGCGGGCAACGAAAAATTTTCATAACAGTTTTCTCAGCAACAACTTTTCACAGCCACTTGATATTTGGTATACAGCATCAGGGTGGGGTCCCATAAGGTGGGATGTGATTTTAGGTCTGTCGCTCACCTACTTCCTGTTTAACGAAATCCAGCCATTTTTGACTTCGACAGATTTTTGGATATCTTTGAATTGTAGAAGGAGACCAGTATGTGACAAAATCAAACCTATCATGTTTATGGCAAAACACATCTTGACTTGACAATATATTGCTCATTGATAAATGTGTACTTTCCTTTAACAGTGGATATTGTTGCTTGTAAATTTAATCCATAGAAATATTCCTATTTGCTTAATATATGCTTGATCACTTTGAATTTATGACAGGATGTCATGTTAAAAACGAAAGAATATGGAATATGTGCCAGAAAGACACGATCCACATATTGAAATGTTTTTAATAAATGTACAACAGCAAAATTTCATTGCGTGTGAAGCGCTTTTCTGGATTAACCTTCATCAGACACGCTAGGGATAGGAAACTTGGAAAACCGGTAGAATATTAGATTTGATAAATCAAAAACAGAAGCCAAAAATGACCAAACAGATAATTTTATCAAATTTTAAAAAAACCCAGCCAAATGTTGTCAAATTTTGGAAATATGTAAACTGTGCCTTTCCAACACATATTCCAGTACTCGAAAATATATATGAGCATACAACTGAAGCACGGGGAAGCTTTCTACGACCTCCATACGGCACTAAAGCCAAACTCTGAAATAATATTAAAAACGAAAGAATATGGAATATGTGCCAGAAAGACACGATCCACATATTGAAATGTTTTTAATAAATGTACAACAGCAAAATTTCATTGCGTGTGAAGCGCTTTTCTGGATTAACCTAATGAGTTACATGTAAATAATAAATGTTGGGTGAGGGGCAAACAATTTGCATTACAGTTTTCTCAGGGACTTCTTAGCACAGCCTTTGGTATTTGGTATGCAGCCTCACTGTGTGGCCCTAGATTTCAGGTCTGTCACTCACCTACTTCCTGCTAAACAAAAAGTCATATTTTACTTTGACAGCTTTAAAAAAAACGGTAACATTGTGCATCTCTTCTTCATATTTCTCTTTTTAGTCTGGAGGACCTAGAAGAATAGTAAATGGACAGTCCAAGTAAGTTTTTACCAACATATAGTTGGAGAAATGAAAAGATGTGATGAATTCAGAGTTCCCTTATTCTTTCATTAGAACAATATCTCTATTCAAGGTATATCTGTGATAAAGCATACTGGGGCCAATTGCAAGGTGGGGAGCAGTGAACACTGGTCACATTAAATGCTACGAGCTGTTTACCATTGAAGAACACTGAATTCAAATGATTTGTGTTGAATACGCTTAATCTACATATCATTATCTTCTGCTTTTCCCAAATGCCTTACAAATAAGTGCACCGGTCATGGAGTAAATCTGGCCACCCAATTTTCAAATGTTTACTATGCAATTATTCGAAATTCATCATATCTTGAAAGAGGAATAAATGAAATGGCTTTAAAATGAGCCCTCCCATTAAAAAGTGGGGGGTATATAGTGATAGGGGTGTCCGTCCGTCCTTCCGTTACTCTTCAGGGTACCCATCTCTTATCCGCAACTCCTCCTAAACCCCTTGGTGGATTTTCATGAAACTTACACACAATCTTTGTGACATAATGTAAATGTGCACCTACTATTTTAAAATTTGATCAGAATGATTTTTGGGGTTTCCCATAGCAAAACATGGACTTAGCCATTCGACTACATGGGGGTACCCATTTCTTATCCGCAACTCCTCCTAAACCCCTTGGTGGATTTTCATGAAACTTACACACAATCTTTGTGACATAATGTAGATGTGCACCTATTATTTAAAAATTTGATCAGAATGATTTTTGGGGTTTCCCGTAGCAAAACATGGACTTAGCCATTCGACTACATGGGGGTACCCATCTCTTATCCGCAACTCCTCCTAAACCCCTTGGTGGATTTTCATGAAACTTACACACAATCTTTGTGACATAATGTAGATGTGCACCTTTTATTTAAAAATTTGATCAGAATGATTTTTGGGGTTTCCCATAGCAAAACATGGACTTAGCCATTCGACTACATGGGGGTACCCATCTCTTATCCGCAACTCCTCCTAAACCCCTTGATGGATTTTCATGAAACTTACACACAATCTTTGTGACATAATGTAGATGTGCATCTACTATTTTAAAATTTGATCAGAATGATTTTTGGGGTTTCCCATAGCAAAACATGGACTTAGCCATTCGACTACATGGGGGTACCCATCTCTTATCCGCAACTCCTCCTAAACCCCTTGGTGGATTTTCATGAAACTTACACACAATTGTTCTGACAAAATGTAGATGTGCATCTACTAATTTAAAATGTGATCAAAATGATTATTGGGGTTTCCCATAGCAAAACATGGACTTAGCCATTCAACTGCATGGGGGTACCCATCTCTTATCCACAACTCATCCTAAACCCCTTGATGGATTGTCATGAAACTTTTACACAATCTTTGTAACATAAAATAGATGTGCACCAACTATTTGAAAGTTTGATCAGAATGATTTTTTGGGGTTTCCCAAAGCAATACATGGACTCAGCCATTCGACTACATGGGGGTGCCCATCTCTTATCTGCAACTCCTCCTAAACCCCTTGATGGATTTTCATGAAACCTACACACAATTTTTGTGACATAATGTAGATGTGCATCTCCTATGCTAAATTTTATCTGATTAATTTTTTGGGGGGGTGGGGGGTATTTATTTGTGAGCTGCGGCTCACAGTTTTTCTAGTTTTAACTTGTTTTTTATGAATACAATGTAATTTGCAACATGGCAAGAACATTGTAGTTTGAAGAAAAAGTTGCAAGAACCCTGTATAGTTTAAAGAGGTTCGTAACTGCAGATAATTTGCTAGTGAACAATTTATTATCCAGGAAATATTGTAGAAATTTTTCAAATACATTTGTACTTTATTTTTAGTGATATATGTTTTCTTTCAGTGTACAGATGAATGGGCATGTGCAAGGGCCAGGTAAATATTTAACAGTTCTAAAATAAAGACATGGAATATACCTTATTAAAGCCTCCTATTTTATGCCTATTTGGGCATTCATGGTGTAAAACTTGAAACTTCAGTGCAAAAGAACAGAAAAAAATCTAGAATTTTTCTCGATTTGACAACACAAAAACTGTCTTAAATAGATTTAAAAAAACTCGAGGTGGCCTAGGTGGCCATGTGGTCAAAGATGCTTGTTAAAATACCACACTATTGATCACTAGAACAGGGCTCACTCTACCGGGCGAAGTGGGTGAAGAAGTCGCCCTGGCGTCAATTACTTCGCCCTGATTCTCCATCAAAAGAGAAGTCAAGTCGCCTTATGATCTCGCCCATTTGTGCCTCTTGTTTGCATTTTTACATCATGGGGAAAAAAATTGACGAGGAACGAAACACCTCTTTTGTCGTATTTCCGGAAATATTTCAATCACAATGATCAAAATATAATCCAATGTAATCCTCCATTAATATTCACCATCTTTAAATAAGTAATCTTCTAAAATGATTTGAAGGCATTTTAAATTGAGATGAGAAGCTTATTTTATTAATGTTTTTAAACTTAAGATAAGACTTGAAGTCAAAAATCAGCAGTCGTCCATCAGAACAATACCCAACATTTGGTCCGGAAATTTACATTTTTTTACCGGACCCAAGGCATTTTTACCAGATTTGTCCGTCGGTCACTTCTCCCTGTCCCTCCCCACTTCTCCCTAATACCAGTCTGAAAGAGAAGTCACTTTTCCCTATTTTTCTTTTAAAGTAGCTTGAGCCCTGCTAGAAGATCACCTCTCACCTTATACCCTTGCCAGAATTTTGATATCTGTCACCGTTTTTGATTTATTTGCCAAAAACTGTATTTGACCCCCCTGTTCTATATTTAGTAACAGCGGCCATGTTTTTTGACCTATCAAAAATCCCAACGCAAACTTTTTGCACAATACCCTAAGGAACAACCATATCAAGTTTGGTTGCATTTGGTCAAGCAGTTTCAGAGAAGAAGATGTTTGAAAAAAGCTAACGGACGACAGACGACGGACGACGGACGCAAAGTGATGGCAATAGCTCACATGACCCTTCGGGTCAGGTGAGCTAAAAAGCTGTTGCTTGCTGAAACCTTCAGTTCATTAAAGCTCTACCAAAGCCTCCATTGGATTGATATTATCAGGAAGCCCCTTAAAAAATAACATTTTGCGCAGCAAAAAGTATACAAAAAATACCTGGTCAAGTTCACTTTTCAGAATGATGTGAAAAATATACAAATAACACAGATGGTGTGTATACTTGGTATAGCTTTGCTAGATCTGTTATGACGGAATTTGAAATAGATTATGAAAATTTTGAGAATGACAATAAAAGTTTTAAGGAAATTAATAAGTTACACATAAAAAGAGAAAACAAAAAAAACTATTAAAGAGAAATATGATGAACTTATAATAAACAAAATATCTAGCTTTGATGCTTCCTCGAAATTATACCTTTACAGCAAGTTAAAGTCTGATGTTAATGTTTCAGATTACTTAAACCTTCCAAACTTTAATAGTAGAAAAATACTTACCAAACGTCGTATTAGTGACCATAATCTAGAGATCGAACTTGGAAGATACAAGAATATACCAAGAGAACAAAGATTTTGAAAATCATGCAAAATAATTGATGTGGTGTTTTATTCCCGCTTGTAATTTACAAAAAAGGATTTCCCCACCTGTATGTGATTTAAGTTTGCCAGTAAGGGCTGTTCCAGAATTAAATGTGTGGGGGTTCAGGAGGAATTTTTTACTTGACCCCACCACCCATTAAAAATAGTTAGTTTTTATCATTGTCTCTTCACAAAATATTTCTAAAACACCCACCACCCACCATATATGTAAGTTCCTCCTGACCACCCCACATGTTTAATTCTTGAACAGCCCTAACCTGCCCAAGGCTGGTTACTTCCTCGGGGTACTCCAGTTTTCTCCACCATTAAAACTTACTGCCCTATATGGTCCATGTGCGTTGAAAAGGGCGTTAAATCCCAACACACATGCAAAAACTCAACACTTTGGTTAATATATATTCACCTATAATGTACAATGTAGAAATGAACTTTAGTTTTGCTTTTTTCAAAAGGTTATTGGGAAGGTAGTAGTGTATTGACTTGCATGTCTTTTGCATAAATATCTTTAAATTTCTAATGATGAACAGTTGAAGCCAAATATCACAAGTCTCAAGATGACAAAATAAACAGATCATGAAAAAACCCTCATTTGTATACTTTCAAAAGCCTGGGTCATATATTTTTGTTATTATGAATTTCAAACAAATGGAATCATGGAACACATTTGTGTACTTTCAATAGGCTGGGTCATGTATGTATCTTTGTAATTTTGAATTTCAACCAAATAGAATCTGACATTGAAAAAATAGAATCTTACATTGAAAAGGCATATCTAATTTACATTAAAAATATAAAGTCTCCAATTTCTTTATACTTAATAGGCCCACGAGTTCATCCTGATCCATCCTGCATGCCTGTACAGCAGAGAACTTCTAGGCTCAGCAATAGGTTTGAACAGGCAGAATTCGACATGATGTCTAATGCAAGTTATGAAAGTCACAGACCACACAGAGGTAGAGGCAGAGGAAACTTTAACTATGGACCAGACTTTGCATATGGTAACCAAGGTTATGGAAGAGGCTATAGAGATTCTTATTCTAATTATTCCGATCATCAAGGAGGTTATGCACCTCCTGGATATGGGCGTGGCAGACCAAATGCTCCACAAACATTCGGTCGAGGCAGACCTTTTAGAGACTACTACCCGAATTCTTCAGGGGATTTTCAAGGATATAATGGTTACCCCTCCAACCATGGAGGAAATTACAGAGGTTATAACGAATCGTATGGGTATGAAGACCGCCACCAGCCAAGACACTCGTCACCTTACAATCAGAGAGGAGGAGGGGCAGGAGGTTACAATAGGGGTCAAAATCTAGATATAAGTGTCAGATCAATGCCAGGTACTTCTAACATGTGCACACTCAAACTATTTTAATCATGATCTGGTATCTTGCATAAATGGTGTGGACTTTATTTATGATATGTTCATAATTTTATTTGGCTAGAATTTTTTTCACCAAAGTTGAGTATTTATAAACAATCAACATTATATCCAGGATTGTAGTAAAAAATGTAATTTCGCATAAATGAACCGTAGTTTTTATCTCTGACTCACCTGGAAAGCTTACTGAAACATAGGTGTTGGTTTACTGGTTCGAGTTGCAGCTGTGTTAACTTTCAATGTAAAAGTTTTATGAGCACCTCCAATCCATACCTTAAAAACTTAAGTCCGAGGTTGATAAAACTTGGTATGCATATGCCCCACTAGTAGCTTAGTTCAGCACATTGCATCCCCATCTTTTGATGTTGACTTTGATTTTCTGGTTGAGTGACTTTGACAATTTTCAATACATGCATGTATAATATCAATGTTAAGGTTTTGCGAGCACCTCCATATCTCAAGAATTATAAGTCCTGGGTAGATGAAACTTGCAATGCATATTGAGGTTTCATTATTATTCATGGGGTATCAATTTTCGTGGTTTTTGCCTCGCCTGCGAAGCAGAGCGGGACATAGGTGTTACTTTACCGGCGGCGGCCAAGGCGGCGCTAACTTTTTGGAGAAGTTTTATGAGCACCTCCATATCTCAAGAACTATAGGTCCTTGGTTGATGAAACTTGGTATGCATATGCCCCAGTAGTAGCTTAGCACTGTTGCATCCCCATCTTTTGACCTTGACCTTGATTTTCCGGTTGAGTGACTTTGACAATTTTCAATACATATAATAGCAATGGAAAAGTTTTGCGAGCACCTCCAGTTGCATCCCCATCTTTTGACCTTGACCTTGATTTTCCGGTTGAGTGACTTTGACAATTTTCAATATTTACAATACATATAATAGCAATGGAAAAGTTTTGCGAGCACCTCCATATCTCAAGAACTATAGGTCCTAGGTTGATGATCTTGGTATGCATATGCCCCAGTAGTAGCTTAGCACTGTTACATCCCCATCTTTTGACCTTGACCTTGAATTTCTGGTTGAGTGACTTTGACAATTTTCAATACATATAATAGCAATGGAAAAGTTTTGCGAGCACCTCCATATCTCAAGAACTATAGGTCCTAGGTTGATGAAACTTGGTATGCATATGCCCCAGTAGTAGCTTAGCACAGTTGCATCCCCATCTTTTGACCTTGACCTTGATTTTTTGGTTGAGTGACTTTGACAATTTTCAATACATATAATAGCAATGGAAAAGTTTTGCGAGCACCTCCATATCTCAAGAACTATAGGTCCTAGGTTGATGAAACTTGGTATGCATATGCCCCAGTAGTAGCTTAGCACAGTTGCATCCCCATCTTTTGATCTTGACCTTGATTATTTTCCGGTTGAGTGACTTTGATTATTTTTATTGCATATATTTACAATGTTTAAGTTCTATAAACATCTTTTGATCTCAAAAACTGAAAATCCATGTAAATTTAAAATATAGTGGAAGTAAGAAAGAATAATTATTTCTGATGGTGCCGACAGGCGAGACATACTTTAGTGTTAACTCTTGTTGTGGGTGGGTTTGACCCATGTAATTTGATACCCAGGGGTTCAGGTACGGGACCTTCCGTTTTTGATTCAGGACCTTTTATGTTTTATTTTCAAAAGTCCTGGACCTGCCTTTTTTGAGTAACTTCTATTGAGGACTTTTTAATATCCTCAGGTGGACCTTTAACTTTTTACTCCTAAAGGTCCTGGACCTTCAGTTCACAAATTCTAATTTGAACCCCTGTACCCAATGAAAAGGAAAACTTGCTTTGTATGCAGCAAACTGCATAACCAAGAATTCAAGAATCCACGAACTAATCCTTTTTCCCCAAACCACGAAAATTGGTATCCACGAAAATAAATGAATCCACAGTATGCCTAACGAGTAGCCTATCACAGTTGCATCCCCATCTTTTGACCTTTATGTTGATTTTCTGGTTGAGTGACTGACAATTTTCAATACATAATACATGTAATAGCAGAATGATTATATATAAACAAGAACTATAAGTCATAGGTTTATAAACCCCTCTACCACCATACAAAATTTCATGAATGTCCATTGAGTAGTTTCTGAGAAACCCTCAAGACAAGTTCATGGCCGAAAGGAAAAAAAAGCCCACTTTTAAATATATATCTCCGAAACAGTGTTTTGGAGACATTATAAATAAATTATTGTACAGTGGAATAACTAGGTATTCTTATTGTGCCGGCAGGCGAGACATAGTTTAGTGCTAACTCTCGTTTTATAATATGCATCTATTTTGTAGTTTCCAAAGAAGTAAAACCTGTTGTCCAACCAAGGCCCTGCCATGTGTGTAAAACAATAGGTCAGTTTAATTATAGTATTTTGTTTTAAATAAGTAAACATGCAAAATGCAGTGGCTATTTTCATTGAATGCCTACACTGGGGGGAGAATATATAAAATTTGGGTCTGTCTATTTATTTGTCAATCCTGAAACAGGAGGTTTAAGATGCTTTTCCATGAAGGAAGTATGATCATGATGATATTGCTCAACTTAAAGCATTATTCATCAGAGCATCATCATCTTACAATTGTCCACAAACACCAACATTTTGGTTCAGTGGCAGTGTCCTAGGATTTCCTTTACCCATTACACGGGGTAAGTGAATTTAAACCCAGGGTAAATGGATTTTGAAAGTTTTCTGCTTGAATTTCTATTGTGGATAAGTGGATTTTTAGCAATTTCAATGAGAGTTAAAAAAAATCCTAGAACACTGAGTGGCTGTTCAAAGAAGTTTGTTAATCAAGGCAGTCTTCTTGTATTTAGATACATTCTGCCTTCAGTCGTGTTTTCATTGATTATTTAACTTAACTATCTTGGTTACAAAGGTAATAAGGAAACATTATATAAACGTACAGGGGAAATATAGAAAACAGCATTAAATTTACCATTAAGGGAATGTTATTTGCTTGATTGAAATTGTTTAATGAAATTAACATACATGTACATATTGGTTTTAAGGATGTGGAGCAGACTATCTAGAAACCACATTTTACATGTTTTGTATGATGTTTCTTTTCTCAATTGTAGGCAAATCTCAGTGTGGAAAGTGTAAAACTCCTTATTGCAGTCGAAAATGTCAGTGTGATGACTGGCCGGAGCATAAAAATGTCTGTTCTGAAGGAGGGTAAGAGATTATCAAACTAGGTCCCCCGCCGGTTGAGTAGGAAAAGATCTAAGTCAACTTGTTAAACAGGAAGTAGATGAGCAACAGATCTGAAAACACATTCCACCATATGGGATCCCTACCTGAAGCTGCATGCCAAATATCGAAAGCTTATGATTAATAGTTGCTAAGAAACCTGGTACGAAAATAGTGTGGTGGACGGACACCGGCATTTTTATGTCCCTGCTTCATGTTATGGGGGGGGGGGTTCAAAAAATACTCCCGCTTCAAAGAAGAGTATACTGATTTACCCTTGTCTGTCCACAGCAGAACTTTTGTAATAGTTTTATCAGCAATTACTTATTATACTGACTTGAAATTTGGTAGAACTTCAGGATGAGGTCCTTTGCGCGTACTGAATTAAGATCATCTGCTTTCTGTTACATAACTTAGTCAATGTTTCATGTAAGTTTTCTTAGCAACTATATTTTACAGTGACTTGATAATTGGAATTCAGTATCAGTTTGTTGAGGATTTAGAATTAAGGGCTTATAAACATCTGTTCATGGATTCTCGGAAGAATATTGAGTGAGCAATGACTAACAGATTTCCTGTTTGTTTATTTCTTGCTTATTGTGATTTCATTTTGGTTAAATCACAGTTTAAAAGACATAATCAAAACTTAAGGTTGTTTGAAGAAAAAGTTAAGTTTGGCAGTGAATTAATCTCTGGCATTTTCAGAATTTTCCTATTAAGCATGTTTAGTCCAGCTAACTAATGCTTAACAAATTCTCCTGTGCCATGATATTCCTTTACTTGTAGAAGAAGAGATGATTTTTCACAAAGATTTGAAGACCAGTTTGAGATTTCTGTGGGAGATGATATGGCAGAGGTATGTGATAATTACATGTTTAAGCTCATGTTAACAAACCCTCGCTTCAAAGAAGAGAGGTGTATACTGTTTTACTCTTGTCTGCCCATCTGTTTGTTTGCTTGTTTGTCTCTCCATATCTAATTTTCTGTCACAGTTTACTAAGCAACTACTTGACTTAGAGGTCTGATATTTTGCATAAAGCTAATAGTGTCATATGGTGTTTTGATCATTTATGCTTCTAGGTCATCTACTTTCTCTTTATTGAATACTTACGTTTTTACACACAGTGGGCATAGATGCAAAATTTCAATCACAGTTTTCTAAGCAACTGCTTTATGTAGAGGTCTGATATTTTGCATATACATGTAGCTCTTACCAATAGTGCCATATGGTGTATAGCGATTTTATGCCCCTATTTCATCTACTTCCTTTTTTCTGACTACTTAATTTGGGAGTGGGGGTATCACTGGTGAGCATAAAGCTCATAAATTTACTTGTTTATAATAATCTTTCCTGTATAAACATGTACAGATTTAAAAGTTCTGAAAATAGCTTATCAATTTATATAAAGTGAGGTTGGTTGTTTTCTCAGACATTCCAGTTTCATCTGCTAAAAATAATAATTTTGACATTTTCACTTCTAGGCCATGAAAGTACAGATAGAGCAAACCACAAAAGAGAAAGTTGCCATTCAAAAGAAGTCACCTGGCAATGCAAAGACTGGAAAACAACAAGCTAGTCCTAGAGGAAAAGATGGTTGTATTATAAACTTAAAAGCATGTCAAGCAATCACAGACGTCTGAGAAGACAAGAATGAAAATGCAAAGAAAAATCATAAAACCATTTTATATTTTAAAATGTTATAGAATGGGACGTCAGTTTAAAAAGTTGATACAGAGTTACAGAATGGCATTACAGAAAAAAAAAATTGTTACAAAGTTACAATAAAAGAATAGATACTAATAAATTACATGGAAAAAATGCTTAAAGCACAAATCTAAAACTCAAACTAAAAGGAACATAAAGGGAATGCAAAATGGACATCGTTGTAGTGAAAAAGAAGAATTATTTGCAATAATAACAAAACTATTTTGGAGTCTTGCAAAACTAGTAATTGTATGTATGTGGCTTTAACAACCTTAGAAGCTAGTTAATTGTACAACAGCCTATAAACCCATATATAGAAGTGCACTGCTACTTATGAATTTAAATTTTATGCATATAATTATATGTTTTATGTTAAACACATTAAATGTATATGTAAAACAAGACTACCACGAGTCCATGAAGCAGTTTGACTAATATCTGTGGTGTTTTAGATGAACAAAGCAGACCAAGATCCAGACCAAACCAAAGTCCTCAAAAGCAACCCAAACACAGTCCTAAACAATCACAACCAAGCAGTACCAGTCCAGCCGCTAGACAGGAACCCAGTCCGGCTGCTAGACAGGAACCCAGTCCTAAGACTCAAGTGCAATCACAAGACATTAGATATTCCAAACTTCCACTCAATACACAAACTGATGTAAGAATAAGATTTTATACAGTAAACCTGTCCAAACCAATTATTTTAAGACATATCAAAATAACAGTCAGACTTCTAAGTGCATAAATTTATTTTTACATTATACGTAGCTGAAGTGACAATTAATTATATTATCACTTTCTTGATTTAATCCAAGAAGTGTTGTGTAACAGATTAAAACACACAAAGTTTGTACTAATAGTTAAAGCTCCAAATCCAGGATGTGTGAGCCCTTTAGATGTTTAATATTTGATTGATAGGTGATGTTGGTGGAAGTTTCCTCACCAGAAAACATTGTTGTTCAACTCTGTGACGAAGAACAAGTAACAGGGGTCAATGAGCTGTTGGGAAGAATGAATGATGTAAGTTTTAACAACCACAGAAAAGTTTTGGAAACCGCTTTTCCTGGTTTTCATTGGTCATGCAAACTTCAAGTTTTCATTTTATTCTCAATTCATGACAGTTAAAGAATGATAGATAGTTCTGGTGCCTTTACCATTTGAAATCATTCATAGATAAGTAAGTGGTGTCTTGAAGCTATTATAGAATTTAATGTGTTGGGAGGGGGAATACTGATGAGGGTAATGCGACTTCAGTCAGGTACATGTGAATTACTGTGGATTCATTTATTTTTGTGGGTACCAAATCTCCATATCAGATCAATGTTAAATTTTCTTTTCTTGGTGTATCAAAATTTTGTGGGCCAAGGCCACCCATGAAAACCACGAAAATTGATAACCCATGAACAATAATGAAACAACAGTAACCATTTGAAATACTGTGGTTTCATTATTATTCGTGGGGTATTAATTTTCATGGTTTTCGTGGGTGGCTTTGACCCACAAAATTTGATACACCACGAATAGGAAATTTAACATTGAAATGTATGCTGCAGACTTCGAAACCAGGAAATTAAGAATCCACGAACTGACTCTATTTCATCTAACCACGAAAATAAATGAATCCACAGTACTTAATTGTCACACTGTTCTACATATGTTTAAGAAACCTTGCTTTCACTGGTCTTATAACCTTTGTTCATTTTATACAGGTGTATGGAAAGAGCAGTGAGACCATTCAGACTCCCAATGTTGGTATGGTGTATGCTGCTCAGTTCAGTGTTGACAAGAACTGGTATAGAGCTAGAATAGAGTCTGTAGTGGGTGACAATGCTGAGATCTTGTTCATTGATTATGGAAACAGGGAGAATGTAAGATGGAAAGAACTACGACCACTTAAACCAGACATGACTACCCTTACCGCTGCTGTAAGCTATAGATAAGATACAAAATCAAACATTTTCCTTATCATAATGTGGGTTATTAATTAAGGGCAATTAATTTTTGGTCCACTAACTGAAGTTGGGATATATATGCTTGTAAATGTAGTTATCAGTCTGTTCATTTGTGGATCCTTTTGTCTGTTTAAATGGCTGTTATTTCTCAAGTGTACCTTTGCATTTGGTAAGCTGATTTCTGGAAAATTATTAGTTGGATCTGAATTAAATTTAGTACACTCTTCAACCATAACAAGGAAAATACATTGCAGTAAAAATTATGCAATTACATGTATTATTAGATGACACATTTTTACAAGCAGATGAATATAATAGGTTTGGCTTAATGTATATGTTGACTCGTGAAGTTGATGGCTATTGAAAAAGAAAATCCACATATTTTTAGTACAGTACTGTACATATATATGTACTGTATGTAGTATTGCTATTGTTTCAATTTAAGGGAATCATTTGTCGCCTTGATAAACCATCGGGTTTGACATGGAGCAGTGAGGCTAAAGATATGTTAAGAACTTTATTGGTACCCTCGAGCATCAGTGAACAATTTTACAAGGTGACTGCCTTGTCTGAACAAAATAAGGTATACACCATCAAGACCACAGGCACCAATGGAAAAGATGTAGCGGAGACATTGGTTTCGAAAGGACTTTGTAGCGGTGCTGGAGTTCAAAGGTAAAGTTTGAAAATAAATGGTGCAAATATTTACTGGATTTCCCCACAGAAAATTGGAAGGAAGAAGAACAGTATATTTAGTGTGTTTTCTGAGTGTATTGCAGGTCAAGAAATTGATTATTTTTGTTACTAAACATCTAGAGAATTTGCTTCTTCATATAAAAACATTAAAACAAGTTCATAATATGAGAATATAAATGTGTTCTGAAAATTTTGAAAATGTTAAAATGATGTACAAGCTCACATCTTTTGTTTCTGCCCCTAACGAGCACTTTCTACAAATTGATTGCTCTGAAGAATGCAAAGGTGAAGTTTTATATCATGAACACATTCCCTTAGTATTATCTGTATTATTAGCTCACCTGACCCAAAGGGTCATGTGAGCTATTGTCATCACTTGGCGTCCGTCGTCCGTAAACTTTTTAAAACTTTAACTCCTCTGACACCATAAGTCCAATTGCAACCAAACTTGGTATGGTTGTTCATTAGCATTCGGTGCTTAGAACTGATGTGGGGATTTTTGATTCGTCATAAAACATGGCCGCCATGGCTAAAAATAGAACATAGGGGTAAAATGCAGTTTTTTGCAAATAACTCAAAAACGGCTACAGATATCAATCTGGCATGGGTAAAAGTGATCAGCACCTCAAGATCTACCTACCCTGAAATTTTGAAGAAAATCCAACGACCCATGTAGGAGTTATTGCCCTTTTTGTGGATTTTTTGCAAATTTTGCACCTGTTTAGCTCAATATCTTGAAAACTATACTAGATATTTGAGAAATTTAAATTGCATATTGTTAAGCACATCAAGATCTACAAAATATGTAACAGGGTCAACGTTGTAGGACCTTTCCTTTTAGGAGTTATTGCCCTTAGAACGTCAAAATTTAGCATTTTAACAGCATTTCCTCATTACATTGAAAACGTTAACTCCTCTGACACTTTAAGTCCAAATGGAACCAAACTTGGTATAGTTGTTTATTAGCATTAGGTGTATAGAACTGATGTTGGGGTTTTTGATTGGTCGTAAAACATGGCCGCTGTGGCTAAAAATAGAACATAGAGGTAAATGGCAGTTTTTTGCAAATAACTCTAAAATGGTGACAGATTTCAAAATTTTGATTGGGAAGAAAAGTGATCAGCACCTCAAGATCTACCAGCTCTGAAATTTTGAGGAAAATCCAACAACCCATGTGGGAGTTATTGCCCTTTTTGTGGATTTTTTGCAAATTTTGCACCCGTTTAGCTCAATATCTTGAAAACTATACTAGATATTTGAGAAATTTAAATTGCATATTGTTAAGCACATCAAGATCTACAAAATATGTAATAGGGTCAACGTTGTAGGACCTTTCCTTTTAGGAGTTATTGCCCTTAGAACATCAAAATTTAGCATTTTAACAGCATTTTCTCATTACATTGAAAATGTAACTCCTCTGACACTTTAAGTCCAAATGGAACCAAACTTGGTATAGTTGTTTATTAGCATTAGGTGTATAGAACTGACGTGGGGATTTTTTATTGGTTGTAAAACATGGCCGCTGTGGCTAAAAATAGAACATAGGGGTAAATGGCAGTTTTTTGCAAATAACTCTAAAACGTTGACAAATTTCAAAATTTTGATTGGGAATAAAAGTGATCAGCACCTCAAGATCTACCAGCTCTGAAATTTTGAAGAAAATCCAACAACCCATGTAGGAGTAATTGCCCTTTTTGTGGATTTTTTGCAAATTTTGCACCTGTTTAGCTCAATATCTTGAAAACTATACAAGAAATTTGAGAAATTTAAATTGCATATTGTTAAGTGCATCAAGATCTACAAAATTTGTAACAGGGTCAACGTTGTAGGACCTTTCCTTTGAGGAGTTATTGCCCTTGGAACGTCAAAATTGAGCATTTTAACTGCATTTCCTTATATTGAAAATGTTAACTCCTCTGACACTTTAAGTCCAAATGGAACCAAACTTAGTATTATTGTTTATTATTATTAGGTGTATAGAACTGTTGTGGGGATTTTTGATTGGTTGTAAAACATGGCTGCTGTGGCTAAAAATAGAACATTAGGTTAAACTGCATTTTTTTGCAAATAACTCAAAAAGGGTGACAGATTTTTAGATTTTGATTGAGAACAAAAGTGATCAGCACCTTTAGATCCACCACATTGTCAGATGACCCCCTTATTAATCTTATGACCCTTTCAACGTTAAATAGATTTTGCCTTATAACCTTTACTTCAGGCACATATGTCAGGTGAGCGATTCAGGCTCCTGGGAGCCTCTTGTATGATTTACTTTTCAGTTCAGTCATCATGTCATCCAATATAGAGACATACTACAGTAAGCTGTCAGCAGGTGCTTGTATACAGGTGGGAATACAAGATAAACAGTCTCCAGCCTGTTTCTATGGACAAGTCAAAGATGAGGATTTAGTCACCAAATTCTTGGCTTTTAATGAAGTTTTCATGACTGATATGGCTAAAGACACTGGATCAGACTATTACAGGTATGATAAATTTTCCTGTTATATTTACTTGAAATCAAAATTACAATACAACATTAAAGTTTCAGGCAATAAAATTTGCTATGCCTGACATTCATCTAATCAAGACTCATCAGTAGCACTCTCACTAAAAGGTTAAAAAAGCCAATCAACATAATAAAAATGGGGTGACACTATTTTCATAGAATTTAAGCTGCACAGTAGCAGGTAAACATAATAATGACTTTGACATGAAATTCACTGGTGTTATGAACTCCGATATATTCATAATTGTCATAGCCATTATTATTTTGTGGTTTCCCTATTAAAAATGCATTCATCTTAAAATATTTATTTTAAAAATGGATGAAATCTTTTATCTTAATAGAAAATGCAATACCATGTTTGTCATGTGAAATAAATGTATTGTAAACTGTATCTAATATTCCCTTGCTTAGATCCTGCTAAGCTATTAGTGTATAAAATATTTGAATATTTTGGGACAAAAAAAGTAATCATAAAATGCAGTAAGACATGTAAGTGGACAATATAATATTTATTTTCTTTTCAGGCCAACAAAAGTAGGAGAGATAGTGTTTGCAAAGTTCACAGATGGAGTTTGGTACAGAGCTGAGATACTCTCTCTATCAGATGAAACTGCACTATGTCTCTTCATAGACTATGGAAACAGATGTGATGTCAGCTTCTCTCTGATTAGGAAAGCCACATCTATTTGTACTTCAGCTCCACAGCTGGCTATAAGAATGAGTCTTGCGGGAGTAGCTGAAGGCATGACTTTTTCCAAAGAGGCATTATCCTTGTTTGACTCTCTAATGCCCATGGATCAATTAATCGATGTGACTGTCAAATCTGTAAATAAAGATAATGCTGAAGTTGACTGTAAGAGAGAGGATGGCAAATGGCTTTCTGAATTGCTGGTACAAAGTGTTGCTATGCCTGTATCTGTCACTTTTTCAGGAGATGCATCAGGATCAGGATCTGTTGTGATGGCAGCTACTGTTGCTAAGGAAACCTTGTCCATGGATGGATCAAAAACACAAGGAATGATAACTCATGTTGACATGGAAACCAATCTAATCTTCTTACAATTGGCAGTGACAGAGAAAGCATTACAATTAGAAAGCATAAAGGAAAGGATGACAGACATGGGGTCAAAGGTCAAGTCAGAATACAAGCCAAAGGTGGGCGAACTTGTCTGTGCCAAATTTGATGAGGATAACATATGGTACAGGGCAAATGTTTTAGAAATTCATGGAAGCAATTATATCGTGCATTTTGTTGACTACGGCAACATTGCACTGGCTACACCTGCCACCATGTTTAAAATCACTCCAGATTTCCTTGAACTTCCTTTGCAAGCTGTTTGTTGCACTGTCAAAGATATTTCTATAAATGATTTGGATCAAGAGAAGAAACAAATTTTTGCCACCACTGCAATGAATACTATCATTGAAGTTCAACCTTGTGAAATGAAGGATGATGTATACACTGTAACCTTATATCAGACAGATGGAACAAATATCAACAACTTGTTATCATGCAACAAAAACCAAAATGTTGTGGCATCTGAAAGCCAAGAACCAATTCTAACCGCTTCCATTCCCATGGAAAAGGTGGACATCAATGGCTCACAAATCAAAGCTCTACTCACAGAAATGGTCATCGATTCCAATTTAGCTTACCTACAGATCTATAGCCCAGAGTGCAATGAAAGGCTGAATGTTTTTAATGAGAAGTTGCAAATCTATTGTCAGTCAGCCAAGTCTTCATATAAACCAAAAGTTGGAGAGCTAGTCTGTGTCAAGTTCTCACAGGATGGCGTTTGGTATAGAGCTGACGTTAAAGAAGTCAACGGAGATGAATACAGGGTTCTTTTTGTCGACTATGGCAACATGTCGGATGTTAAGCCCGAATCTATCTGCAGAATAACTCCAAAATTCACAGAAATGCCACGACAGGCTCTTTGTTGTAACATTGTTGGACTAGACTTCAACAAACTTTCACAAGAAAGAATTCTAGAATTTGCACAAATGACATTGGGAAGCAAGATTTTAAAGTTACAAGTACTGAAAGCCAACAATGATATATATGACATTAAATTGTACAGTGAAGACGGACAATGCATAAACTCTTTGTTTGGTTCCTATGTGGATGACCAAAATTCTACTAATGATTCTGCAAAACAGGCAGTTGGACAAGGCAGTGATGTCATCATGGCTTCATCTGTACCAATTTACCCTTTAACCCTGGGTTCAAAGGTCAGCCAGGTGAAAATAGTGGACATATGTGATTTTGATCTATATTTCCAGAGCGATGCGCATGGTGATCAAAGCACACTGAATGTCGTAAGTGCCAATGTTCAGGAATACTGTAACACCAACAGCACCCCTTACAAGCCACAGGTTGGAGAGATGGTGTGTGCCTTGTTTTCTGCTGACAATACATGGTACAGGGCTGAAGTCTTGCAGATGAGTGGTGATGACTATGCTGTACGATTTGTCGATTATGGCAACTTAGATGCTGTAAAGTCCGATAACATCCGCAAGATGGACAAAAGTTTGGTGGAAGTACCAAAATTGGCTTTTTGTTGCAGACTGAAGGGTGTGGATTCTAAAACTATGGATGATGAGAAGATTAAAGAATGTGTCACTACAATTGCTCAGAATCAGATTGTTCTTGAAGCTGTGGAGAAGGTTGGGGAATGTTACGAAGTAATCTTGTACACTTCAGATGGTCAGAACATCAATCAGAAATACATAACCACGCCTGCAAGCCCTAGTGGTGCTGCAGCATTGCTGGGCAAAGATAAAATCATGACATTGGAGCTAAAGAGACACATTCTTCCATTGGACGGGTCAACTTGTGAAATGCAAATCGTCGACGCTTCATCTATGGACAAGATATACCTGAATTTTTTTGACCAAACTATGACTCAACAGTTGGTTGCTCATCAGTTAGCTATTCAGAAGTACTGTGCAGCCAATGCTAAGCCTTATCAACCCACTCAGGGGGAATTAGTCCTCACTCTTTTCAATGACGAATGGAACAGGGCTAATGTTTTGGATGTGAAAGATGATACTTACACTATACAATATTTGGATTATGGCAACATAGCAGATGTTAAATCAGACTCTATCAGTAAAATTGATCAGAAATTTGCAATGGAACCAATTCATGGAGTGTGTTGTCGCCTTCAAAATGTGGACTTAAAATCATGTTCTCAGGAAAATATTCAGTTGTTTGCCCAACTTGCCATGAATCAACCTGTGCTAGTCAAAGCTGTGAATGAATCTGATGGATGTTACTGCATTCAGCTTCTTACAAAAGATGGGGTCAATATAAACGAACAGTTGTCTACTTCAAAGAAGGAAATCATCCTTGGATCTAGTATTCCAAAAGTTGTATTACCCATCGGCAGTGAAACCAATGCTGCTATAGTCCAAGTTGGAGATGATTGCTCGTTCTACATGCAACCCAATATTGAAGTTGCATTGGAGAAGCTAACAGGGATTCTGACCCAATGTAAAGAATGTGCTACTGCAGATCAGACGCCTTATACTCCACAGAAAGGGGAGCTGGTGTGTGCATTTTATCAAGACATTTGGTACAGAGCCATTGTGGAAGACATTGTTAATGGTCAGTTTCTAGTACATTATATTGACTTTGGGAATATGGAATTAACATCTGACAAAAATATTAGAAAGGCAGATGCTTCATTTGCAAAAGACGAAGCTCAGAGTGTAAAATGTGTGCTACACAATGTGCCTGGATCTGAAGAAGTCAAAAACATTCTTGAAAGTCTTGTCAATGTGTCTATAAATGTCAAAATAATCAAACAAGAAAAAGACATTTTCCATGTGGTTATCTTGTATAATGATCTAAATATAAATGAACAATTCCAAACACCTGTAAAAACTCCGCCCAAAGAACAGCATTCTGGGGGTGCCAGACCGAAAGTAAGTGACCAGATTCAAAAATCAACATCCCCAAAGAACAAACAGAGTCCAGCCCAGTCAGCGTCGGGAAGTAAATATCTCTCATTGAAAGACGCAGCCAAGTGGGGGCCAGCAAAGGGGAAAAATGAGTTGGTCATCACCCATGTTGTGAATCCTTCAGAGTTTTATTGTCAACTGGCAGACAAAAATGGTAAGCTTAGGCAGAAAAAAAAGTATGTGTGTTTCTGGTTTCATGCTTGAAAAAAATAGAGTCGATAGGTAGGCATTATTTTTTTTCTTCAAATTTTTTACCTTGGGGTTAATGGGGAACAAATTTCAAGTTTCAACAGTGCTTAAGCAAAAATGGCAATAAAAAGGCTAGGGTTGGTACAATAAATTAGGCACGGCAGGCAAACCAGAAACACATACTTTCTTTATTTGCCATATGTAAAAGATCGTACAATTATAAAAGAACCTTTGTGAGCACACTCCCACCAATCCACATTTTTGACAAGAGATTATTGGTTTTTAGGCAGGTTTTGATTTAGGGGATAAAATCATTTTGGACCCCTTCCTGAAACTGCTTGCCAAAAATAGATAGCCAACAATATCTGTTTAAAAAATCCCCCCTGAAAATTTAGTTAAGTAAGTTGTTAGTGGGCTCATTTAAAATGAAGTAGATGATCCAAACACCTAACAAAATATCCCACCATATTTCTATAACATATTTCTCAGCTATTTCTATTTGTAGGCTTGCGATTTTTGGTATGCAGCTTAAGGTTAGGAATCTCATATGGTGGGATGCATTTCCTGGTCTGCTTACCTACTTCCTGTTAAACAAGCCGATTAAGAACAATATAAGTGTTGAAAATGGAAAAAAAATTGTGGCTTATTTCTTAGCTACTTCTATTCATAGGCCTTTGATATTTGGTATTCAGCTTCAGATAGGGTTTAATCTGTTATCACTTCACACTTACTACGGAACTTTATTATAGAGATTAGCAATATAATTTTTTTTCACTGTACCAGCTGCAATGTGGAATTCAATCTTAAAAAAAGAAGAAAGTTTTTGTTGCTGCAATAATTGTCTTGCTAAAAATCACTTAATCATTTTTGGGAAAAACTTGCCCATTGAAAATTGGTATTAAACATTTGTTTATATAAAACATTTTCGTCTCGCCTGCGAAAGGTATGGTGATTCCGGCGGCGGCGGCGTCCACAATTGGTTAAAGTTTTTGCTTAAGTCTGTTTTGTGTGAACTAGTTATGTTACACCATTGATATTTGGCATGCAGTTGCATCAGCATCAGAACAGATCAGTTTTAAAAGGATTTCATCTGTATGCTCCTGCAGTCATGGTCTACTGACTTTGAACTTTTACACTGATTTGGCCGAGGTTAACCTTTTTTCTTAAGCCTGTTTAACATGAAGCAGTTATGTTACACCATTGATATTTGGTATGCAGTTGCATCAGCACCAGAACAGATCAGTTTTAAAAGGATTTCACCTGTATGCTCCTGCAGTCACGGTCTACTGACTTTGAAATTTTACACCGATTTGGCCGAGGTTAACCTTTTTTCTTACGTCTGTTTAACATGTAGCAGTTATGTTACATCATTGATATTGGGTATGCACTTGCATTAGCATCAGTACAGATCAATTTCAAAAGTATTTTATCTGTATGATCCTGCAGTCACAGTCTACTGACTTTGAGATTTTACACTTTTTTACTTTTTACTTATGTCATGAGTGTTTTATATAAAGCAGTTATGGTTCACCATTTATATTTGGTATGCAGCTGCTTAACCATCAGTTAAGATCAGTTCAAGGAGGATTTTTACTTCATTTTATACTGTGTCCAGTTGCGACAGGCGAGACATGTCTCTGTGTTAACAGTTTATTTTAAGGGAAGGTCTATATAATATTTTTTGTCCTTCTTTTCCAGCCATTGAAAAGCTAGCCACTGTGATGCAGGCTATGATGTGTCGCTGTGAAACAGAAGACAGTGATCCCAACTTTAAACCCCAGGTCGGAGATCTTGTCTGTGCTCTTTATCAAGGTAAGACTACTCATTATTGAGGCTGGTTAAAATATGAATGTTAGACAATTATCAATGCAAGTTGTCAATCCTGTTTTGTATTTACAAAAATGGATTGCATACCTCTGTGTTATTACCTTAACCTGTCCAAGGTTAATGGTTTCCTTACCAATCAATATGACCAGTGTGCATAAAATCAACATGAAATAATAACCGTCTTTTATTAGATTTTCCACACTTATTACTCATAACACAGAGAAGATATTGCTGAAAACATACATTACCAACAAATATGTGCTAAGTGGGCTTATCAGTATCATAGGAGACAAATCCAATTAATTTTTTTTGGCCGGATTTAACAGAGTAAATAATCTTTGTTATAAAATAGTGAATGGCTGGAGGGGAAGAAATTTTTGTAACAGTTTTCTCAGCAACTATTACAGCCATTTATATTTGGTAAACAGAGTATATTAGGGTGGGATTCGATTTTAGGTCTGTCCCTCACCAACTTCCTGTTCTACAAAATCCTGCCATTTTTACTTTCACAGATTTTTTCCAAATTATATTTGGTATATCACAGTATTTTTTGTCATTAATGTAGTAATCTGTCATATCCTAATGTTATTCTAGACGGAGGTTGGTACAGAGGCAGTGTCAGAGAGATTTATCCTACCAATGGTGACTATCTTATCTACTACGAGGACTTTGGAAACACCAACATTGTAAAGGCAGATCAGCTGAGGTCTATGCTACAAGAGTACCTTGACCTACCACTGAGGGCTATCAAGTGTGCTCTACCAGGTATGTAACTATATATTATTGTACTCATGCTTTGAATGAAAAGGGTATTTACTAGTTTATTTCTGTCTGCTAAATTACTTCCACAACAGTTTTCTCAGCAAGCACTGATCACAACTTGAAATTTAGTATATGACTTCAGTTTGAGGTCCTTTTGTACTTCCCAAATATTTACTTCCTATTGACTCAGTACCCAATAATTTCAAAATAGATGCTAAAAGGAATAACAAACTATCAATCTTAAAAGTTTCTAACTTGTGTAAAAGTTGATTAATTTATTTGACAGGCATAGTACCTTCTACTGGCTCAACATGGGATGATGCTTCCATTGAAAAGTTAAAGATGTTCATGGAGGTTACCCTGACAGGAGATGTTTTGAAGTGTGAAAACAATGTCTATTATATCAAGCTTGTATATTCTGATGGGACTGCTAGCATTGATGTCTGCGAACAGCTGATTTCCGATTGCCATGCCAAGGAACAAGCCAAGGAGGAATCTTCAGGTAATTTTCCTCTTTAGATGTTATACTGTAAATTCATTTATTTTTGTTGATCAGGGGCCACCCATGAAAACCAAGAAAATTGATACCTCATTAAAAATAATGAAACCACAGTACATGAAGGTATTTTTGGCCTGCAGTATAAAATGATGAATGTCAGACAGCAGTCGGGAAATAATTTTTTCAACAGTTTTCTCAGCAACTACACAGCCTATTGATAATTGGTATGCAGTGTCAGCATGGGGTGCTGTACTATGGGACTCAATTTCAGGTTTATTGCTCACTCAATTCCTGTTTAATCAGATAAAAATACTTTATTTACATTTCCAAAAATATTATGTTCATGCAGGTTCCAAAAATATTATGTCCATGCAGGTTCCAAAAATATTATGTCCATGCAGGTTCCAAAAATATTATGTTCATGCAGGTTCCAAAAATATTATGTTCATACAGGTTCCAAAAATATTATGTTCATGCAGGTTCATGCAACATTTGTACATGTAATGTAAAATCAAGTCTACAATTTGTAAATGCTCTGCAATTAAGATTAGAGAGAAGAAAAAAAAACATTACTTGATTGTTATAAAAGCAGTTAAAAAATGTTTATTGTTGGAAAACAAATTTCAGTGTATCAATGAACCACAGTTCTTGTTCAAAACTTGGGGGAAAGTTGGGCATATAATCATTTAAATAGTTGTTGTTATGTCCTATCTACAAAGAAGCAAAGAGGCACCAATGGGGCATTCAAGTGTCAAAAGTCGGGAAGGGCAACAACGAAAACGGTAAACAGGAACTTAAACATCATGAAGAAACACAAAACATAAAAGCAACTGAAGGGAAATCAACAACGTGAACTCAAGTTGTAACAAGAGTAAAATCAAGTGCTCCAGAAGAGTAAGTGATTCCTGCCTGCTATAGCACACCTGTCATGTTGCTAATTTCCAATTCAGTATGTCAAATCTGGTTAAGGAAGACAAAACAAATTTCTACAACAAACCAACATCTGCACTAATTTGAGAGATAGAAATCCCATACAAAAGTAGGAGGTGTATATTGTTTCAGTCTGTTCGTTTGTTCTTTAGTTTGTCTGTTTGTCCATCCCACCAGATTAACCTACAAGTTGAAGTTTCTTAACTTGGAATGGAAATAAAGTATCATCATGAAACTTTATACATCAGGGTATGAACAAACAAAAATTATCTTAAAATTTTATCTGCCTCATAAACTTCATGGTTAATTGATCGCAGAAAAAGAGGGGTGTTAAAGTAGGGTTTACCTACAGGTTGACGTTACCTTATCTTGAAGGAAGTGTGATTTCATCATGAAACTTGATAAACATATGCTTCATTATGGAAAAACAAAAATCATTATTAAATTATAACCCCATTCATTAGAGAGAGAATTTTTAATGGTAAAGACAGTGGCGGATCCAGAGGGGGGGGTCCAGGGGGTCTGGACCCCCCTTTCGTCGGAAAATTCTGTGATTTTCATGCAAAATTTATGCAAAAATCATCAAATTATAGTTTTGGACCCCCCTTTTTAGCTCACCTGGACCAAAGGTCCATGTGAGCTATTGCCATCACTTGGCGTCCGTCGTCGTCCGTCGTCGTTAACATTTTTCAAACGTTAACTCCTCTAACACCATAAGTTCAATGGCTTTTAGATTTGGCACAGTTGTTAATTAGCATAGGTAGTATAAAACTAGCGTGGGGATTTTTGATTCGTTGAAAAACATGGCCGCCATGGCTAAAAATAGAACATAGGGGTAAATTGCAGTTTTTTGCAAATAACTCAAAAACGGTAACAGATATCAAAATTCTGGCATAGGGTAAAAGTAATCAGCACCTCAAGATCTACCTGCCCTGAAATTTTCAAGAAGATCCAACAACCGATGTAGGAGTTATTGCCCTTTTTCTGGATTTTTTCAAAATTTTGCACTTATTTAGCCCTATATCTTGAAAACTATACAAGATATTTTAAAAATTCAAATTGCATATGATTAAGCACATCAAGATCTACATTTCATGTAATTAGGTCAAAGCTGTAGAGCCATTTCTTTTAGAAGTTATGGCCCTTATAGTGTCAAAATTTACCATTTTTCATTACTTTTACCCTGAATTTCAAAGATTATCTTGTCTGACACCATACATCCAACTTCAACCAAACTTGGCACAGTTGTTTAATAGCATTAATGCTACAATTCTATTGTTAAGATTTTTGATTCGTCAAAAAATATGGCCTCTATGGCTTAAAATAGAACATAGGGGTCAAATTACAGTTTTTTGCAAATAACTCCAAAACAGTAACAGATATCAAAATTATGATGGGAGACAAAAGTGATTGGCATCTCAAGATCTACCTGCTATGAAATTTTCAGGAAGATTCAACAAACGACATAGGAGTTATTGCCCTTTTTCTGGATTTTTTCAAAATTTTTCACTTATTTAGCCCTATATCTTGAAAACTATACAAGATATTTCAAAAATTCAAATTGCATATGATTAAGCACGTCAAGATCTAACCATTTCTTTTAGGAGTTATGGCCCTTAAAGCGTCAAAATTTACCATTGTTCATTACTTTTCCCCTCGACTTGTCTGAAACAGTAAGACCAACTGCATCTTAACATGGCATACTGTTTGATAGCTTATATGCTACAACTCTATCGTTAAGATTTTTGATTCGTAAAAAAACATGGCCACCATGGCTAAAAATAGAACATAGGGGCAAATTTCATTTTTGTCTCGCCTGCGACGAATAGTCGCGGAAGGCGAGACATAGGTATTACTTTCCGGCGACGGCGGCGGCGTAAACTTTTTTGTAAGACTTTTGTGGACAATGAATTGCTTGAAAAGTATAATAGCTAGGCATCTGATATTTGGTATACAGACAGTTCAGGTTATGGTCTACGCAACTGTCACCATGCCGTTTGACCCTGACCCCATTTTCACGCTCCAGTGACTCTGTGAACTTAGGTTTTTTTTCAGGCCGTAAACTTTTTTGTAAGACTTTTGTGGACGATGAATTGCTTGAAAAGTATAATAGCTAGGCATCTGATATTTGGTATACAGACAGTTCAGGTTATGGTCTATGCAACTGTCACCATGCCGTTTGACCCTGACCCCATTTTCACGCTCCAGTGACTCTGTGAACTTAGGTCTTTTTTCAGGCCGTAAACTTTTTTGTAAGACTTTTGTGGACGATGAATTGCTTGAAAAGTATAATAGCTAGGCATCTGATATTTCGAATACAGACAGTTCAGGTTATGGTCTACGCAACTGTCCCCATGCCGTTTGACCCTGACCCCATTTTCACGCTCCAGTGACTCTGTGAACTTAGGTCTTTTTTCAGGCCATAAACTTTTTTGTAAGACTTTTGTGGACGATGAATTGCTTGAAAAGTATAATAGCTAGGCATCTGATATTTAGTATACAGACAGTTTAGGTTATGGTCCATGCAACTGTCACCATGCTGTGTGACCCTGACCCCATTTTCACGCTCCAGTGACTCTGTGAACTTAGGTGTTTTTCAGGCCAAAAAACTTTTTTGTAAGACTTTTATGGAAGATGAATTGCTTGAAAAGTATAATAGCTAGGCATCTGATATTTGGTAAACAGACAGTTGCAGTTAAGGACAACGCAACTGTCACCATGCCATGTGACCATGACCCCATTTTTATGCTCCAGTGACTCTGTGAACTTAGGTCTTTTTTCAGACAGAAAACTTTTTGTAATACTTGTGTGGATAATGGATTGCTTGAATAGTATAATAACTAGGCATCTGTTATTAGGTATACTGACACTTTTTGTGTTTATATCAAGAAATGAAAGCTTAGGTAGTTGATTTTAGTGATGGTGCCGGCAGGCGAGACATACTTTTAGTGGCCACACTTGTTTTGCTAATAACTCAAAACTGGTTTCAGATATCAAAATTGTGCAAGAATCAAAAGTGATCAGCATAATAAGATTTACCTGTCCTGAAATTTCGGAAAAGATCTGACTGCTGATGTGGGAGTTATTGTTCTTTTTCCTAATTTTTGCCAAATTTGCACTTATTAAGCCCAATATCTTGAAAACTAACCAAGATATTTCATAAATTTAAATCGCATATGGTTAAGCACAATAATATCTACAAATATATGTATCTGTGTAGTTCAGGTGAGCGATTCAGGCTCTTGGGAGCCTCTTGTTCTTTCGAGGACCCCCCCTTTTCAAAAATCCTGGAACCGCCACTGGTAAAGAAATGACAATTTTTCGTAACAGATTTCTCTGCTTCTCTCATATTTGTTACACAGCTTTAGAAGGATGAGATGTAATGTACTACCTCTCCTTTCCAGGTTAGTCGGTCATCTACTATCCGAATAGTTGAGTGGGAGTATCCTTTGCATGACTAAGTGCAACCTCATGTTAATCTTTTAGTATCATGTGGTGTATAGCCATTTTATGATCCTAGATCATTAGGGCCCCGCAACTTTGTTGCGGACGCCCTATAGTAATCAGTCTGTCCGTCCGTAACAAATTCAGTTTTCCGGACTTTTTTTCTAAACGCTTATAGATAATGAACTGATTTTTGGTATGTGAGTTTACCTTGATGAGTTACAGATTAAGTTTGAGTTTCGTGCCGGTCCACAAATTTTTATGGGAGTTATGGCCCTTTGAACTTTGAAAATTCATTAAAATTTCAGTTTTCCGCACTTTTTTTCTAAATGCTTATAGATAATGAATTGATTTTTGGTATGTGAGTTTACCTTGATGAGTTACAGTTCAAGTTTGAGTTTCGTGCTGGTCCACAAATTTTTATGGGAGTTATGCCCCTTTGAACTTTGAAAATTCACTAAATTTTCAGTTTTCCGGACTTTTTTTCTAAACGCTTATAGATAATGAACTGATTTTTGGTATGTGAGTTTACCTTGATGAGTTACAGATCAAATTTGAGTTTCGTGCCGGTCCACAAATTTTTATGGGAGTTATGGCCCTTTGAAACTTGAAAATTCATTAAAATTTCAGTTTTCCGCACTTTTTTCTTAACGCTTATAGATAATGAACTGATTTTTGGTATGTGAGTTTACCTTGATGAGTTACAGATCAAGTTTGAGTTAAATGCCGGTCCACAATTTTTTATGGGAGCGGGGCCCTTGGAGATGGCTATCATCTCCCTGGTATCTAGTTTACTTTGTTTTACCTAATACTCATGTTTTTAGCTCACCTGACCCGAAGGGTCATGTGAGCTATTGTCATCGTTAAGCGTCCGTCGTCCGTCCGTCGTCCGTCGTCCGTTAACTTTTCTTCAAAGATCTTCTTCTCTGAAACCACTGAAGGGATTGCATTGATACTTGGTATACATGATCTTTAGGATGTCCTCTACCAAGTTTGTGAATTATATACATGTCGACCAACCAACATGGCCGCCGTAGCTAAAAATAGAACAGGGGGGTCAGACCATTGTTTTTGGCTTATAACTCAAAAAGTATAAGAGATAGAGAAAATCCGAAGCAACTTTCCTTGTTCAGCATCAAAAGCTCTACGAATCTCTCCATTGAGTCGAAGTTGTGAAACGACTCCTTACAGGAGTTATTGCCCTTTAATCATCAAATTTGACCATTTTTGCAGTTTTTGGACAATATCTTGAAAACCGTTAGAGCTAGAGGAAAAGTTAGCATTGCAAAATTGTTTAGCTCATTGAGATCTACAAAAATGATTTCAGGGTCTAAATTGTCAGATCGGCCGTTTAAGAGTTATTCCCCTTTAACTGTTTTTTCCATTAATTTACACTGATTTTCAAAAATCTTCTTCTCTAAAACTACTGAAGAGATTGCATTGATACTTGGTATACATGATCTTTAGGATGTCCTCTACCAAGTTTGTGAATTATATACATGTGGACCAACCAACATGGCCGCTGTTGCTAAAAATAGAATAGGGGGGTCAGACCATTGTTTTTGGCTTATAACTCAAAAAGTATAAAAGATAGAGAAAATCCGAAGCAACCTTCCTTGTTCAGCATCAAAAGCTTTACGAATCTCTCCATTGAGTCGAAGTTGTGAAACGACTCCTTATAGGAGTTATTGCCCTTTAATCATCAAATTTGACCATTTTTGCAGTTTTTGGACAATATCTTGAAAACCGTTAGAGCTAGAGGAAAAGTTAGCATTGCAAAATTGTTTAACTCATTGAGATCTACAAAAATGATTTCAGGGTCTAAATTGTCAGATGGGCCGTTTAAGAGTTTTTCCCCTTTAACTGTTTTTTCCATTAATTTACACTGATTTTCAAAAATCTTCTTCTCTAAAACTACTGAAGGGATTGCATTGATACTTGGTATACATGATCTTTAGGATGTCCTCTACCAAGTTTGTGAATTATATACATGTCGACCAACCAACATGGCTGCCGTTGCTAAAAATAGAATAGGGGGTCAGACCATTGTTTTTGGCTTATAACTCAAAAAGTATAAGAGATAGAGAAAATCCAAAGCAACCTTCCTTGTTCAGCATCAAAAGCTCTACGAATCTCTCCATTGAGTCGAAGTTGTGAAACGACTACTTATAGGAGTTAATGCCCTTTAATCATCAAAATTGACCATTTTTGCAGTTTTTGGACTATATCTTGAAAACCGTTAGAGCTAGAGGAAAAGTTAGCATTGCAGAATTGTTTAGCTCATTGAGATCTACTAAAGTGATTCAGAGTTTAAATTGTCAGATCAGCCGTTTAAGAGTTATTCCCCTTTAACTGTTTTTTTCCATTAATTTACACTGATTTTCAAAAATCTTCTTCTCTAAAACCACTGAAGGGATTGCATTGATACTTTGTATACATGATCTTTAGGATGTTCTCTACCAAGTTTGTGAATTATATACATGTCGACCAACCAACATGGCCGCCTTTGCTAAAAATAGAACAGGGAGGTCAAACCATTGTTTTTGGCTTATAACTCAAAAAGTAAAAGAGATAAAGAAAATCGGAAGCAAATTTTCTTGTTCAGCATCAAAAGGTCCTTACAGTAGTTCTTGCCCTTTAACTGTTTTTTCTATTAAATTAAACTGATTTCCAAAAATCGTCTCTGAAACCAATGAAAGGATTGTTTTGCAACTTTGTATACTTGAAAGTTTGTGAAATTTATTCAAACTTTGGCACAAGAGATCAGGTGAGCGATTCAGGCTCCTGGGAGCCTCTAGTTACATTTTGTAGGAGTGGGGGTATCACTAGTGAGCATATTATGCTCACAGATTTACTTAGTAGGATATCTGTATATAAACCAAGACTAAGGGGAAGGTCTGGCACTTGAAAAAAATCCATACATAAATTAAAAGGAATTGATGAGGGTGACTTCATTATTTTTTTGTAGGAAAAAATGAAGCAGATCTCATTCAGCAGCAGATAGCAGCCCTGCAAGCACAGCTTGCTGCCATGGGTAAAAAGTGAACTAAAAAGGATAACATGGTATCAAGATTTCAGCGAAAAAAACAAGCCATTGTGAGGCCGTTTACTGTTTAACTGGAAGAAAGTTGGACTTTGAAGATGTTAGAAAAGTAGACTTGAAAGACATGTACATATAAGTTTCAACTTAAATTGATGTATACATTTTAATTTTTTTTCTGATTTTGGTAGTTTTTTACTGCAATAGGCAGGCAGCCTTATAAATTCAAACTTCTCAGTCTTTTTGTATCTGTTCAGTGTATTTCAGTCCTGAAAAAAATATTTTTTTCAATTTTGTACAAAATGATGGTGGCAACATGCTAACATTTTTTTTTTTGTGATGATGTTTGTTAACAATTATTTATAGAAACAAGTTTGAAAAGTTTACATTTAAAATTTGATATAAGGGTATGGTTTATAACAATGTTTTTACTGTTGTACAAGTTTTGAGATTTCTCTTTTTATAAACCACTATGTGTATTTTTGTATTTAAAAAGATGTTATTATTTTTACATAAAAGGAAGCGTTTAATATGAACTTTATAATTCTATATTTTGAGACAAACCCAAAAATGAGTTAAACATTTTCTTTTTCTGAAGTCTATTAACAATCTTTTTTTCCAAATTGAATATAAATGTATATATGTTTAATGTTGTTTTATGTTATAACTACTTTTTGTGAAGTACAAAATGTACATGTATTTTAAACACAATGCTGGATGTTTGTCACTTTCTTGAACAAGTTTGTTTTGAGCAAAATATTAGATATTTTTGTATCTTTGGAATTAACAAATTCTTTTTTTCTTGATATATATTTATGCCCCAGTTGCAGCTTGTTTGGGACAGAAAGTGTTAAATATTCTGTCAAGCTTTTTTCCGGATTTGTACTTTAGAATGATTTGAAATTTTGCATTTTGATAAGGTACAACTAAATCTGTTCTGAGAGATTTTCAGACCTGTTGGACAATAACTTCCTGTTAGAGACTGTGCCAAGCTAAAATTTTCATTCCATCTATTTTTCAGAGTTTACATGAGAACGATTTGAAATTTGGAATTGTGATTTCTTCTATCTTTTTTCAGAATTTACATGAGAATGATTTGAAATTTGGTAGGGTGATTTGTTATAACAAACAGTGTGTCCTAACCTATTTTCAGACCTTCATGTATATATATGACCTCTACCTTCTGTTTGGGGGTGCAGGGGGTCCTTGTTCTATTGATATACTCCTTTAAAATCTTTGGTTTTGGCATGTCAACTTCTTGAAAATAAAGAAGACATTTGTCTTCCCTAAACCCTTTGAAATTTTCAACACCAAAGGTTATAAAAATTACAAATTCAACAAGATTTCTTATGAATTTAATGAATGACGGTGATGGCGGTATGATTTCATAGCCATTGAATTTTATTGAAAGTGACAAATTTCTTATGAGATGAATGAATGACCGTGATGGCTTGATGATTTCACAGGCATGGATTTTTATTGAAAGTGACAAATGTCTGCTGGGGTGATTGTTTTTGTTATAAGGTGCTGAATAGCTGGTTAGTGCATTGATGAATTTAATTTTGTTCTGTTATTGTCAAAGATATATAAAACATTTTTGTTATGATCTTTGTTTTGTTATTGAATCAGTATAAGATAAAATTTAAGTTTGTATATAGTTAAGTTTATGTATCTGTACAAGATAACAGTTAATCCTACAACATATGTATCTGTATTTTAAAGCATATTATATTGTATCCTGCAACATTGGTAAAACTCTATTTATCTGTATTCTTAATCATGTTGAGGTTACATACACATCAATCTTTTATTCAACTGCATATCATATCAAGGAATCTGTTGTTAGCAAGTTGTATTATCATGTTATCATTTGTTGTCTTTTTCATTTAATGAGACAGCAAACATTATTTCAGTATCATTTATTTACATGATAAACAAATTTACATGATCCTCAATAATTTGAAATTTTCTCAAAATTTTGTGTCTTTGTGAATGAATTAATTGAATGTAAACAGTACTGCATTTATAATAACAATCGCAATCTCCAAACATCCTTAAAGTACAATTCCCAGTGTTAATACTTATTAACAAAATTATAGGTCAACGCTCTCACATGGAACTGTAGGATTCACATAGCCTTGAGCTTGTTTCATAATCCAGTACAAATAAGTTTAAACTAGCATGCAATAAAATATCAGTCTGGCAATACATCCTTACATCTAGTATAGGATAAATCTTTTAAGGTTAAAAAATTTGATAATTTATATACCCCCCTTTATTCGAGCAGATAAAATAGCAGGTTGTGTAGCAATGAGGCTTAACAAATAAATAAGAAAATATCTTAGTTCAAAGGATGACATTCCTTTGCATTCAGAATATCAGATATGGTTACATTTCTTTAGTTTGGGAAAGCTCCATGTAACTTTTAATTGTAGATAATGGTATTAGTTTTTAGCTCGCCTGGACCGAAGGTCCATGTGAGCTATTACCATCACTTGGCGTCCGTCGTCGTCGTCGTCGTCGTCTGTCGTCTGTCGTCGTCGTCTGTTAACAATTTTTCAAAAATCTTCTCCTCTGAAACTACCAAACAGAATTTAATGAAACTTGGTATGAATGATTCTTAGGGTGTCCTGCACCAAACTTGTGTTTTGATTTTTGATCCGTTAAAAAACATGGCCGCCGTTACTAAAAATAGACTAGGGGGGTCAGACTGTTTTTGGCTTATAAATCAAAAATTATAAGAGATAGAGGAAATCTGAGGCCACGCTGCTGATTCAGCATCAAAAGCTCTACAAAAGTCTCCATTTGGTCAAAGTTGTCAGATGACCCCTTATAGGGGTTACGGCCCCTTGAAGGTGAAAAATAGCATTTTTTCATGTTTTTAGCCTACAGAATGAAAACTATTGCAGATAGAGATTAGCTGTTGCTTGCTTAAATGTTCAGCTCATATAACTCTACAAAAGTCTCTATAGGGTCGAAGTTGTCAGATGACCCCTTACAGGGGTTACGGCCCCTTAAAGGTGAAAAATAGCCATTTTTCATGTTTTTGGCCTTCAGAATGAAAACTATTGCACATAGAGATTAGCTGTTGCTTACTTAAATGTTCAGCTCATTTAGCTCTACAAAATTCTCCATAGGGTCGAAGTTGTCAGATGACCCCTTATAGGGGTTACGGTCCCTGAAAAATAACGATTTTTCATGTTTTTGTCCTACAGAATGAAAACTATTGCAGATAGAGATTAGCTGTTGCTTGCTTAAATGTTCAGCTCATTTAGCTCTACAAAATTTTCCATAGGGTCGAAGTTGTCAGATGACCCCTTATAGGGGTTACGGCCCCTGAAAATAGCGATTTTTCATGTTTTTGGCCTACAGAATGAAAACTATTGCAGATAGAGATTAGCTGTTGCTTGCTTAAATGTTCAGCTCATTTAGCTCTACAAAATTCTCCATAGGGTCGAAGTTGTCAGATGACCCCTTATAGGGGTTACGGCCCCTGAAAAATAGCAATTTTTCATGTTTTTGGCCTACAGAATGAAAACTATTGCAGATAAAGATTAGCTGTTGCTTGCTTTAATGTTCAGCTCATTTAGCTCTACAAAAGTCTCCATTGGGTCGAAGTTGTCAGATGACTCCTTATAGGGGTTATGGCCCCTTATAGGTGAAAAATGGTGTTTTTGGCCTATAGAATAAAAACTATGGCAGGTAGAGAAAAGCTGTTGCTTGCTTAAATGTTAAGCTCATTTAGCTCTACAAAAGTATAGGGTCAACATCAAGACCAGGTGAGCGATTCAGGCTCCTGGGAGCCTCTTGTTTCTTTGATACTAGTATGCAAAATGACTTCATAAGTACAAAATACTCCATTGTTAAACAGTAATGTTCAAGTAGATATATTATACTCATTTTGAGAAAAGTGGTGCCTTCTTCAATTGAATTTAAATGACACCAACAGGTTTGACAATTAGGTGTCTTAAGAGAAGAAAGAGGTGTAATACTAGGCCAGTGAAGTTGGTCAGCCATAAAGCACCTGTTGTAAGTAGTAGATCATTAAGCATATCAATTCAGGTAGAAATTTAAATGGATCTCACCTGTCCAATGATTACTGATCAAATGGTCAGTTAGATCCATTTAAATTTCTACCTGAATTGATATCCTTTTCATAAGTTATGCTACAACAGGTGCTTCAAGGCTCGCCAACTTCACTGACCTTAAATTAAACCTCTTTCTGCTCTGAAGTCACCTAATTGGCAAACCTGTTGGTGTCATTTAAATTCAATTATAAAGCTGCTATCTGCTAACTGGAGAGGGATTTATATAAGCAACAAGCTTGTTTCCCAATCCAGGATAAATAAATATGTTTAAACTAATTATAAAGCTGCCACTATTCTGAAATCGAGTATTTGCCATTAAAATATGTGATTGAAATGAAAAATTCTTTCTGACTTGTTGTTTCATTGTTAATAAAATTCCATCTAACATTAAAACAAGTCTTGTAGTAAATACATGTAATTGTATTAGTTTTTTTGCTAAATTGTTGAAAATCAACTTCCAGCAACCACTATCATGATAGAACTTTTTTTTTCGTAAATCATGCTTTAAGTTTGAGTTTATTAATGCAAACATGTCCCAATTAGGGATAACAGCATACATTTACAATACAAACATAAATGATTGAAATTAAGCAAAAAATCAATTATTGATGCCCCAAATGTTGTTGATTGTGATTTTGTGGACATGAAAAAAAAATCCCCTAATTCCTAATTTTACTTAATGTTTAACAAAAAAGGTTCAGGGTCAAGGAAGGGTCTTTAAAAAATTAGGCCAAGGTACAGTAACCATGCATTAAAATTTTAGTAATTTTGAAGTTTTTGCAAAGGGGTTAGTTAGATTTTTGTTCACATTCCCAAAATGATATATCCCTTCAAAGTTTTTTTGGAGAAAGACCCCTTTATCAAGTATTTGCAAATGATAAACTTGAAGCCATCAGAGTTTTTTTTTTTTTTTTTGGCAATCCTCATTTAATATCGTGTCATTAGACCTTGTTATATAACATTTTTATAAACTTTACATTTAAATCCAGGTCCATACTGCTTCTTAATGGTTTAGTAAGAGTTTCTGATTTGTTCTTAATATGTATGTGAAGCATACCCCCTCCAACATATTTGTTTGGAATGAGTGATTATCTCTGACATCTAGTTAGGTTTTATTTTCCATCTTTTGACTGTTTTTGTCAGAATTTTATTTATGGTTCAAAATTAGTTTTTGTCCTGATCATGGCCAAAAAAACACCAAGAGGGAAAAAAGCAAACCAATCAATCATGGATGCACGTCTTTAATATCTTATCAAACAAGTTTAAATTGCATTGTCAGGTTCAAATGCCTATCTAAAATTAAAGTTCATTGTTTTAATAAAAAAGAGGTTCACCAGTACATTCAAAGTTCTAAAAAGCACTGATAAAAGTTTGGTTTGTATTTTAAATTCACTATTATTCTGTGTAAAAAGAAATACATGTGAAATATCTTAGTGGCCTTGTATTTACACTTTTTCTAGAGAATGTTTATTATTAAATAATGTAGATTTCACAAGCCCTGTTATATGTAGAATGTAAAAAACAGGTACAATTATTTTCTGCCGACTGCTCTTTATGGCCAATGTGTTATGTGTTTTCAAAGGGGGTAAAGCTCACTAATTTTGCTGTCAACACCAAAATGTTTCAACTAAAGTCAATTTAAAAAACAATTATTTTCTGCCACCATTTAAAATTGACTACTCTCTATGACCAATGTGTTTTCAAAGGGTGTAAAACTCACTAATTTTGCTGTCAGAACCAAAAAGTTCCCAAACTTTTTTTGGTATCTGTTGTATCAAATAGAAGCAGATTAGAAAATTCTTCCCAGCGAGAATAATTCTGTGTGAGAATGGGCAATTCAGTCACAATTCCACATCCTCTGTCTTCTAAATATACATTTGTATAAAACTAAAGTCAATGTAAAAACAGATACAATTATTTTGCTGTCAGAATCATTAAATAAAACTTGAGAACTGATTATTTAAGATATGGATTTTGTTATTACTGAAAATAATTATTCAATTGTGTATGAAAATGCCACATAATTAAACAGCCTGATTGTCAGATTTCTGCAGTTGTACTACAAATTATAATGTGCATAGAATCTTTAGTCTAATATTCTGGATAATGATTGCAAAGAGTCAAATCTTGTCGAAGTTCTGTATCTTAACTTCTACAAATATGCTTTCAGTTGTATTCTTAACCAGGGTTGCCACACATCCTTGAAACCTGGAAAAACCCTTGAATTTCATTTGTCAGTTCAAGGTCCTGAAAAGATCTTGAATTTTGAAAAAAAAGAAAATATCCTTGGAAAACCCTGGAATTTTATAGTTTTACAATCAAAAGGTTCATGATTGAATTGTTTCACAGAAAATTTCATCAGGGGACTGAAATTTTGTCAACTATTTTCATCCTTGCAACTGACTTCAATACCCTTGAAAAACCCTTGAATTTTGCAACAACAAAATAGTGGTAACCCTGTCTTAACATGTAATTTGTAGATGTACCTGTATTTTTAACTACATAGTTGAGTTATCTAAATGATCTAATTTTTTTTATATAATGCACATAAATGCAGATAATAATTATATAAATGTCAGAACAGGGCATACATACAACTTTAAACAGAATAATATGTATACAAATATTCATGTTGATATAAAGAAATAAATTAACTTTGAGACTAGTATTTGTAGTTTTTGTCTCGCCTGCGACTTTAGTCGCTGAAGGCGAGACATAGGTATTACTTTCCGGCGGCGGCGGCGACGGCGTAAACTTTTTTGTAAGACTTTTGTGGAAAATTAATTACAAGAAAAGTATAATAGCTAGGCATCTGATATTTGGTATACAGACAGTTCAGGTTATGGTCTACGCAACTGGCACCATGCCGTTTGACCCTGACTCAAATTTCATGGTTCAGTGACTCTGTGAACTTAGATTTTTTTTCGGGCCAAAAAAACCCCTTTGTAAGACTTTTGTGGAAAATGAATTACAAGAAAAGTATAATAGCTAGGCATCTGATATTTGGTATACAGACAGTTCAGGTTATGGTCTACCCAACTGGCACCATGCCGTTTGACCCTGACCCAAATTTCATGGTTCAGTGACTCTGTGAACTTAGATGTTTTTTCAGGCCAAAAAAACCCTTTGTAAGACTTTTGTGGAAAATGAATTACAAGAAAAGTATAATAGCTAGGCATCTGATATTTGGTATACAGACAGTTCAGGTTATGGTCTACGCAACTGGCACCATGCCGTTTGACCCTGACCAAAATTGCATGGTTCAGTGACTCTGCGAACTTAGATGTTTTTTCAGGCCAAAAAAACCCTTTGTAAGACTATTGTGGAAAATGAATTACAAGAAAAGTATAATAGCTAGGTTTCTGATATTTGGTATAAGGACAGTTGGGGTTATGGTCTACACAACTGGCACCATGCCATTTGACCTTGACCCCAATTTCATGGTTCATTGACTCTGTTAACTTTGATGTTTTTTCAGGCTAAAAAACCCCTTTGTAAGACTTTAGTGGAAAATGAATAAAGTGAAAAGTATTATAGCTAGGCATTTGATATCTGGTATACAGACACTTTGGGTTATGGTCTATGCAACTGGCGCCATGCCATTTGACCTTGACTCCATTTTTATGGTTCAGTGACTCTGTGGACTTTGATGATTTTGGGGGCCAAAAAACCTCTATGTAGGACTTTTGTGGAAAATGAATTAAGTGAAAAGTATAATAGCTAGGCATCTGATATCTGGTATACAGGCACCTGGAGTTATGGTCTATGCAACTGACACAATGTCCTGTGACCTTGACACAATTTCCATGGTTCAGTGACTCTGTGGACTTAGACGATTTTTTGGACAATTAAAATTTTTGTCGAAAATAAATTAAGTTAAAAGTATAATAGCTAGGCATCTGATATTTGACATACAGACATTTGGGGATTCGGTCTAAACAACTGACACCATGTGGTGTGATCCTGACCCCATTTTCACGGTTCAATAACTTAGTGAATGTTGGTTTTTTTTTCATAGTTTCTCAATAACTATGGTATCTAGAACAAACTTCAGACATTTTTGTGATGGATAGGAATTCTGTCATCTGTCTGTCACATGACCTTGACCTTTTCTGAAGGCCCAGCTAGACCTTCAATGAGTTCTGTGATGGTGCCGACAGGCGAGACACACTTTAGTGTCAACTCTTGTTTACAGAATGTTTGTTACTGCTTTTTCTGCTTTTCATATTTGTCTTTTCAGAAAAAAATGTTTTTTCATTTTCATGGCTTTGTATTCTTGCAATAAAGTTTTGTGAATTTTGCTCTTGTCTTATTTTACTCACAATTTATAGTACAAAACATGTTATGTTTGTATTGGCTTGCGACGAATAGTCCTGGAAGGCAAAACATAGGTGGTACTTTATGGTGGCGGCAGCGGCCCCATAAACTTTTTATGCCCCATCTACGAAAGTAGGGGGTTATAAAGTGTTCAGGTCAGTCTGGAACTGGAAGATAATCTATGGAATGTATGGAATTCAACAATGTATGATAAGAGTTTATAAGGTGAAAATAGTTTTAGAATAGTTGTTGATAGAAGCATATGTGCTGCAAAGCTATGAACGTTTATGACGTTTAACCAAGAAGTGTGTTTAATTACCTAATTCACATGTGAAATTTTATCTAATTTCGGGGTTTGATATTTTGAAATTATGCATAATATATAGGTATTTAAGTTTTACGCCTTTTAAAAAGAATTTCAACGTGTCTTGGTTTTTATATGACCGCAAAAAATTTGCGGACGTATAATGGTATGATGCTGTCATCGTTGTCGTTGTTGTCTGTTAACTTTAGTGTATACACGATACACTTTAAATGCAATGAAATTTCACAATGATATACCTTACCATTAAAGGATAGATGGGATTGATTTTGGGGGTCCCACCTGTTTTGGTTTAGAAATTAGGGGCCCAAAATTCTTTTTTTATTTTGTTGCCACGATAACTTTAGTTCTAGTTATCCAATTGCTTTGTACTTTGGTAATAATGTTCGTTACCATAAAAGGGTGAATGGAATTGATTTTGGGGGTTTCCCCTTTTTATACGACCGCAAATTTTTTGCGATCGTATTATGTTATGGCGATGTCGTTGTCGTTGTCGTTTTCGTCGTCGTTGTCGTCGTCGTCTGTAGACACTTTGGTTTCCGTGCGATTACTTTAGTTGTAGTTAAACAATTGTTATAAAATTTTGATATGATGTTTTTAACCAATAAAGGAAGGTTGGTATTGCATTTGGGGTTTCTGGCCCCTATCGTTTTAGAAAAAAAGGCCAAAAGGGGATAAAACAGGTGTATTGACAAAACGTCTGTAGAATGTTTAATTTTCATCCGATTTTGATCATTCTTTTTTTATTGTATTTCTCAATAAATTCTGTCAACAAAATGTAACAACACCTTTGATGTAACTTGTACCGTTACATTGCTAAAAGGGGTCAAAAAGTGGCCACACCCAAAAAATCGACTCTTTTATTTGTGGTCCGATTTTCAAAATCTTTTTTTCATTGAAATCCTTGTAAAAATCCCTGCCTGCGTTTTTCAATCAGATTTGCAATATCTCATACCGTTTTCGAGAAATTAGGGGTCAAAGGGGCCAAAAACGCCATTTATAGAAGTTTGTCTAGGCAAATAGTTTTTACCAATATTAAGTTGTAGTGGGCCAGCCAATTGTTATGGAGTTTAAATATGATGATTATATCCACTAAAGGAATGTTGGTTTTGTATTTGGGGTTTGTGGCCCCTACTGTTTTAGAAAAAAGGGCCAAAGGGGCTAAAACAGGTGTATTGACAAAACTGTTGTAGAATGTTCATTATTCATTCAATTTTGAAAATTCTTTTTTTGTTGAAGTGCTCATAAAATTCTGTCTACTAAATGTGTCCATGATTTTGATATGTAGTTCATCATTACATTGCTACATGGGGCTAAAGACAGGCCACGCCCATAAAACAACTTTTTTATTTTTGGTCCAATTTTCAAAATCTTTTTTTCATTGGAATCCTTGTGAAAATCCCTGGCTGTGTTTTTTAATCAGATTTGCAATATCTCTTACCGTTTTCGAGAAATTAGGGGTCAAAGGGGCCAAAAACACCAATTTTAAAAGTTTGTCAAGGCAAATAGTTTTATCTTTATACGTTCCTGATGTATATAAATAAGGCTTTTTGTATTAGATGTCGATGTTAATATATATGTGCCAAAAATGCATTTTTAAGTCCACCACAGGATGCATGTGTCAAAAAGCTTTGTAAGTCCACCATGGGCTTCATGTGACCAGAGCAATGGACTATCCATATTAGGCCTCCAACGTACAGGGTTAAACTTGTTGCGGTCGTATCATGCTGCGCTCGGCGTAGCTTTTTATTTTGTTTCAAAATTAGGGGCCCAAAAGGGGCAAAAACTTCAAATATTTTATTGTTTCCACCACAACTTTGGTCCTAGTTGGCTTATTGCTGTGAAATTTGTAAAGAATGTTTCATACAATAAAAGAATGAACTGGATGAACTTTCGCGCCCCCTTTTCCATGTTATGTAATGGGACCAAAATCGAAATTTTTTTATTAGTGGACAGATTTTGAACTTTTTTTGCATGTTTGTTCTTGTCAAATTACCCAATATCTGTTACCATTTTTGAGTTATTTGCAAAAAACAGCAATTTACCCTTGTGTTCTATTTTTAGCCATGACGGCCATATTTTTTGTCGAATCAAATTTCGATCGATAATTTTGTAGACCACATACTACAGAACAACCCGTTTGAATTTAGTATTACACTTGAATCGTCTGAAAATATAATTTTATTTCAAAAGTCTGAAAATGGTTGTCAAACACACACAAAATCAACAAAACAGTTATCAACGACTCAAACTCAAGTCGAACGAAAGTGAACTCGTGTGCTCCGGAAAAATGAGACTGCATGAAGATGCATCCCCTTCCAGATCTAGAAAAATCTGAGATGGGGCATTTAATTCCAATTGATGCAAACTATGATGTAATTAAGATACGTTTTATGAGCATTTTAAGATATCTTAGGGTCATATTGATTTAATTCCTACTTATAAGTATTTGCAAAAACTCCAAGTATTTTGACAAAAATCAAGTGGGGCATTCGAGTGTTAAAAGTCAAAAAGGGCAACGACAAAACCAGTTAACATGAACGTGAACAGCACGAAGTACCACAAAACATAAAACGCACACCGTCAACAAAACAGTTATCAACGACTCAAACTCAAGTCGAACGAAAGTGAACTCGTGTGCTCCGGAAAAGTAACTAAGCATGCAGTTCCTGTGTGCATACTATTTAACACCCGTCGCGCTGCCAATTTCAAATTCAGCGTGTCAATTCCAGTAAAGGAAGATAAAACAAAACCCAATGACAAACAAACATATACACTCATCTGAAAGATAGATGAGTGTTATATTTGTCTATGAGCTCAAGTCAAGACAGCAATCAAGGAGCAACATAACCCTGTGTTAGCACTTTTTGTGTCATATGTGTGACGCTCTGCCAAGGAAATCGATGTAATATTACCGCAAGCTCTGGAGTAATGAATCAATTATGGACCTTAAAACTCTATTAGCTAAAGTAAACGGAATTTTGCTAGACAAGTATAAAACTTGACGATTTGAATATTTTATTGAAGTCATCACGTTTTTTATATAGTTTTGTTAAAAGTTTTCTTTTTGAGTTTAATTCGAGACTTAGATCTTAATATGAAGCAGACTTTTTAGAATCCGTTGTGTCCTTTATCTCAAGTTTCTGACGATAAATGAGTATTGAGAATCAACATCATCAATATAACGGAGAGAGAGCTAGTATACGATCCTTTTTTGTCTAGAAGTGATTGTAAGAAATCTGCTTCATATGAATGAAAAAGGACCATGGCCATTTTCCCTGTAATTCTGACCATAGACGGGCCAATTTCAAACGTTTCACAAAATACTCTCCAGGTTATAAAAATGTGTAGAGTGGGGCCATTGCGATGAAGTAAAATAAAAATCAACAATATTTAAAACCTTCAAACCGGTGATATTTTGTCCTGAAAATCTAAGAAAATGCATTTTGCACATTTTTGCTTAAAATTCGCCTCTTTAATATGGGAATCCCCCATGAAGGACATGCACAACCAACATGACTTTTGGGGTTATGAGTAGAATGGTTAAATTAGAATAATATGCATTTTAAAAGATTTTGGTTGTCGATGTCCTTCTAACGAAAAATTAACTTTTTAACAAAAAAATCACAAATTTAAAAAATTCAAAACTTTATAATGTTTATAATTTTCTCTTCTATACAGTATGTCTCCGATAGCTCAGTGAGTTAGGTCGTTGGTATTTAAATCTTATACTATGACTAATAGTGTTTGCAATATTATATATTGACAGTGTAAGTTCAAATCTTGAACGGAGTGTTCGATTTTGTCCTTCTGTATCTCAATTGTAGAGATAATCCTATTTTTAATGCTAAATTGAAAGTCAATTACGTTTTTCTATGATTTGCCGTTTTATTTCACTTTTTTCCCCAGCCAAATCGAATATGACACTTAGTACATTTTAGCTTTTGATTGATAATACAATAATATATAAGTTAAATAGTAACATTGTGTTATACGGTTAATTATGTTTTTACTTTTATTCTTTCTTTTTATACTTTCTTCTAATTTATGAAAGAAAGAGGTTTTGGGACATTTTTATAACAATATCTACATTTTCAATGAAGTAAAGGAATGCAACCAAAAGTGACTTCGATTGGGACTTACCTTGTGATTTAAAAAGACGACTTTAAGTATCTATAAATAGCTTTTTAAATGTTTTAACGCACCGTCAAATTCTATGAACTAAATACAGGGGATAATGGCCATGGTCCTTTAATATTATAGCTTTATTTATGCAAATTTCACCCAAAAGGTTGTAAGCATAGAACAAGTAGAAAATATTTAAAATTTGGAATGTAAGCATGCATGATATCCGAATTAACGAATTCTGTTAGTTCCTGGATAGCACAAAATGAGTTACAGTAAAATTGGTCAAATATGCAACTTATAAATACGCAATCTTATGTAAATAACCATAAAAATGTATGATATAACCCGACAAAACAGTATCCACAATTTACCAAAACAGAAGTCTATAACTGAACAAAACTGAATCCTCTTAAATGGTGATATAATTTACCGGTTTGATGTGTCAACATGAACTAATTTGAATTTCTTAAACAGTTGGCAGTACTCTTCTTGCATGTTTTAATTTAAAATGATTTAAAAAGAACAATGGTACACATTGCATGCTTTATCATAAGTTTGAAATGTGTTGACTACTTTTAATTTAGAGTTATAAAATGTATAACCTTTTTAATCATAACTTTTAAACCATTAATGATAGATTAACCAAACTTTCACATTTTATTGAAATCAATACAAAAATGTAAATTGTAAAGAAATATAAATAATACATAGGTTTATGTTTATTAAAGTTCATCTTTACACTTCGGAAAAAATGACCGATTTTTTACGTCTTTTTTCAGTCTGTGTGGACCTTAAACTACTCATTCAATTGCTTAATAAGGTGTAGCAGCGTCTAGATAAATGATTTTTGCATAAACTTTTAGTATTTTGTATGTGTACACTTGATCCGTTTTGCCGGGGCATTTTCTTTGCGTTTTTCAGTTCACCCAAATATAGCCAAATATCAACAATGCCCTCTCATTTGGCCTCCACGTGCAAGGTAATTTCATTATTGGTGTTATTAAATCTACTCACAATCGGTTTTATGTAAGGTTATTTAGGGGTAATTCATGCTTTATTTATGGGGCAATTTGAACGGAAAGAAAATGAATAGAGAAATCAACAAAAGTAATCTTGTAAACTGGAAGGGAAAATGATCGGCGATTTTTGTCTCGCCTGCGACGAATAGTCGCGGAAGGCGAGACATAGGTATTACTTTCCGGCGACGGCGGCGGCGACGGCGACGGCGGCGGCGTAAACTTTTTTGTAAGACTTTTGTGGACAATGAATTGCTTGAAAAGTATAATAGCTAGGCATCTGATATTTGGTATACAGACAGTTCAGGTTATGGTCTACGCAACTGTCACCATGCCGTTTGACCCTGACCCCATTTTCACGCTCCAGTGACTCTGTGAACTTAGGTTTTTTTTCAGGCCGTAAACTTTTTTGTAAGACTTTTGTGGACGATGAATTGCTTGAAAAGTATAATAGCTAGGCATCTGATATTTGGTATACAGACAGTTCAGGTTATGGTCTATGCAACTGTCACCATGCCGTTTGACCCTGACCCCATTTTCACGCTCCAGTGACTCTGTGAACTTAGGTCTTTTTTCAGGCCGTAAACTTTTTTGTAAGACTTTTGTGGACGATGAATTGCTTGAAAAGTATAATAGCTAGGCATCTGATATTTCGAATACAGACAGTTCAGGTTATGGTCTACGCAACTGTCCCCATGCCGTTTGACCCTGACCCCATTTTCACGCTCCAGTGACTCTGTGAACTTAGGTCTTTTTTCAGGCCATAAACTTTTTTGTAAGACTTTTGTGGACGATGAATTGCTTGAAAAGTATAATAGCTAGGCATCTGATATTTAGTATACAGACAGTTTAGGTTATGGTCCATGCAACTGTCACCATGCTGTGTGACCCTGACCCCATTTTCACGCTCCAGTGACTCTGTGAACTTAGGTGTTTTTCAGGCCAAAAAACTTTTTTGTAAGACTTTTATGGAAGATGAATTGCTTGAAAAGTATAATAGCTAGGCATCTGATATTGGGTAAACAGACAGTTGCAGTTAAGGACAACGCAACTGTCACCATGCCATGTGACCATGACCCCATTTTTATGCTCCAGTGACTCTGTGAACTTAGGTCTTTTTTCAGACAGAAAACTTTTTGTAATACTTGTGTGGATAATGGATTGCTTGAATAGTATAATAACTAGGCATCTGTTATTAGGTATACTGACACTTTTTGTGTTTATATCAAGAAATGAAAGCTTAGGTAGTTGATTTTAGTGATGGTGCCGGCAGGCGAGACATACTTTTAGTGGCCACACTTGTTATATCTAGACGCTGCTACACTTTATTTTGTGTTTTAATGTATCGTTTAAGTCGTACATAGACTAGAAAAATAGGTCCAATATCTACCATTTTATTCGAAGTGTAACCATGAACCTTAACAATGCTCAGGTGTGCATTGTATGTGTGTTTTGTAAACAATATCGATTGAAAAAGGGACGAATTCAACCCACCAAATACAACATTACGTGAATCCTTCACTGGACTTTCCTGATCGTCGTGAATTCACCTTACTAGGGGTGGGTACACGGATAATCCCTACTGCTGGATACTTTCATGAATTCGACAATATTCTTGTCGAAAATTTTAATTTCACTGAATTGTTAAAAAATATCATTGTTTATTAAATTACCAACTTTATGGCCCATAATTTTTCGCTAATTAATAAGATTTGTTGTAAAACCTGTTCCAGTGTATTGATGCTATACAATAAGCAACGTGGCTCTGTGTCATGCATTTTGGTATAGTGAGTACTTGTCATTAAAACTGGGGTCACAATAGGTCACCGTGAAGTCACAAGAGGTCATCAAAGAAGTTCAGAAAGCCTGGTGCAGTAATTAGTGTACGTACCATGGGACGTAAACTGGAACTGTGGGGAGTTTGACCAAACAGTAGATATAAAAATCTGATGAATAATCACAAGTTCTACAAAAGTCTCAAACCAATGGAAATTCTCAGATGATTCTATAACATGGTTATGCCTCAAGGTTAAACACATTAAGCTAGCACTTTTTTCAGTGGACCTGGCCTCTTTTACAAGCTGTGGCCTTTCAAGAGTAAAAATAGTGTTTTTTCATGTTTTTTAGTGCCTTGTGGAATGAAGCTAATGTAGATAGAGAATAGCTGCTCGTGACTCCACGTGATTGGTGTTTTTCAGATGACCTGTTTTTTTTTTATATTTAGTCCTTTGTTCCATGTTTTTGTCTTGTAGAATAAGAATAGAACAAACTGTTGAAACTTTCACATTTTAACTCTACTTACGAGTACCATACTAAAGTTTACATCCTAGTACAGGCAAAAAGAAACTTATCAACTTACAAAGCAAAAATGTTACATCAAAATGAATCAAATCATTATCCAAGAAGGTTACCCAAACTGTGTCATCTTGGAATGGGAAATGTTTTCATTTTGTATACGTGGATATAAACAGCTAAGATTTCCTGGTTTCAATGCTCCATATGCTTTAAATAGAAATCAAATACCATAGTTCTGTAATGTTTATAACGTGTTAATTGATATATTTTATATGATATCATGTTTAAAATGTCAGACTGTTCTATGCTGTATGTTCACATTTAAATCATTGTAACTGTAAACATGTATCTTGTAGTTTATTCTTATATTGGATTAATGTATTATTGTTCACCAAAGAACATAAAGAGTTCGAGTAGGACCTTATCTGGTTTTGAATGCACTTCGGTTACAAACTTAGACAGTGATAAGGTTGCCGCCTGGAACTAGAATATTAGATAATACGAGGCTCTAATATAGGACGCGTTGACATAAAATACGTCACCGTTTCGAAGTGCAAGGGTGTAAGAACCACAAAACGTTGAACAAAGCATAACACACATTTTTGTTTAAAAATAAAACCAGCTTATTAAGTCTGTATTACACTTCAAAAACTATAAAAGAAACAATTGAGAATTATTGTTTAATGCAAGGGCATGGCTTGAGATTCACAGCCTTGCAACACTTGTGACCTTGACGTTTGGCATGCTCCGGTAATAAGCGAACGGAAAGGCCAATTCTATGCTACCCTGCTTTTGCGAAAGGCAGGGGACAAAAACTCGGGAGTTAATTCAAGTAAACTTTATTTAAAGTCGATAGGCCATGTATACAAAAACATGGACAAAATAAAACAGAGCAGAAGTGAAAAAGCTTCGGGACAGATGGGATTATCGATAATTAATCTTTGTAATATAACATATGGGGAGGCCTATTGTCGGATGTAGAAAAGTTACTGGCTAATCTTTTTCCTTGGTGAGCACATTGGCACTGTCCCCATTGTCCGTAGCTTGGTGACCGGTGATCTTCTCTGTGGCCCTGGTCACAGTTAACAACCTCGAAAGTCACCTCAGGGTTGTTCCAACCCATGCCGCTGATTTGGTTCTGCCCGTTCTCCAAATCAAAATGAACCTCATAACCGTAGTTGTTGTGGGGATTCCCGTCTGATTGGGCACACCACGCCATGTTAGGAGGGACGGCTGGACAGAGATTTGTTACCATGAAAACTTTTGAGTGTCCGGCTGGAGAAGGGCCACCTTGTCCGTCTACCCATCCACCTTAACAAAAAAGGAATTGTTCATATTTCAGTAGGAAACTTTTTTGGTACTTAATAGGTACCAATCAGTGGGTGTTTTTTTTTTCGGGCATGGGGTAGGGGCGGTGATTATTATGATCTGTTAGCTCTTATTTTTCTGTCTACTCAAGAGATTTCAATTGCTTTATATTTCAAAATGTTACTATTTTCCTCGGGGAAAAAACAAATAATAAACAGACAAACAAAATCCCACAAATAAATAAAAAAGCACATTAAATAACATCAAAGTGTTAGTTACCGTATTAAAAAATCTGTGCTTTACGAATTGGAATTATTGAAGGCGGTCCGCTATTTTTTTTCATTGCAGATTTTAAATTACTATTTTCATGAAAGTTGTTTCATGTAAATCTATTCGACATTTTCGATTATTTATCTTTATCCTTACCTGTAGTGGTTAGTCTGATACACTGTCCACAGTGTTCCCCGCACCATCCTTTGTGGTGTCTGTCAAAATATCTCTGGTTGGCGGCAACAACAAACCCAGCAGCGTTCCACCCAAACTGGGAGTCACCGTGTGCATCCCCACACCCACATGCTCCTTTGTGGGCATCGTGATAGCGAGTTGTGGAAGCACACAATTTACCGTTGTATCTTAGAGGGTTACCGGAGCACTTCTTGTTGGCAGATACGCCATACACTAAAATCAAATTAAATTTATATTTTGATTTTTTTTTCAATGAATGAATAAATAAATTTAAGAGTATTTCTAGTGTCTTTTGCGTTGTTCAGAAATTTAGACCATTTTTCAATGAACCAAAAAATCCTGCAAAGAATTCGATTGGCTTATACAGCTACTTATATACGCCCACTAAAAATAGAAATAGTTTATGATTGATGGCAAACTCCGCCCAAATGAATCTACTGTCAAACCAGTTAAACCGGTTTTCAGAATCTCAAAACAACATCTAATACACAACTTTATCATTTGGCAAAATTTCCTCTTAATCAAAGATATGATTAATAATTAAAAAATAGAGAATTATTAGTTGCATTAGCGTTGAAAGAATTTTTATTTCGTTAACTTATAAAAAACAGAAAGATTTTTTATGATTTTTTTATCGTGCAATTAAAGCCCATGCAAAATCTAAATGTCAAATCCAGATTAAACCGGAATACAACCTGTATAGTTTTGACTTTGCAGCTGCACGGACTCCGCGTGCTTTTTGATTGATAGGTGTAAATATTAATGCGCTAGATTAGTTTAAACATATTTATTTATCCTGGATTGGGAAACAAGCTTAATGCTTATGTAAATCCCTGTCCAGCTAGCAGCTAGATTGATTAACTGATTTTAAAAACAATTTATTGGAACAATAAAAATATTTATGTCAGTAATGGAAATTTGTTAGCATTTGTGTAATGAAATAACTTTAAAAATACATATTAATAATGTATGCATAAACTATTGGAACTAATTGGCTGATTATAACTAAGCCATGTTGAAAAATCTTTTGTTCGAGATACCAATACAAGCTCGTACACTTTTTGCATATTTAGATAAACCCAACTGATTCAAATGAACACCGTCCCTACTTATCAGGGATCTTGTATTGCTCCAAAAACCTCTGTGGTGCCAAAAAGAAATTCTATCTGTTGACGCACATAAACGTTCAACCATGGCATTTACTTTGTGTACTTTGGCGTTGTAATCGTACGAGCATGAGTCAGAAAAACGTGGTAAAAGCTGGGCTATGATGACATGCTGTATACCATAACCATCAATTAGAAAATTTGCATACGAAAAAATATCAGTGTCTAAGGAAGTAGGTTGACACAATTGACCACATAGGTCGTTGCCACCGATTTGTAAGAAAACAACATGTGGCTGAATGTTTTTAAGAGGCGACAGGTGATTTCTATTACAGATGCATTTAGGACCTCGTCTGAGAGTTCCGCCACCAATACCAATGCAAGATATGTCAATTTCTGACTTATCAAAACCTAAATTCCGCCAACTATCTGTCAACTGGCTAAATTCATCTAATCTCCTTACAAAAGAGTGTCCTAACACCAATGCTCTTAAAACCATTAAAGCTGGTAAAAAGAATTAACTGCAATAAATTTTTGGTTTATAGAACCATAAACTGAATTTTTCATGGTGCACATTTAACATAATCCGCTTCGCGGATTATTCAATGTGCACCATGACAAATTCAGTTTATGGTTCAATAAACCAAAAATTAATTACAGTTAATTCTTAAATGAATGTAACATTTCAAAATTAAAATGAACAGAGACTACTGAAAAAAAATTAAAAGCGGTGGAGTTTTATTTTACGTAAATTTTGCAAAAAATCTACAAATAATTCGACCCGGAACCTCCTTCCACTAAATTAACACAAATCCTCTTGTAGAAGGTAGATATCACATGGTTATTGTTTGTTTTTTTTACCTCCTAGTACGTAAATGATAGAAATACATGTAATTTCCGTTATAAAAGGATTCCCAACCATAAACTCGGGAAAATTATCTATTGTTGAATCTGTTCAACGGAAAACGTAATTGAGTAACCGAAAACCCAGTTCAGTTACCAAACTCAGCGGCATGCCTAACACTTTTACAGACTTTTTTGTGCTTTGGGGAGATTTTTTTCTGCTAGTTTTCGCTAAATTTTCGATTACTTTATATGGATCGATCCATATATAAATAGACGAAAAAGATATGTGGAATAAGTGTACGCGACACAACCAACATTAAAGAAACGGCAATTTAAAAAATCACAATGGAAAACAGCCAGCAGTCTTCAACATGACCAGAGGTCACTGCTCGCTGTCTTGCATTGGCCCAAGACTAAAAATACAATACATAAGATTCAAAAAAATCCCTATATTATCAAAGAAAGACCCATTTCTGGACATAAAACAAAAAACAGATAGTAGACTAGGACAAACAAAAGCTTTGACAAGGATTGCTGGCTTAGGACAGGCACATATAAAATGTGGCGGGGTTAAACTATTTTTTTTTACCCAACCTTCCCCCTATTGTTTATTTTGTACAAACCACAACAAATAACACACTTTAAAAATCAAATCGATAAAAGTTCAATTCACCAAGAGAGAACCTGAAACAAGAGTACTATACGAGAACAACGAAACGTAAAGGAACTCTCTAAGGAACACTCGCAGTTACTGACAGCTTTATAAAGTTTTATCAATAGTTGACAAAAAAGTCCATACCTGAGAGCAACAATGCCAAACAAGCGAAAAACTTCATGGTGGTGGTCTGTTTTGTTGTCCTGGCAGTTCTATAAAAGTTATCTTGCTATCTTTTATATATAGTGCCAATATTTAACGATAACCTCAATCTATAAGGTTAGAGGTCACTTAATAGAGTCGTTTGAAAATAGTGTTTCATTTGAATGCCGATAGCCTTAAAATACAATTTCACCACTTGAATACCGATAGTCTGAATATAGTATGTCACTCGAGTCGTCTGTAAATAGTATGTCATTTGAATCTTTTGAACTTAGTAATAAACTTGAATCGTCTGAAAATATAATTAAATTTTATTTCAAAAGTCTGAAAATGGTAGTCACTTAATTGAATCGTCTGAAAAAGTATGTAATTCGAATCGTCTAAAAATGGTATGTCACTTGATTCAACTGAAAATTCATTATCAATTTAAAAACTTTGTTACCTGAATCGTTTGAACTTAGTATTTCATCTAAATCAGATGAAAATAGTATTTAATTTAAATAGTCTGAAACGCTATTTGTCAAATGAATCGTTTGAACTTAGTATTTTACTTGAATCATCTGGAAATATTATTTCAAATGGATATCTGAAAACACTTGAAATCGTCAGTATTCATTTGAAACAGTATGTAACTTGAATCTTTCACTTGAATCATCTGAAAATAGTATGTCACTGGAAAATAGTATATCTATTTCTATTCTCTTATTGCACCTCGTCGGAATATGGGAGCAATGGTCTCAGATTGAGTTTGACTTGGAAATTTATAGAAATTATAAATTGTCGGAGACCTTGCTATTTGATTTTGCTTTACTTTTTAAGATAATTTTTTTGGTTATATGTATGTTTGTCTTTTGGTTCAATTTGTTTTCTGCTTTCCAGTTGTACATGTTCTGGTTCAAGTACAGTGTCGCCAATTGCGAAACGAGGAAACTCTTGGTACTCTGAATATCTAACATACAAGTACTTACTCAATAACAAACACTTTTAAGTTTGATCTTTGTGCTTTATTTGCTTATCTGATATTGTTATTAAATATGTCTCTTATAATTATTTTTACCTTTCCTTTAAAAAAATGTTAAAAAGTGAAAACAAATAAAGAAGTCAAATAATTTCACAACATTTTAAGCTCACCTGGATCGGAGGAAGGTCCAGATGATATATTGCCATCACTTGGCATCCGTCGTCGTCTGTCGTCCAGAGATAGAGAAAATCTGATGCAACCGTTCATTTTCAGAATCAAAAAGCTCTACAAAAGTCTTCATTGGGTCGAAGCTGACATAAGACCCCGAATAGGGGCTATGACCCTTCGAATGTAAAAAATAGCGTTTTTAATGTTTTTGCCCTTTAGAATTAATACAATTGCAGATAGATATAAGCTGCTGCTTGCTTAAACCTTCAGTTGATTAAGCTTTACAAAAGTCTCCATTGGGTTGAAGCTGTCAGATGACCCTTAAAAGGAGTTATGGCCCATTAGAGGTTAAAATAGTTTTTTTTACATGTTTTTGCCCTATATAATTAATACTATTGCAGATAGATATAAGCTGCTGCTTGCTTAAACCTTCAGCCGATTTAGCTTTACAAAAGTCTCCATTGGGTTGAAGCTGTCAGATGACTCTTAAAAGGAGTTATGGCTCATTATAGGTCAAAATAGTGGGTTTTTTTTCATGTTTTTGTCCTATAGAATGAAAGCTATTGCACCTTACTATCAATACCTAGTAAGATTTTAAGCAAGATACTTTTTGATAGAATAGATAAGACTTCAGGGCCCAGTTGTTCAAAAGTGTCGTTAGGCTAATTATTAGATGACCATTTTAGACAAGAGCAAGTAAGTTTTCAAAAAGGGAAAATCTGTTGTGATCAGCTATTCACCTTACGACACATCATAGAACAGTGCACAGAATGGCAAAGGTAACTTATTGCGAACTTGGAGAAGGCCTTTAATAGCATCCACCGTGAAAGCCTACGGAAGATCTTGAGACACTATGACATACAAATGAAGATAGGAAACCTGTTGGTGAAGGAACCGGTGTTCTATTGTAGATTTTCCCCCATGCCAGTTTTTTCGGGGGGAAAATCTGGATCGATCCAGTCCCCCCCCCCCCCGGAAGAATAGGATCGATCCAGTTTTTCCCCCAGGGAAATAATAGGATCAGTCTAGTTTTTCCCCCTTTATAAGCAAAAAGCTCATTTTTCTTCCTTACGCTGTAACGTCACCGACGTCACGATGAAATAAAAAATCGATATTTCCATAGTTCAAGCGATTTAGGGAGTTAGATAAGAAGCCAGGCATACAGATTTGTATGCATGGGTACAAATGCAATGAAAAGCAGCCAGCAGTCCTCAATGTGTTTGATGCTCGCAGTTTTGCAATCAACATTTATTGCAATATTAATCACAAAATTAGGGTCGTGAAAAACATATAAAAAATTTAAACAGCAAGTATAAACAGTAACCATATAAACCAAAAGATTAAACATATGTTTATAGGTCCCCTGTCCTCGGTGCTAATGACTGTTTTAAGAAGGAATTAACTAGTGTTTTCTACTTGCCGAAAGATTGTCACTTTTGGACAGAGTGTACTTAATTTTACTTATTTCGTTCAACATATCAAAATTTAAAAGATTTATTTTCTGATTTTTCTTTTTCTATATATGTTTTTTTTCGTAATTCTAAATTTCAATTACAGTCAAGTAAAACATTTCATCCCCGACCATATTACATATCGGACATAGACGATTTTTCTTGGGATTTTTAAATATCTACTTTTTCTATTAGAAGGTAGATAATGCATAAGGTTCAAAACTTACCATAAAATATCAAAGAAGACCCCCTTCTTCATAAAGAACAAATAGAGTACAAATTATCTTTGATAAAGACTTCTGGAAGAATTAATTTATGGTCGGACAAACTCCACACAGTTCCAGTTCCCGTCCGTAACACTCTGTACACAAATCACTGGTCTGCACCAAGCTTTTCGGGCTTCTTTTCAATGACCTCTTTTTGAATCCTACTCTTTAAATGAAAAGTACTCACATATACCTAAATGCATCACACAACTTCATTGTTTTTAGTATAGATAGCCTAAATACTTGTACTTAACTTCACTTAAAACTATTGCGTACTCATTTAAACAGGTTTGACAACAAATTGAATTAATTTTTTCAAGAATTTTTTTTTACAGAAAATATGATGTTTTCTTAGCTAACTATAGCAAAATTTTGAAAAAAAATATCAAGAATCTTGATGAAATTCTGTGGGATAATCCTGACCTATTTTTTGTCGGGAAGGATAAGCTTACTGCGAAGGAATTTGGTGGTCGGACTTAAAATTTAATGTTCTATTGCGACACGTCGTTGTTGGCACATAAAAACTACTAGTATTATAAAAGACAACCCAAAGCACCCCCAAATATTGAGTGAATATGAATACGAGTTAAATTGAACCATGCAGTAGACATGCAATATTAATGTAAAGCTTGTCCACCTCATATTGACACAAAGCTAAGTCATTGTCAATTTTAAAATTATAAATGCAAAGAGATCTACTGTTTCTTATCTTTCATTGAATAAAGCATGAACGACTTGGTATTTTAAAGATGAAACTATGGCATTTTAAAAAATTGTAGTACTTTCAATACTGAATTCGTACCATATTAATTACCTCAAAAGTGTAAGAGCTGAATTTAAAAAAAACTATTTTTAATATACTAACTTTACATCTTTCATTTTCATAAGAAAAGCGTAAAAATCATATTACAGCTGCATTTTTCATAAAAAAATCACAGACTTGTAAGCATATATCAACTGAAAAGCTAAGATATGCCAAACATCAAAGGGGGGAAACTGGCATGGGGGAAAATCTACAATATGTATACACTGTCCTTAACGGGATCGGTTAAGAAAACGGTACTTCGGTTGAGTACGGGTAAAATGGTGGACATAAATTCTAAGCGAAGGTAAGCACCCTATTTCTGCTTTTTACACATGTGTCATTGGAGTAAAATAGTAGTGAAATGTGTTATTTTGTGTAAATAATATTTTCTAGCCCATTTTAAGCTTGCATTTTATTGGAATAAGAGCTATTTGATAATTGGTGAAATGTAAACAAACTTCGGTGAAGACAGTGTCGAGTCCACCTGTACTGGTATTGATTAACCTAAAAATAGTTTACGGTAAAGAATTAAAATGACTTTACGGTGAAGAACAGTAAAAAGTTTCTATATTAACATAATATCTTCATTTTACAAAGAAGTAAAGTTATTGAAAAGAAAATCATATACAATCTGAAACAAAGTTTGAATAGACGAAAAGATGATAAGCAATAATTGGATTCATGTATAAAATCGTATCCGTATGCATTCTTTTAATCTTAACCGTTTACTTTTTGTATGCTCAGCCGTATACCAATATAGATAAAATATATATAAGTACAGGTGAACGTGATCGATCTCAACCGCATTTGTTTACAAATTTGCCTACCTAGATACTTAATTGTAGGCCAATTAGATCAAAGTCAGTGGGTTGAAAAGTGTACTGGAGAAAAATATGCAAACATTTATGCATTTACAATGTAAAAAGTAAGCAAAAACAATGTAAGTAAAGAAACTTACATTCGCTTAGAATTTCGTCCTCCATCTTGGTCATACTTAACCATAGTCTAAAAATTTCTCAACCGATCCCGTTAAGGACAGTGGTATACGTATTGTCATTTTTCCTAGGGGGGGGGGGTGAAATGGCAATGATCCAGTTTTTCCCCCGGTGGGGAAAACTAGATCGATCCAGATTTTCCGGGGGAAAAACTGGCATAGGGGAAAAATGGCAATATAACACCGGCCCAAGAATGTTGAAAATAAATGTGACGTCATTGTAATGTTGTGATGCATTTTGATAATGTCAGACGTTTCAATTTTTCACAAGTGCGAAAAAAATATTTTTTTTATTTTTGCAAAACCATAAATGTTAAATAGTGCATTATTTTGATCAGTGATTTTAGCAAATACATTGAAGGAATCACTAGTTTTATATTTTCTAAAGGGGACATAAATGTCACAAACGCAGTGCACAGATAATGACATATTTGTCCCTCCCGCACCAAGAGGGCTATATAAATAAAACTTTTTATATTGTATAAAAGATGCACTGTAGGCAACACTTTTGAAACCTCCTTCCGAGTTAAATCTGGTGCTAAACAAGGCTGTGTGATGTCAGCTCTTGACGTCTCCTCTTCATATTACCTGAGACAATGATTTTCTCAGATATTACCAATAGACAGGGATATGAAATAAACTCTTAATGGTCCCAACAAAGGAATGAGATAGACTATTTTCGCCAATCATGGCCTAGCCTTATCATTGCATTCAGAACATCACACGCAAAATAAAACTACTAAATTTCAAAATAGTGTTAACAGTATTGAACTAAAAACTAATGTTAAGAAAACAGAGGTTATGTCTTTAAATACCAAACAGCCAACACAAATTCACAAATAGAAATGACCAAAACAACACAAATTCTTTTGCATATCTTGGAAGCATTGTTTCATCAGATGGGTTGCAGATAAAGACGTCAAGACCAGACTTGGTGTCTTCTTAACAATACAGAATATCGGTTATAAGCAGAACAAAATTAATTAAGACTTTTCTGCAGCTATATTGTCTTGTCTGTCCTGTTTTGTGGAGCTAAATGTTGGAGGATGATTTAGAAAGGTGTTAACAAGCTCAGAAAGATCTTTGAGATTTACTGGCCAGCAAAGATCTCAAATCTAGACCTCCATAAAAGGGCAAACATGGATAGTTTGCGGATAAAATTGAAAAGATCAAGATGGCGACGGATTTGGCACGTACTTCGAAAACCAATTAAGTAACAGCAATAGAGTATCGATCAGATGGACGCCAGAATGGAAGAGAAAACAAGGTAGAACACCTAGAGAAGAACAGTTGAGAAAGAGATGAAAGAATATCATCTTACTTGGTGGAGAATAAGAGAAGTTAGAGAGAAGTGGAAAACTCAAGTACTTGCCGTATGTGTCTACGGGCATTATAACAAGAACTAGGTAGGTAATATCTTTTTTGTTTTCAACTCTGTCGGTTGATGAGTCGCTTACCATGAACTCGGTTTGTTGGTCGGTCTGTTGAGGGGTAGAACTTTATATAAAGATTTTTCTATGATTGAATATACACTCCTAGGAGCACGCGAATCGATCCAGGTAATTTTTACTAAACTACCCAAAAAATTTCTCTTATAATCAACTGCATTAACTTTATACTTATCAAAGAAAATCGAATGAAATAACTTTTCTTAAAAATCGTAAAAATAAATAAATTGAATGATAATCCGTCAAATTATTGAATTGTCGAATTCATGGAACTTAAAACACCAATTGTAAATAAATTGTTAATGCGAGTATCACTACGGCTTTCCATACGACATAATATTAGGATTATGAAAAATAGACTCTATTCGCCTATTTAAACTGTTAGTAAAAATTACCTGGCTCGATACGCGTGTTCCTTGGAATGATATTTCTCTAATTTTCGCCCGATTTATCAACCTCTCAACCAGTGTTGGAAAAATATTTCTCACCTCTAGAGAGAAAATTGTTCTCAGCGTAATTGCACGTGCAATTGATGAGCGACCTTTTGCAATTTCTTACCTGTAAACATTAGAGAAAAACCTTCTACAACTTAATTCTCGTTGATTATGGAATTTCTAACATCTCGAGAAATAAATTTGATATTTTAATCGCTCGACAAGCCTCGCCATTAAAATAATCAAATTTATTTCTCTCCATGTAGGAAATTCCATAATCAACTCGATCGTGTTGTAGAAGCTATATATATAGCATTTCACGAAAATAACAACAAGAGGATCCAGGAGAATAAATCGCTCACCTGTCCTCAAGCTTTAAGGGTCTTTTCGATCAACTTTTACTCCTATAACGGATCACCAGACACCTTCCACCCAATTAAGACTTTTATAGAGTTTAATGAAGCTGAAGATTTATATACGCAAGCCACAGCTTTTCTCTATCTACAATAGATTTCATTCTATATGACAAAAACAAGAAAAAAATACAAATACCAAAACGCGGGTATAAACGGTTAATTTGGATATGCTTTATATCGAATTTCAAGGGGTAGCCTCTCATCAGTAGCATTTAAATTAAAACATTGGAAGGTCAAAACCCAAAACTGTTGAAAGCGAAAAGTATTCAAAACCAAAACGTTCGAACAAGGAAGCCAAATCCAGCACCGAGGATATCGACCATGTACATTACAAAGAAAGAAACCTGGTGTTTTAAACAATTCGGAAATTTCAGCGATAAAAATATTAGAAATTAATGGTAAATCGTGTCAGACAAGTCTGACCATCGGGCTTGTGACTACCCTCCGGTACCTCTGGTCCATCAGCAGCGGTTATCGCCCAGTGGTTTCAAAATTACAAATACCAAGACGCGGGTATAAACGGTTGATTTGGATATGCTATAACACAATTTTTTTTACCTTTAAGGACCATAACCCCTATAAGGGATCATCTGACATCTTCGACCTCGGAAGCCTGACTATTGAAGGGCTCAATAATCTGAAGGTTTAATTGAATTGTTTGAAAATTGTATAGTTAACAGGGTTGCCACGCATCCTTGAAACCTGGAAAAACCGTTGAATTTAATTTGCCAGTTCAAGGTCCTGGAAAAGACCTTGAATTTTGAAATTTTAGTTTGTTTTCTTCTTTCGTGTATGAACATATAACACCCTAGTTAATAACAAACACTCTTGATCTTTGTGCTCTATTAGTTTGCTACTTGTTTAAATGTCCATATTGTTAATCACGTGTAAGATTTTTTTGACCGTTTCTTTTAAAAAAAAATGTTAAAAAGTGTGAAAATAACTTCAAAAATAATTTGAAATGAATACCAACACGTGCACAAATCAAAGTGTCATGAAGTTACAAAACCTTTCCTTTCACCTCGATCTATAATAGTACTCAGTGGCGGATCCAATATCTTTTAAATGGGTGTGTGTGGGGGGGGTCCGCATTTTGTCTTTTGAAGACGAAAAGGGGGGTTCCAGGTTTCCAATTTTACCTAATACCTGCAAGAAAATGCGGATTCCAACCCCCGGTACCCCCTTTTCTGCACCAATCCTCCACTGATTCTGCATTTCATTATATAATGATGTTAACGAATCATGAAGGTCAGTTTGCTTCTATAATTAATAAAAAGGAATTTTTGATGAAGTTGAAACTTGAATTTTTATTTTCGAAAAAAAAGTTTTTTTCATGAAACAAACATACATGTATGTTCACGTGTCGATGGTTACCGCGAAAATAAATCCCGCGAAACTATCCATCTAACGCAAATCATATATAAACACATTCAAAACCCGCGAAAAAACCGCATTTTTTCACATACCTAAACATACAAAAACTGCGAAAATAAACCCCCGCGAAAATAGCTCGCTATACGGTAATAGATCACATAATGCAAAAAAAAAAGTTCGTGGGTAAGGTCGGTCCGTGTATGATCTGTATCTCAATTCTGTTCTAACCGTACTCGTGCGGTCAAAATGCTCAGAGGGTCTGGAACTTAAAATTAACTTTGACAAACAGTAAATAATAGTAAACAAAATATTTGCAGTCCAATTAATTCACCTATAAAGAGAATTGGCAACGTAGATAAAATAACGGGTGCCACGGTCCGGGTCGAAACCTTGAGGTATTTGACTTTTCGGTGTCCTTGGTGTTTGATTGACGGTTTTTTAAACATATTTAGTTAAAATTCTTGTCTCTTTCAATTCAGTTTTCTTTTTTCTTTCTATGTTCTTGTTCGAATGGTGTTGCGACACGAAGAAAACTCCTTGAATGAAACATACTAAAAACTAGTTTAACCCCGCCACATTTTATATGTGCCTGTCCTAAGTCAGGAATCCTAGTCAAAACTTTTGTTTGTCCCTGTCAACTATTTTTTTCTATGTCCAGAAATGGGTCTTTCGTTGATAATTTAGGAATTTGTTTGAATCTTATGTATTGTATTTTTAGTCTTGGGCCAATGCAAGACGGCGATCAGCGACTTCTGGTCTTGTTGACCATTAGTTAAATATAATATGTGAGCTACATTGTTCTGTTGTTTTATATTCTGTAATGTCTGTAAGATATCTATATGTATTACATGTAACTCAATTATTATCTTTTCTCTTATATCTGTTTATTTGTTGCTCATGCTGCCCTTATGAGCCCTTGATTGGACAATAAAATATGTTCTATGTTCTGTGTTGAAGACTGCTGGCTGTTTTCCATTGTGAATTTTTAAATTGCCGTTTCTTTATGTTGGTTGTCTCGTGTACACTTATTCCACATCTCTTTATCGTTTATATCACTCAATATCAAACACTCTTGATCTTAGTGCAGTTTGTAAGTGTTATTTTTCTAATAATTCGTATTATTAACCTTTTTACTTGTTCGTTAAAATATTAGAATGGGTGAAAATGATCTCAAATGCATGAATATCAACACGTGCTGTTCGCTGTCTTGCAATTAGCATGTAAGACTATCCAACATAATCGATTATTAACTTGCTACTGAACAACGTATTTTGCATGCCGTTCGTTGTAAGAAACTGTTTCATGTGGATGTTTCTCAATAATTAGGCTCTAGTTTCCTATTGCTTATCATTGGATGCATGTTCTTGGATGAATGTGTCAAATAAAGGAGACGTACCAATCTTATAAATGATAGCTTGCATGAAATTTTATTTTTCAAACAAAACTGTACCTATTTAGTGGGATGTTAAATCCAAATATATTTGAAATTTGAACAGGGTCTAGAAGTAGGTGCATGATGCGTCAAAACTATAAGAAGACTTGGCCGCACTAGAAGCCTGGGAACAACAGTGGCATGCAGATGAGCTTCCACCCGGAGAAGTGCCGAGTGTAATCAGGGTAACCAACAAACGCCAGCCAATTGAAACCAAATGTATGCGACATTGACATCGGCTAGAAGTAAAAGACAGCGGGAACTGCTTGTGCATCACCACGAGCCAAGACTACAACGGACAAAGCATATCTCCAACACCATCGTTAATACACAGAGAACATTTGGATTCCTCTGAAGAAACCTTGGCCGTCTTTACACACCATCAGTTAACAACAGTATACTGTTCACTGGTCCAACCATCGATCGAGTTTGCATCAACAGCATGGAACGTACCTCCACCAATCCACCTTTGACCAAGCTCAAATGAGTGTGGCCCGCTATGTCTTCCACCAATGCACTGACACTTCTCCAGGATTAATTAACTAATTCATTGACCAGCTAAAGTGAGAGGCATTACAAGACAGAAGAGTCCAGCAAATGGCAATCATGTGTTATAAGATCAGACACAATATGGTGGACATCAATCCAGACCTCTATTACACCCAAGGGGACAGCAGAACCAGAGGACAAACGTACAGACAGCAGAGGGCTATCAAAGGTTTGTACCACAACTTGCTCTTCATTCGATCAGTGCAGTAGAGAGAAGAGTGCCTGCCATAGTTTGTAATTGCGGCACCAACATTTGAGGAGTTTGGGGCAAGATTATTCATTGTGCATGTCCTGCCCGGTCCACTGCCTCACTGATCAGACCACCACAAGAATCTACCTTAAGTAGGTAGATATGCACAACCTTCATTTTTATGGAACTTTTACTCTCAAAAGCCTTCCGTTTTACCGAGTGGAGTTTATTAACACTCAACACTGAGTTCAACTCCTTGCTGGAAAAAGAAAAAGTATTTGATGTCTTATGTTCACGCGCAAGTGGTAAAAATTCTATCTGGTATAACAGGGTACATAGGGTTTCTACAATATGATGATCTAAGATATGTTAGGCCACGGAAGAAATGGCATGCAGGCACTGGGTTATTTAGTTATTTAGTTTATTTCTGAAATATATACATCATTGTAGCCTATTTTTCTTATTTCCAGTTATAACTAACTTCAGAAAGGGTTCTAATCAGTAGGAGGGCTACGGTAAGCACACGCCTGCAGGTGTCACGCGTATATTCCACTGAAAAAAAAATGTGCATATTTTTGCTGATAAAATATTTTTTGCAAAATTTGTACACCTAGAATTAATTATATATTGAAAGTCATTTTTTACCATAAACCTTATATATCAGAATTATGCAAGAATGATCAAGAATACAACCGCGGAAATTAACTTTATTTCCAATAAAAGATTTTTTTTAATCGCACTTATGAATTCAAACTATAATCAATTTTGTCTAAATTAACAATTTATGAGTGTACATGTATATTTATAGTAAACGATTCCCTGGGGCTAATTTCGCACATAGAAATGTCGAAAGTCGCCCTTAGCAACTAGACGCTTAATCAGCTGATTCAAATTCAATCCCACAATTCCTCGATCTTTGTTATGTACGGAGTTACGAGTGAACGGCTCCGAACATGACGTAGACTTCTGAATCACAACAATGAGATAATACAAGATTTTTAAGAACAAATATATTTACAAGATGGCCAGTGCGTCCAGTTCATCGAAGGGGGAGTTTCACGTCGGTGGAAAATACCGATTAGTTAGAAAAATTGGAAGTGGTTCGTTTGGGGACATTTACCTTGCTATAAATACTTCGAACGGGGAGGTAAGCGCACACATTTTTCTTTGTCTGAGATTTTCTTATTCACTCAAAATATAATATCTTCTCTTTCTATTGTATTTTTTAAATTTTTTGTAGGAAGTTGCTGTGAAATTAGAATCTCAAAAAGCACGGCATCCACAGTTACTTTATGAGAGTAAATTGTACAAGATTTTACAAGGCGGTGTTGGAATCCCCCATATTCGGTAAGGGTGCCCCAATAATACACACATTGATTACATGTATTCTGTCAATTGGGAAATGTCTAATTATATGGATTAGGCAATAATCAATCATCAATAGCTCTCGAATGACAACAGATGGAAGAAAATTATTACACATGTATGAATAAGAAACAACAATGTGTGAATAATTGTGTACAAATGTCATAAAAAAGATTTCAACATTACCATGATTTAAACATTGAACTAGACTACATTTCATGAAAAAAGAAGAAAGAAATGAAAAAAACAAAAAACAAAAACAAAACAGCTGAACAGTTTTATTGAAATCTGTCATCCTGTCTTTTTGTTTAATAAGAAGTTATTCAGCATGAATTGTTGTCATAATAATAATAATGATAATAATAATTTATGTTTAATTAAAAATATACAATATGAAGTGTGTAAAGAAAAAGATGATTCATTTACATGTCTTTCCATTGCCGTCTTAATTTTTGAAAGCATAGATGGCCACTCTTTCAAGTGTTTTTTTTTTGAAAGGGGGGGGGGGCTGGAATTTTTGTAATTAAATATTCTGGTTATTAAATCAACTTTTTCTCTATCTTGTCTACCATTAATTTCTATTGTTATATTTACATGACCATTAATCTAAATGATTATTTGACCTTTACATTGCAGCTCCTAAAAGATATTATGTCCTCTAGGTTCTATTTTTTAAATGGTACTCAAATTCTCTCGAAATAAAATTTTAATAAATCTTTTAAACTATATTTTTTTTTAATTTAAATTTCTGTTCTGCATGACCACCCCGCTGAGATTCAAACCAACTGTTTTTCTCCAACTGAAAATTGAATTGTTCATAAAATGATGTTGCCAAAAAGAACATGAATTTTAGAATGTACATGTACATACAATTCCATATGCATATATGTGTGTATTTTAATTTCATTGTTACTTCTGAGCCTACATTGTACATGTAGATGTACACTAAAATTACTTTTAAAAAGAAAGAGTTCACATACAATTTATATGTCAGTGGATGTGTTATAAATTATCCATGTGTTTTCATGGCTATTTTTAGATGGTGGGGTACAGAAAGGGAGTACAATGTTTTGGTCATGGATTTGTTGGGGCCAAGTATTGAAGATTTATTCAATTTCTGCTCAAGGAAGTTCACCATGAAGACCGTTTTAATGTTGGCAGACCAGGTATTTGTTTTTTAAAAGAAAGCAAATATATAAAGATGACTTTGTATGTACATTTTTTCTATATTAATGTCAGTAATGTTCAAGTTTAGTGGCAATTGAACAAAAATGTATAATAAAAGTGTACATTATTCAAATTCAATAAAGTACCGGGACCTGGGTTGGTTAGTGCATGTGCTAGGTGCTAGTTTAGATACCACACTATTTATCACTAGTTAATTACCTCTGCATGTAGCAGGGGGAATCTGCTTAATGCAGTTCTTACAAAAGAGGGCCCTCCCAACCTGCATGTAATTAAGTACATGTATATCAGTTACATCTACCTGCCCAATGTGGATGGTTTTCTCTGGGTACTCCATTTCCTCCACCATTAAAACTGACCACCCTTTATGGGCCAGGTGCAGTGAAACAGGAGTTTAACTCCATCACACACACATATATACAGTAAAGTACAAAAATCTAAAGCATGTGTCAATTTAACATTTAATTTTAATGCTTAATATGCATATTAAATAAGTAAATTTGTTTCACATACAAAACAGTTCATACTACACATGTATTTTCATCATGCCCAATCATCCACAGTGGTTAGATAGGAATTATCTTAAATTTGACAAATATTCAGGATTAAAAAACAGAAAAATGGAACGAAAACACTATACCCTGCCCCCCTGCTTTCCAAGTTTGGTAGATGGGGCATAAAAAGAGTGTATTACAAATGTTAGGAATGGGTCCAGTAATGTTTTAAAGGGAGAGTGGTTCAGCCAAGAGACACTGAGTAACCTTGCAATTGGTCCTTATTTGCCTAAATCTGCATGGATTTAAATTTCAAAAGGAAAAGGGTGTTTCAACCACTGAAATCACCTGCTCTTGATTCACCATTGCAAATGTACACTCTTACATATATATTTACATAACTGTTATTAGTATAGTTTTATAAGCATTTGACCTACCTTATTTGATCTTTTAAGGTGAGAAATAATTAGCACATTTTTTCTAAATCAGATTTTTTAGCTGTATTTTAAAAGGTGAAAATTAGGTTTATACAAGAATGTGGGTCAACAGGAAGATAATACTGTAAGAGTTTTATCAGCAATTTATTTACTTTTTTAGGCTCTGGATACTTGGTATGCAGTATTAGCATAGGGCCTCATATTGATGAAATTGATTCATTCCTGTCAGTTACCAACTTTCAATTTAGTAACAAAATCCAGCCATTTTTCTCATTGAATAATTACCACTAGATATGATTTCAAAGATTTTGCAGTGACATTTAAAACATTTATACCTAGATATAGTAATTGTGTGTGAAATTTAAATCTTAGATTTGTTTTCTTGTAGATGATCAACAGAATTGAGTATGTTCACAACAAAAATTTTATACACAGAGACATCAAACCAGACAACTTTTTAATGGGCATTGGGCGACATTGCAATAAGGTATGATTTAAAAAAAAACCCAGTACACTCAGTGTTCTAGGATTCCTATTACCCATTACCTGGGGTAAGTAAAATTAAACGCAGGGTAAGTGGACTTTGGCAATTTTTTGCATTGATTTCTTTTGTGGGTAAGTGATTTTTTGCAATTTCTACATCTTGGTAAGTGAGATAATAAAAAATAGTAGAACACTGACGCTCAGCAGAACTTATACACCTATTTCCAAATTTTGATATTTGATATTTATGAGTGCAACTAATGCTTATTGTTTCTTGCCATACTGACATATGTGTCTGTTATCAACAAAAATGTGTAGACAATAGTGCCAAGTAATGGATTGTTGCCACAGGAGCATTTGTACATATGTATATAATATTACACATGTATTTTCCACGTGGTATTTTCATATCATGTCTATAATTCTTAGACTCCAATAATTGGTATGTCTAATATTGGTTTGGGAAATAATTTTAACTAGATATGAAAAACTCTTTATCACATCATTTTCATTTGAAATCTTATAATTTCTTAGATTTGATAAATATTTTCAAACTTGGTGAATAAAACATAGTTTGCAATTTTCTTGTAAGGGCCTAGGTACTATTGTCTCAGCATTTCTGGAAATAAAATGCAACATATATAAAAACGTTCAGTAACTTCAGTTACAACATTGAAATTATTAAAAGCCCCATTCTTGCATCCTCGGAAACCCAGGAGTTCTTCATTCGCCTACTCGTTCATCACCCCTGGGACATTATGCATGAAATACTTCGTTTTTTGATAGTTTTGTGTCGAGTTTTCTGATTGGTCGCTTTACATTTTTCTCATGCGATTTAAACATGTTTCTCTATGAAATTTTTATGAAGTTCAAGATCAGATCCTGAATGCGAAATGAACAAAATCAAACCAAATGTCCCAGGGTTGATGAATGAGTAGGCGAGAGAAGATCCCCTTGGTTTCCGAGAATGCTAATCTTGAAGCTTCTTTTCTTTGCTCACAGGTTTTCTTGGTGGATTACGGCTTGGCGAAAAAATATCGAGACAGTAGAACACGACAACATATTCCTTACCGAGAAGATAAAAATCTGACGGGGACGGCCAGATATGCCAGTATTAATGCTCATTTAGGTATAGAACAAAGTCGACGGGATGACATGGAATCTTTAGGATATGTTCTCATGTACTTTAATAGAGGATCTCTTCCTTGGCAAGGCCTGAAGGTAAATAAGGTATAACACTGTGTTTAGATCATTGACATGATTAGAAGGCAAGTATATGTAATGTACTGTGGTTCATTATTCCTGGGGTATCAATTTTCGTGGTTTTCGTGGTCGTGAAATTTGATACCCCACGAAAAGGAAATTCAACATTGATGGGTATGCTGCAGACTTCAGAACCACAAATTTAAGATTCCACGAAATGGTCCTTTTTCATCAAACCACGAAAATTGGTAC